>JACGWO010000005.1:37325211-37925211 GCA_034509735.1 Sesamum alatum | reverse complement strand
TCAATGGAGTTTTGAAAGGAGCACGCCGCCTCCCTGTGACTGCAATTGTGGAAATGATATTTAATCGTTCGGTCTACTATTTTCGTGAGAAGATGGCCAAGAGTACTATAATGATGAACAACAATCAACCGTGGACCGACTATGTATATAAATTGTTCCAGCGTTGGTCCGCCATATCTGTCGAGCGTACGATCATGACATTCAATCAAATTGAACAGTCTGCCTCTGTGGTTACAAGACACCACTATGGACAGGGGTGTAACACTTACGTTGCAAAAATTACAATGCAGGAGTATTCATGTCGTAAATGGAATCAATTTGAAATTCCATACTCCCATGCTTAAAAAGGTATGCGTTGCATTAATAGTTAAGCACTATTACGCTTTAATGCCTTACCAAATGACATTCTGAGTCTTTCCAACCGATAATGGAAGAAGATTATTGGGATATTCCAGATTTTCAATTGGTCCACGATACTACTCTTCGTGCCTCCACTCGTCCGCGTCGACAGCAAAGTACCCGTATTCCAAATGAAATGGATTGGCCACAAACTCGTGCAAGGCAACAAATTCGCATTCAATCACGATAAAACCAAGGTCCTTCGAATCAAAATAATGTTCCAAAACAGGATTGTAGACGCCAAAATAATGTACCAAATACTAGTTGAATACACATTTTTATGTAATTATTTTTGTTTATTAATTGTTACAAATGAATTGATTTTTAATTTGATTAATTAATGATACGAATAATTTTATATTAAATTATTACAATTTACAATAAAAAATACATATAAATTAGATATACAATTAATTAAAAAACAAATTATTAAAATATATACATATATATAAGAAAAAAGAAGTCGTCACCCCAAACATCGACCAATGGTCGCTGCCTCAGCTCGCGACTAGACAACAATCCCTTTATTAAAATTTAAAAAAAAAAAAAAAAGTGAATCACAACTCACCATATTTTCATAAGCGCATTTGCGGTACACTTATAATTTTTTTTATACAATATTTATATAAATAAGCCACAACTATCCAACTTTTTCTTCTGATGAAGTTTCATTTCAGGAACTTGGTTTGTATGAGAATTTTGTTTTGCATCTTGTATGTTTGCTGCTTGGTTACTTCCAAAAGCTCTGAGTTGCTTTTAAGGCAACTGATGAACTTTTGTTTCTCTGACATTGTTCTTTTCTACAGCTGTTAGTTTTGCTTCAACAGCTTTTCAACAATCCACTCTAATGCTTAGTTCATATGTTTGATGAGCTTACCCGCAGAAGAAGCTGCAGGAATGCTTCAGTTCATATGACCACAAAGATAGATTTTAAATTAATAATATGAACAAACATATTTTATAAGATTATTATTTTAAAACATATTTATTCAACATATTGTATCAATTAATCTTGAATCTAATAATGAAAGGGGCTCTTAATTTTAGAGTAGAACTAAATGATAATACGAAATTGAGTAAATTACATTTACCTCTTCTCTAAAGTTTGACATAATTACGAATAGTTCCACACTGCTGAAAATTACAAGCACCCCGCCTTCAAATAAAAGACCGTTATGCAAACCCCTAGACGATGAATAGAGATTACTATTTTACCTTTACTAGAAATTTTTTTTTATGAACATATGGGAAAATGTAAAAGTTCTAAGGGTGGTGAAAGTAAATAATCCATTAAAAAATAGGCTCATTTTTAAACGGGCGTTAAAATCAGGGAGGTATTTATAATTATGTCAAATCTCATCAGGAGTGACTGTAATTTACCCTAAAAAAAGCGCGATAGCAAGATATTAATAATGATAATTATCATTATTCATTATTATACAAGATCTAAGGTGTTGCAAAGTATGTGTATTCATTAATTCAGCTTTAACTACTGTTATTACATATATCTAAGATTAGTTTATTAGTAACATAATTAACAAAGATTTATGTTTTCAAACAAAAACATTAGCACATAGACTGTGAAACTTCACCAGCAACATCAGTACTATACAGCAAAAGAAGCTGGATCGAATCACAATCAGCAATCCTCTTCCTCTGCCCTCATTTAAGCCTGGAAATGTTTATTACATCAATGGATTCTGGAGCCAGAGAAACAACCAGCCTACAAACTAAAGCGACACTTGAATCTCCATTCTCTTTGAGTAGTAGGCACTTGCCCGAGGACAAAATAACGAAAATAAGAGTCACAACAGCTAAGTTCTCGACAATTACTAGTATGAACTTGAGAATGAAAATGTTTTAGGAACCTGGAAAGAAGAGGCGAAGGAACAATATGACGAAATAAGGACATGAAGTGAGTTTCATGTCAATAAATTCAAAACATCGGCAATTCCTTGATAAAAAAACAAAGAAGAAATAACAATGCCGTTGTCATCATTGTGGCGAAGCCTATTACCCAGGCCAAGTTATTCATGGGCAATACGATGGAAAGAATCATCTAATTTTCAAGCATCAAAAGATTTTGCCTCAGTACTAACAATCATATATCATCATCATTCTTTCCGATAATACGTGCAATAATAAATTCATCATCGGCAAACCAATCCTGAAACTGTCGAAAAACTGAAATGAACCCCAAAAAGAAAATACAAATTTTGTCAGTAAAAAGATGCAGACTCCCACAGAAATAAGAAGAACAAAGGAAGAGTTTTAAGAGCCTCAGCTGCTGCAATGAGTTGTAGGCAGTAGGCATAATCAAAGAATAAAGTCATAATTAAACAATATTGGCCCGTTGTTAAAAGGCAAACGTTTCAAAAGAATCCTTAATGTGCAAAGCGGAAGCAGAGCAGAAATAGCCATACATCAGCAGTTGTGAGGAAACTTCAAATAACAACCAGAAATGAAACATTGTCAAGCTTGGACAAAACTGAACGTCTATCGGATATATGTATACACAATGATACATTCTAAAGACATATCAATAACAAACAAGTTACTCATCTAATTCTCATGTAGTAGGAGCATCATGTAGCTGATTTTGGATCGGATCATCTTATGTTTAATGTTCATCATTAGCATTTATATATTTGGTGATGTTCTCAAACTTGTCTCTAAAGGATGCCAATGCAGTGTGCTCATTGTCAAGTGTGGGACGCAGTGATATTGTAGCTTCAACATGGACTACACATCCAATATAATTCCATGTATGCTGAAACGTACGAATACCATGAATAAAAAGCAATCATCAAGGTAGGAGAAATACATTGGATCTTCAACAATCAGTCCAAACAGTCAGATACACATCAAGAAATGACTAAAAAGAGTCATAACAGCTGAGTTCTCGACAATTACTTATATATTACCCGCACAAACTTGGGAATGAAAATGTTTTACCAAGATCAAAAGAAAATGGTGAAGGAACATGTTAGGTACGGCTCATATACTGGAACAAGTGATTTTCATGTCAATAAAATCCAAAACACCAACAATTCCTCGAGAAAAATCCAAAAGAACAAATTATAGAAATAGAAGAAAGTAACAATTGACAAAGCCTAGGCAAATTGTTACCCAGGCCAAGTTACTCATAGGCAATACTAAGGAAAGCATCAAAGGGTTTGCCTCAGTACTCATAATTTAGATATCATCGTCTTTGTTTCAGATAATACGTGCAATAAAAATACATCATCGGCACACCAATTCTGGAACAGCCCACAATGTTAAATTATAACAGATAACACTTCCGGCATAAAAACATATGTAGCATTCGTTCTCGGTTGACCTACATTAACACCGCAGGAATAATTAAGAACAAGAAAGGAGAAGAGTTGTAAGAGCCTCAGCTGCTGCGATGATTTATAGGCATAATCAAAGCATAAACTCATAATTAAACAACTAATCATCATTGGCTCCGGTACTAAAACGCAAAATTCAAACAAGATGAACCAATCAATCTCACAAGACTTGATCAAAACAACAACTCTGAGTTAATCAAACACAAAACACACACACAAAAAGATGCCACTCGTGATTTAAAATGAGAACGATCAGAGAATTGAAGCATACCAAGAAGTTAAATAGGGTGGCCGCTGCTTGATGATCATATGAGAGAGAGAGAGAGAGAGAGAGAGAGGATTCGTGCTGATCATCATCAAAACTGACCTATTTTCAGGGATGTCCTTATAAAATAGTGTAATTTAACTCTGGCCCCTTAGTCTTTTCCCTTTTCTGCCCCCTGGCCCTGGATGCTTCCACTTTGTTCCACTACTTCATTTATGGCCTCTTTTGTAATTCTGGCCTCCTTCGGTATCTCCAACTTGTTTGAATCACTGTTGAAGAAATTGGCTTCTGATCTGATTACGAATACGAGGAACCCCTTAATTTTTTATTATTTACCCCTTGATACGCTAAATGAGGAAAAAAAATCCTGGAAAAAGATTTATCTTTATAGTTTAAAAAATTATATCTAATATTCTTGATATTTGTTTTTATCAAATAAATAGGTCTCTCTGTTATCGATATTTACCCTTGATTGACTTATTAATATTTATTACAAATCAAATAAATCTTTTAAGGACTAAACTACTCTTATAACGATATTTCTCAAATGAGTGTTACAAAGAGTGTAAACCAAGTAAAAAAATCATATTGGATTCAATAATGAAAAGGCAAAGTAATTCGAAGCATCTAAGAGCATTTCGACGGGTAATTTGTATTTTTTATTCTATTTAATATATGTAATAAGGTTTTTTGGTACTGTTTCCAACTTTTATCGAAAAAATGCTTCTTCTGGATTTTTTAAAATCAAATTTATTTTTTAAAATATCCAAACAAAAGTTTCTAAAGTGAAAATAAACAATAAAAAATTGAGAACTAGTTTTTTTTAGAGTAATTGCAAGCTGACCTACTGTAAACTATCATAAAGGATGAAAAGTTTCAATTACTCTTTGATTTAACAACAAAAAATGTAAAAAAAGAAAAAGATTAACCAAAATGCATATAGAACTATGGGATAATTACGCTCCCCTCCCATGAAGTTCGGTGTAATTACACGTAGACTCTCTGTAGTTTGAAAAATTACATTTAGTATTCCTAAGGTTTGCTTATGTCTCACAAATAGGTCCATCCGTTAGTTAAAATTCACCGAATTTGTTGATATTAACAAAAAAAACTGAATGAAAATCGTTGTTTACCCTCGATTAAACTTAATAATGACTTAATACAGGCCAAATAAATCTTTTATGACTAAATTACCCTTATGACGTTGAAGATATACCTCCTCTCATGCATTAACGCGTGACGATATATAAGGATAGTTTGGTTATAAAAAGATTCGTTTGACCTACAATAAGTCAGTAATAAATCAATCGATGACAAATCTTACCTTTAATTCAAACTCTTTTGCTAATATCAACAAATTTAGTGAATTTTGACTAACGGAGGGACCTAGTTGTTAGACAAAAGCAAACTTCAAGGGTAGTAGATGTAATTTCTCAAACCTCAGGAGATCTACATGTAATTAAATCAAACTTAAAGTGAAGGAAGTGTAATTATCCCTAGAAATATTTGCAGTCTGGCACAACAATTTGTCAAAAGTAATAAATAAGAGAGCCAAAAATTGGCATTGAATTCATAGAAATTTTGACGACTTTATCAAAGTCGTGATATGAATCGAATCGGTCCAATTAATGAAGATTCCACATTCAGCAGCTGTTGACAAATGGGTCCATCGGCCGCTGAAGCAACCAAATTCCCAAACCCTTTCTCACAATATTAATTCTGCAAAATTCCATATTCATCAAATGTTTAGTAATAAAATATATTTCAGAGATTAATGAAAAGGGATAATTATATTCATCTCTTTTTTTTTTTCTTTTGCGTAATTATACAAATTGCCTCTAGCACGCAAAAAGTAGGAGTAGTTTTTTCAGAAAACATAAATAATTTGTATAGGCAATGTTGATCTTTTTGGTGAATGTATGTTTAAATTTATTCAAAAGACATAAATAATTTGTGTAAATAAATTATAAGTCAAAGACGTAGATATAATTATCCCTAATGAAAATCGCTCCCACCTCTTTTGGATACGAATTTCATTTAGGACTTTGATATATTATCTTTCTACATTTTGATATTAACATGTGATAAGTTGGAATTTCATTAATGTGTGCGATTTAGTGTGTGATGCATTGGGATTAAAAATTTTGTGTGAGGTAGTGACATTTGATCAAAGTTTTTATGATTTTATTTTGAAAAAATGTTTAATTAGATAAGGGAGACTATAGAGCTTATATAAGTGGCGCAAGTCCTTCGCCTGCTACCGACGTGGGAAGAGAGTCAATATTATTAAGTGTTAGTGGCCCCCAGACTAACTTCAAGTGATCCAGGTTCTCTCACACATGGTAATCGGAGCCCTTGTGCAGAGTATTGTCCGCTTTAATTAGGATCGCACGATTTTGTCCTGAAAATATCTTTTTGCAAGAAAATAAAGCATTGTGACTTATAAGTAAATGATCCCTGGTCCACTAATGATGTGGGATGGGAGCCAATACTATACTACATCTTTAGTGTAGATATTGCATATCGACTTAATTGTATTTACTGCCCCGTATAGTAGAGGGGTGAAAATAAGGACATTAAATATAGGGGTGACAAAATACTGTCCTGAAATCAATTTTTTTTTTTTGGCAATTGCAGGACTCCGGCCACCGAATTTTGAAAGTGGCCGGAATTTGTTGACGTGGACAAATATAGGGTTTTTTAGATTGGGAAAAAAGCTGACTGGGCATATTTTAAAAATATCCTGCCACATAAGTGCTGACATGAAAAAAAATATATAAAAAATTTTAAAATTTATATTATGTGTATAATTATATGTTAAATTATTATATAATACAAATTAAAAAAATTTAAATAATTTAAAATTTTTTAATTTATATTATATAATAATGTAATATATAAATATATACATGTAAATTTAAATTTTATATTATACAATAATTTTATTTTTATATTATATAATTTTTAAAATTGTATTTAAAATATAATTTTTTTAATTTATATTATATAATAATTTTATTTTTATAACTTATAATTATATACATAATGTAAATTTAAAATTTATTTTATATATTTTTTCCATGTCAGCACTTATGTGGCAGGATATTTTTAAAATATGCCCAGTCAGCTTTTTTTCCCAATTTAAAAAATCTTAAATTTGTCCACGTCAGCAAATTCCGGCCACTTTTAAAAATTCGGTGGCCATAGTCTTTTTCCAGTGCAGCTAAAATATATATCATGGCTTATTTTACCATAGTGGATAAGCCAAATTTTTGTATAAGGAAAAATGCAATTTTAGTCCTGTAATTTAGGGGGTGACATTTTTGATCCTGCGTAAATTGATTTTGCAATTTAGTCTTGTAATTTTAAAATTTTAGCAATTTTAGTCCTTTTTCGGCTAATTTGGCTGAAAAATTGATTGTGACTTGCACATGACCTAATTAAATTATAATTTTAGTTTTGTAACTTAGTGGAGTTGGCAGTTTTGGTCCTGCACGAATTGATTTACAGGATCATAATTACAATTTAATTGGGTTATGTGCAAGTCACATGCAATTTTTCCACCAAATTTGCTGGAAAAAGGACTAAAGGGTAATTTTTGAAACAACGAGAGGATATTCGTAATTATACCAAACCTCGGGGGCGGTCATTGTAATTCACCCAATTATCAAAATTTTAAAATTATAGGACTAAATTGCATAAATCAATTCGTGTAGGACCAAAAACCACTCCCCCTAAAATTATAGGACTAAAATTACAATTTTTCCTTTTTGTATCGTTCTATTTAACCATGACTAATAATAATACTTTATCAATGACTTTCAGTCCACAAAGAGTGTTTGCGAGAATTTTGAAAAAACGTTTTTCAACTTCTAACTTCAAAAAAACACTAATTAAGTGTTTGTAATGCCAACTTTCACTTTTAAAATTATTATAAAAAGTAATTTTAAACCAAAAACTAGAAACACTCCAAGCGTCGAACAGTCAAACCACACTGTATTTCTTTAATTCCTAGTATATTCATTTTCCTACCATACCAACATAGTCTAAAATTCAACATCGTATTAATCAGACCCTATGACCACATAGGCTTTGTCTGGTGGCCACAAACACACCAAATTTACAGTGACTTTGGGGATTGTGAAGTTGGAAGTTGGTAATGTCATGAGCAAGAAATAATGTGCCTGCAGAAACGGTGCATGGGGATGGGGACTACACCAACTTGTGAATTCTGCACAATCACAATGTGTACATGCAGAAAACTGTATTCCCCCACCTCTCCCCTCACCCAATGATATACTTCTAGAAAATGACAGGATCGAATTGAATTTTCTATTTCAAATTATGTTGTCTTTACGTCATATATTCTTTATAAAAAAAATTATATACGTGATGTGTATATATTAAATAAAATAAGATTTGAAATAAAAGATTTTAATGCGGTTTGCGACTTGATTGGTGCCCCGTTGCGCGAGGTATTATCAGCTTTGGCCTGTACAAGCCTCACGATTTTGTCCTGAAAATGCGCCTCGCTACGGAGAGGAGGCATTGGGGTTTATAAGCCACTTTAGCTCCTTGTCTGCAACCGATGTGGGACGCTTGCTATATCATTAGCCCCCCAGACGAGGGGCTTGGAACGGGCACATGGCCTCATTCCCATAGACGGCGCCAAATGATAGGGCTTGCGACTTGATTGGTGCCCCGTTGCGCGAGGTATTGTCCGCTTTGGCTCTGTATGATCCTCACGATTCTTTCCTGAAAAGGCGCCTCGCTAGGGAGATGAGACATGGGGGCTTACAAGCCACTCAAGCTCCTTGTCTGCAACCGATATGGGACGCTTGCTACATCAGATTCAAAACCCCCTATGCTGATATCATTTATCAACCGATACTTACAACTATAGATTTCACCTAACAAATCTCCTATTATTCATATACAAATCCCAAATTGCAAATGTTATATATATATATATATATAAAGTGAAAATTTAATTTTCTCCATGAGCTCTCTTGAGGTTTGGTATAATTACAAATATTCCCGTTAATTTTAACGGTCGTCTTATAACAACTATCACAGTCATTTAGTCTACGTTAGGTTTGCCATTCATTTGTTTTGGTGAATTGAACGAAATACCCTTGTGAACTATAAATTATAATTCTATCTATTTTTAAAGTTTTCTGAAAACTTTTTGTGGACTAAGAGGATAATTTTTTCTTACAGTTTTTTAATTTTGTTAAGAAAAATAAAAAAACTACATCAAGGACAAAGTTGATAATTTAAAGCCTCCATCCAAGAATTACATAATTTTATCAACACATCATGTGGTACTGATAAATTTTTAAACAACGAAAAAATATTTATAATTGTGTCAAATCTTACCGGAGTGGTTGTGATATACCAGGTCAATCTCATTTTTGGTCTCATATATTAGGCTCTGTTCAATTTTGGTCTCATTCATTAATAAATCTCAATTTGAGGACAATATCTTTCGATTTGTCTCAATTTTGATCCTAATGTCAAATAATTGACAGAAAACATTAAGTTCCGTTTGAGGAGGCATGTGCCTCTCACATAATGCGTATTAAGGGAAAAATAAATATATGAAATGACATTAAAGATGGAAAAATAAAATTTAGCGTTCATCCACCATGTTCTCTCTTCCAAAGATGCCCAAATTCCACTCTCATTTCTGAAAAAAAAAAAAAAATGAAGCCAAAAAGTGATTGGACTTCTACAATAAAGCTCTCATGTGTTATTGTGGTAAGAAAGCATCTCTAAGAACCTCATGGATGAGTGTCAGTCCAGAAGAAGATATTATGATTGTGATGAACCATTATCGGGCGGGGGAAAATCACTGAACTTTTTCTCCCAAAGACTCATTCTTCTTATAAAAATCCACTTCCTTCTTCTTCGATGGGAGATTCAAAAAGAATAGGGGGGGGGGGGGGGCTTACGATGGGTTTTTCGCAAATGAAAGAAAGATGGAGAAAAAATAGGGCTTTGAGTTGTTTGATTTTCCTCCAAATATACTGAGTATGAGAGCATGTGAGAAGCACATCCTCTTCAAATAGTACTTAACGTTTTCTGTCAATTATTTTATGTTGGGACCAAAATTGAGACAAATCAAAAAATATTATTCTAAAATTAAATTTTTTATAATAAATAAGACCAAAACTGAACAATACCTAATACATGGAACAAAAAATGAAATTTATCCTAATTTACCCTATTCATTTCATGTGAACCAAAAATATTGATTCCCCCCCATACCAAAATGAAAAGTCTGACTTGTGTGTCCCTAACCCCACTATCTGCCTGGCTACCCCCGGGCCCCCCCACCCCAACCCACAAAAGCATCTATATATTGTAACCTCCATCACCAACCCTACTTCTCACACACAAACACACACATTACAGGCAACTGCACTGAGTTTTCTTATAGTTTAAGGTTAAGAAAACACATCAAAAATCAAAGTATATATATATTTGTTACTACAAGAACTCATCATGTGGGCTCACACTGTCCTAATTCTTGCCTCTTTGCTCTCTTTACTTCCACTCCAAAGTAGCCATGGACTAGGAGTTTGGAAACAGGCTCATGCCACTTTCTATGGAGGTGGTGATGCTTCTGGAACTATGGGTACGTAATTAACGTCACGTTTGGTTTTGTTTCCATTTTTATTTTCATTTTCCAGTATTTTCAACGGGCTTTATTCGTTTTTGTGCGAGAATTGAAAATTATACAAAAATTGTGATGATTTCAAGAAGAATGAGGGTTTGGTGAAATTGCATGCAGGTGGGGCGTGTGGGTATGGGAATTTGTACAGCCAAGGGTATGGTACAAACACAGCAGCGCTGAGTACAGCAATGTTCAAGAATGGGGAGAGGTGTGGCGCTTGTTTCGAGCTGAAATGCGTCAACAATGAGCAAAGGTGGTGCGTGGGGAGCTCTGTGGTAGTAACAGCTACCAATTTCTGCCCGCCAAACAACGCCTTAGCAGGGAATGATGGGGGGTGGTGCAACCCACCCCACCACCATTTTGACCTCTCTCAGCCTGTTTTCCAGCAGATTGCCAAGTATGAAGCTGGCATTGTACCTGTTCTTTACAGAAGGTCTCTCTCTCTCTCTCTCTCAATATATAGGCCTAAATGCATTTTTGATTTCGTAATTTTGGTCATTTGGTATTTTCGTCTTTTAATTTTTTAGGGTACTATTTTGGTTTTATATTATTTTAATTTTCATGAGTTTAGTCCTTTTTCGTTGGAGTTCACCCTTTTCGTCGGAAAGATGCATGTGTCTCTCACAAGATATTTTAAAGTTGAGGCTTTTGTTCCTATTGACCAATATCTGTTAGCATTTTTGTCCTTTAACTTTCTAGAGTAGCATTTTGGTCCAGCATTTTTTTTAATTTTTGCGATTTTAGTCCTTTTTTTTTACCGAATTTCACCCTTCTCGCCGGTGGAGGTGAACTCCAGCGAACAAAAGGACTGAAATTGCGAAAATTAAAAAGATGCAGGACCAAAATGCTACCCTAGAAAGTTAAGAACGAAAACGCCAAATGGTCTAAGTTACGGGACCAAAAATGCAATTAATCCCAATATATATATATATATATATATATATCGGCAAAATTATATTTTTAATTATGTAATTTTAGGTCGTTAACACATTTGGTCCTGTAATTTATTTTGTTTATGCATTTAATCTCTTTGTTGTACGAATTTAATCCTACACGTCCCAAATTTGATCATTTTTTGGCAAACTTAGTCTTGTATTTACAAATTTGATCTTGGCAACATATAGTTATATGACCAAAATGAGATCTACTCACTCCACTCTAAAGGGGACTAAATTTGTTAAAAAATGACCAAATGTGAGATGTTCAATACTAAGTTTGTAAAAATAAAAAAATGACTAAATATGTAAATAGAGAAGGTTATAGGACCAAAAGTGCTAACGATTTATAGTTATAGGATCAAAAATGTAATTTTGTCATATATATAAAATTTATGTATATTGCAATATTATTTTTGGTGTATTTAAGTTAATTTTATTTTTTATTGGAAATTTAAGCAAAACTGGGTCAATTTCTATTAAACATGTGTGTATATATTTTATATTTCGGTCTGAAATAATTACAATTTTTATTATGATGTGTTCAGTTCAAGGAATATTTTTTTAAAATATTTGAAATTAATCCGTAGCTCTCTAAGTTCTCGTATAATATCATGAATTTCAGCTGCAGCCAGGCAATTCATTTTTTGGATTAGATAATTTAAAGAACAGAAATTCGAAATATTTCAAATATACTACCAAAAAAAAAATAATTATTTCCTACACTATAAATCACCACAGTTTAAAAATTATAATAAATCAATACTATTTATCAAACAAAACTTAATTTTTTTTTATCGTTGGTTAATCAATATTCGTAACGATTTTACCTATGACCAAAATATTTGCCATCGTTTTTAGCTGTAACAATTTGCAGAAACAATGGTTAATAGCAATTCGTCATGATTTCTTTTCTAAATCATGGTAATTAACTACAATAAAAATAAATAAAAACCATAGTTCTTTATGGTGAAATCCTTTCCTTCAAGTGCAGTTATATCATTTCATGTTCTTTTATTACACAATTAGTAGCCCGCAGACTAGAATCAGCAGTTCTTACATATATGTGTAGTGCATATGACAACAAACGGGGAAATCGAATTTTTAGTCCAATCGATTAGGTCTGTTTTTTCAATTTAGTCTCATTTGTTATTATTTTATCACATTTCATCTCATAAGTTAGAAGTTTTCTCATTTTAATCCTCACTTGACTTTTCCGTCCAATAATTAACGAAAGAGTCATGGGGACGTTAGTCCACCAGTGTTTGAACTAACGACCTCATGACTTCTCCATTAATTAACGGAAAAATCACGTGCGGACTATAAGTGAGATAAAATTCTAACTTATAAGATGCAATATGAGAAATCGTATCAAATGAGACTAAATTGAAAAGGACGCTAACATATGGGATAAAAAGTGCAATTTTCCGACAAGAAACTGGCATTTGCACATTTATTTATTATTTTTTCAAGAAATTGAACTCTTTGAACTCATAATTTAATTTGTAGGGCTAAATTGTGACATATATCAATTAATTTTGCAGGGTACCATGCCAAAAGATGGGAGGCATAAGGTTCACAATAAACGGCCACTCGTACTTCAACCTAGTCCTCATCACCAATGTCGGAGGCGCCGGTGATGTCCGCTCAGTTTCAATCAAAGGCTCGAGGACTAATTGGGAACCAATGTCCCGAAACTGGGGCCAAAACTGGCAGAGCAACGCTTACCTCAACGGCCAGTCACTCTCGTTCAAGGTCACCACCAGCAACGGCCGCACTGTGTTTTGCAACAACGTTGCCCCCGCCGACTGGTCCTTTGGCCAAACCTTCACTGGCGGACAATTCACTTAAACTTAATCAATCTTTCCAAATATATAGGGAAGAGAACCAGGTCAATCGTGAACGTTTTGCTCTTGTGTCTGAAAATTTTGTTTTGTTGGGTACTTTACTATCTGTCTGGTGCATAGTTATACGTGCGAGTATCAGTTATGTGCGTGTCTGACCCGTCAGGGCCTAAATAGCATAGAATAATGTAGTGAGAAATGGGAGAGCTAAGGTTTTATTATGAAGTGGCTCTTACCATTGGTATTATGTTCATGAAGGGTTCTGTCTAGGTCTTTTTAAGTATAGATGGAACTTTGGCAGTGGTTAGGTTTTTGTCACCACTTGCTGCTACTACTTCATGAAGTAGTTATTTTCTAGGTCATTTGTAAACCTCTGTGAGTTGTTATTTTCAATTTGTGTAGTTTGATTTATTGTTTTATTTTAATGAGTGTTTGCAATAGCTTATTCTTTTGGGATAATTACATTTACACCTTTAGATTATACAAATCACTCATGTTTTTTAAATAATTACACATACATCCATAAGAAATGTAAGCATCATTTACACAAACTATCCCTATTTTTTAAAAAATTACACTTACATCCCTCAAAAGTATCGACATTATTAAACAAACTATCTCTATTTTTCTGCTATCAATGATGATTTTTGTAATTATGCAAAAAGCATGAGTAATTTATGTAAATAGACTATAAGTTAGGGAATGTAAATATAATTATCCCTATTTTTTGATAAAAATAAGTTAAGATGAGTGTATGTAATTTATCTCTTATACTTTTGAACTATTTAAATTAAGTTTATTCGAGTCGAAACTTATAAACTTTACCTCGCCAACATTTTCAACTCTTGGTAAAATTGCAAATAGTTTAAAGTTTGTTTTGACCATTTTACTTCTAACGCTTCTATTTCAGTTTTTACCCAAATTCTCCAACTTCAACTTTTTCGTACTTTTTACTTATCTTTTCAAAAAACTCCTAACTTTGACTGCAACTAAACTTACAACTTTGCTTTAATCTTTAAATACACATCTAAAACTACAAAGTAAAATGTTTTGAGATAATACTCTTTTATTCCTTAATCTTGTTAACTAAGTTTAAAGTCCAAACACACCCCACAATGATTAAGTGTTTATACAAAAACCAAGAAAGTCATATCCGGAAAAAACATGGCATCAAAAAGGGCTGTTTTCTTATGTTTCAATTTCCAGTTTTCGGTTTTTGAAAGTGAAAATATATTTTGCTTACACATATTCTGATAAAAAATTATACTAATTTGACATCACAGTTTAATATAAAATACAATGTTATCAACTAATACAAATATATTCTCATTCACACGAAAACCTCTTCCAGTGAAAACTGAAAATCCAAGACAAATTCATGAGGTTAATTTACAAAAGAATGTTTAAAGTACAACAAATCAAAGAAGCTAGATTTTGAGTTTGATAGGAAGCTGAGTATACGTCAAAAGCAAAAAATATGCCTACATGAGCTATCAATTTATGATCCAATCACCCAGCCAAAGTTACTATAATCTTATTCATTAGTTGGCAGATGTTGTGTTAAAAAAACTCGAAATGAGGCTATAGTTAACTTAGCATGTGTACTTAACTGAACGATGCTCATCACACAAAAACATGTGAGGTCTTAGACCACTCAGAATTTCGTAATGAGAAATATAATCTGATTCTCCCAGATCACAAAACTCCCAGAAGACGACCATTCGCCTTCCGCCTCCTGACAAAATATAACAAACAGAAAACATTAGAATGCTAAAGGGAAATCATTTATTTATCAACCAACAGATGGTATAAATAACGAAAAGCAATGGATACAATCATGCAAGTAAGGGGCTGCAACTAGAGTGTGCTCTAGATTGATTAATCAATCGATACATATCAGTCAATGCCAACCTTTAAGAATTCTGGAATGTTGAAAGATGGCTTAGGAGAACTTCAATTAGTTCACAAGATGCCAATAGAGTAGAGAAAGAGAGAGGTGATGAGAAGCATAATCTAAAAAGAAAGGATATAAAAAGAGGACGTACGGAGGTAAAACTTCAAGGGAAGATTTGGAGCCAATCTTACTAGAGCAATGGGGCACGAGCATGTCAAAATAAATCATTACATGTTCGACACTTTTGAGGACTCCTCGATCGTGAATGACATCATAGTTGAAATGGTCCAGCTTCACAAAGTGTTTATAGCAAAAGATGAAGATTTCTTGAACTTCTATCAAAGACATGTTTTATTCGCATCAGCACACCATGCATTTCGTAGAGATAGCTGTGAAACTAATATCTTAATCCCAGTTGAGGTCCTAACTAATTTCTGAGATCTGAAAATACTATATGGAAGCAAAGATCAAATATATTAAATACAGATTTGCAAATGAAAAGAAGAATTGTCCCTCTCCTTCTCTCATTACTCTACTCCGAGCTAACCTAATTTTTCCAACCAACTTCTTGGAGAAAGGGTACTTCCGGTCATTCTTTCTAGAGTAAAATGCAACACAGTGAATTAGTTTGATCCCATAAAAGGAACTTAATAGAGACACATGTTTTATAATAGGAAGAAAGACAAAGCATAAAATGACCTTTAGAGTCGATGGTTATTTCTTTTCAATTTGTAAGCTAAAATACTTTCCCTGATGGTAATTCTACGACTTTGAATTGGTTTAACGGGAAACAGGATGTGGAGGGTAGGCTTTGCTCTATGCAAATGGTTCTTTACACTTAACAGACAACTTGTCACTTTCTAGGAAATGGTTTTGTTGAGGATAAGATAATACTTTTCTCCTTTGGACTCCCACTAGCTTGGTGATAATTCCTAAAGTTCATTATTTGTGTTTGGCTTGAAGGATGTGGAGCCAACGATATTAAATGACTCCAATGTTTGAAGAATTTGCACTCCACAACAATGATCGGGAAATAGCTAATGCTAAAAGTTGAAATCTGTAGTAACTCAAAATTATCCAGAGAATATTGTGAACTTGAGATGCTTAGGTCTCAAATCATTCAGTTCAAACCTCAAACTGGTCCTCAATTTAGTACACTCCACATATTCCAACCTGTGTTTAATTCTGTTGCCTTTTCCTTCTTAAATCATTGGGGGTTGTAGCAAAAAGACAATGGACATTCTAGTGAAAAATAATCAAAGTAAAAGGGTGGTTTCAACATGTCATGCCATATGTTTGATGAATTTTATCATGATGCGATGGTGCATACTGCCAATCAGAAAGATTAGATCATATCATCTATGCAAACAAGCAAAAGAATTAGGGATGGCAGTATCTAAATAATATCTAAAGGAATTTGCACACACCATTCTTCTAATCTAAGGAATTTCACCTGCCTGAAGTCATAGAGATGCATGATGGCCCCTCTGATTTCATTCACATGTCATCCCCATCAGAAATACATAACTTATGATGCCTGGCATATTCTCACCATCATTCCATCCATGAACAAGGGTCCATCAAAGAAATGTGAAAAGTAACACTGCTCAAGGACAAATGCCTTCCAGAAACTTCTGCTTCTTCTCCTATACCTAGAGGCAAGCATATCAAACTGCATTTCATTAGATCAATTAGGCAATGTGCACAAGAACAAGTTTATATTTCACCATTCACAAAGTACTTGGAGAGACTGATCATAAAATCTCAGTTGCGTACTTGGAATAAGGATGATCATAGTTTCAACTTGTCATTGATGTAGGTATCAGCTTATGAGGTAAAAGCTTTGTCACTGCAATCATTTCATGCTACCAATAATCGCCACAAGAGCAAACTCCACCCTGAAAATGATGGTAGCGAATAGGATCTCTAATGACAATACTTCGATTTTCCATTTTGGCCAACAGTTTTGCAAAAACATGACAGTCGCCACATATCCTGAGATTTTTTCTAATTCTTACTGTCTTCCCTTTTGGCAAGCTCATCATACCGAAAACAATAGCCAATTTCTCACTGTGGTATGCAAGCGAGTTTTCCATCTGTTCTCCTTCAAGATCTTGCAAGACAAAATTTGTGTCTGGCATGTAGCCCTCTGCCTTTAGTCTCCAAATGATTTGATTCAACTCCTGATAAATAGAATTCACCTGCGGGTGTGATTTATCACCCAAAATGAAAGCATGAACCTGTTTATTTATTTCGATCCAACTACATCCAGGTTCTTTCTTGATTCCTCCATCCTTCATGGTTCTTCTCAAGCTTTCAACATCATTCCATCGCTGAGTATTAGCATATATATTAGACAGCAGTATATAGGTTCCTGCATCATGAGGATCCAAGCTCAAAACTTTTTTGGCAGCATACTCAGCTAGATCCATGTTACAATGAACTCTGCAGGCGCCAAGTAAAGTTCTCCATGTCACAGCATCTGGTTCACATTTCATTTCATGGATTAGCTTCATAGCTTCCTCAACTTTTCCTGCTCTACCAAGTAGATCAACCATGCAGCCATAATGCTCCCTTCCAGGATCAATGCCATAAAGCATCTTCATTGACTCAAAGTAATATTGGCCCTCTTTCACCAGCCCAGCGTGGCTGCAAGCAAAGAGAACTCCCAAAATTGTGATGTAATTTGGCTTGGTACCTGAAGCTTTCATTGCCTCATATAACTCAAGAGCTTTCCAGCTGTAACCATTCTGGGCAAAGCCTATTATCATGGTGCTCCAAGAGATCACATCCTTTACAATCATTCGAGTGAAGGTGCAGTTAGCATCTTTCAGACTACCACACTTACAATACATGTCTAGAAGTGCATTGTCAAGGACCAAGTCTTGATCAAACTTGATGACATGAACATGGACTTGTCTCCCCAGTTCTAGTAGGGCTAAACTAGTGCAAGCTCTCAAGACACTAGTTAGAGTTGACTGATCAGCCCGGAAACCAGATCTCTTCATTCTTATAAACAGATTCAGGGCTTCATCACCGTCACTGTTCTGGGCAAACCCACCAATAATGGAGTTCCAAACAACCAGATCTGAAGTTACCATCTCATCAAATATGTCAAGTGCTGCTTTCAATTCGCCCCATTTGGAATAAATGTCAATTAAAGCACTTCTAACAAAAACATCCAACTCTAAACCAACCTTGATTATGCAACAGTGAATCTGTTTGAGGGTGGAAAACCCCTCACAGGCTCTCAGAACTGAAGAGAACGTATACATATTTGGACTAACACCATCTCTAAGCATCATAATCAACATTTTCAAGGCCTTATAATTAAGCCCAGCATTAGAGTACGCGGCAATCATTGTTGTCCAGGAGACAACATTTCTATCAGGCATTTGATCAAACAAGTCTTGGGCTTCATCTAACAAATTAAATTTCGCGTACATGTTCAAGAGTGTGTTTATAAGGAAAGTTTTGGGCTCATAGCCATTGGAGAAAACATGCTGGTGAACTCGTTTGCCTTGTTTGACAGCACCATGGGCTATGCAGCACTTAATAAGCTCTGTGTAAGTGATTGAATCAGCCCATAGTTCATGTTTTTGCATAGAGTCCAATGCTTTCATTGCCTTGCCAAGATCCCTTTGGTAGCAGTATGTGGTGAAGTCATTGACTATACTTAGAAGATTACTTGACAATGTACTTGGTTCTGTCCTCCATCCAACTGCTGCCACAGAAGAGAAGCTTGAACGACCAAGAAAGATGGCTAATAGTGATAGAGGGAATGAGGTTCTCTGCAAGGTGATGCTATAGCATTTGAATCTTGATATGGGTTTCATGACTAGTGGTCGCATTGGATCTTCAATCTGTAAACATCACCAAATTAGTTGTTCAACACCTTAATTGGAGTACAGTACACACAAAACTATAAACCAAGAAAAAACCTGACCACCGGGCTATTCAACCATCATGTCCACCTTTATGATATCAGAATTCCAAAATAAAGCAAAATAAACTTATCCTGCTTGGAATAATATTACGGCCTTCAACTTTCTTACCTTTGTACAATTGTATATTTCATTTACTACCATCTTTTAGGTCACTTTTCCGGTTTGGAATTTCAAGATATGAGGTCTCCAAGTAGTGAAGTATTTTGGAACTCAACTGTGTCAGTATGCACAGAACAATAAAGCACCTCATGCTCACCTACACTTCTCTACGTGTATGAATATGCTTATGGAGCCATGAGAAGTAAGTTCTTGAAACGAGATAAAGAAATAGCTTCCTACCATCAATCCGGTTAGTTTGGTAACTTTTGTGCATTATCAAAGACAAGAAGGAACCAACAAGTAAAACTCACAAATTTCATAATCTTTTGCATAATTTAATGTACATTCTTAGCATGATGAAAGATCAAGTAAAGAGAAGTGAAATATTATTTCATTAGAAAGAAAAAAGTCAGTAGGAAAAACAGAGAATATGGAAATACACATAAAAAGAAAAACTGAAAATAAAATTTTGTAACCAGACCTATGCCCCCTAGTGATGTCACCACCAGATGCCGAAGATGGACTTTGAAGCGAGCGAGTTCTGAATGATCCCTTTGGGTTTGGCAGTAAGGAGACTCTTGCAAGAGTTCTGATATATGAAACTTCTAAGTTAACATAGATCTAGCTCCCAAATGAAACCACAAAGGATGAATTCAAAGATCAATTAGTCTATTGGCCATGATGTTGAAAGGATTTCACAATTTCCATTCAATGGAGTGAAAATGCCGTGCTTATGAGAATATAATAATCTATGCTCATTCTCCATTTCAACTTATTTAGTAATTACCATATATGGATGCAATTAGGCACTAAATTAGTTTAACAAGGTTCTTTATCCGTGTTATTGCAAAATTTCGAGAATCCCTTGCATACACTAGTTAGTATTTGGAAATAATCAAATAAGCACCAAACTAATCATTTTACTAGCTTTTGTTAGTTTAGAACATGTAGATGTTTAGATGAAATAAGGTATTAGCTATTCAAATTTCAAATTCTTTGAGGAAACAAGTCCTAAAAGTCAAACAATAGATGAGTAGAACTGAACCACATTTACTGAAGATCAAACCTATGGAAATTGCAAGAGTAAATCAACTTATTGTTATCATTAAAACCCTAAAACAAAAATACTTCAGATTTCGTCTTGTTTCTTATGCTACTACACAGAGTTTCAGGCCAAAAAGAAAAATTAAATCAAATTAGACTAAGATCTACTTATATTATCTGAAGCCTAAACCACCCCTACCTATCAAGATTTCAAGTAGACCATAGACCAAATGCGCCAAGAAAGTCATCATTCACAATTATGCTACTTTGTATAGCACACTGCACATGAGCAATGTGCAAGCCTATGTGCATAATTCAGACATCGATTTTCAATTTGTAAAACGATTAGACCACGATCCAGGGAAAATCCCAAAGATGTCTCCAGTAACTCGCATACGTTATTGAGAGACAATTGCCAGCTTAGAGGCTGTAAAAGATGGCTTAATTAGGCGTCCATAACTACGAGACAAACTGCACCAACCTTTAACCCGTGAAAATAGCAAGAATTGCTTCGGAACCACCAGAACCCAACTCAATTAATATGTAAAATTATTAGCTGAGATCCAAGAACAACACTACTAGCAAGAAGAATCATCCCCCTAACAAAACGTAATCTCAACTGCCATCAAAAGCAAGTCTTTGTTTGAATGCAACGACGTAAAACCTATCAACAACATCAATCGAAGAAACCCAATACGAAAGACTTGATAGCGAGTTACCGGAATACTTAGAGCTCCCTGCTACAGTCATCGCCGGCGGACAGTGCAGTAAGCTGCAACTTCAAATAAAAAATCCCAATTCGGAAATGGAATGGTTGAGTGACAGTGACTGAATGGATTAATATGTAAGCAAATGAAGATGAAGAGAGAGAGAGAGAGAAGACCGGCGTCGGAAATTGGGGGCGCCAGCGGCGTGGCTGGGCGGCCTATTGGCTAAAGGTTGGGCGGTCGGCTGTTCGGTATATCATATGTTCAAAAGGAACTTCCTTATAAGTCGAGTCGAACATTATTATTAGGGATAATTACACTCCCTCCCCTCAGGTTTGGTGTAATTACATATAGATCCCATATGGTTTAGAAAATTACATCTAGTACTTTTAAAGTTTGCTTCTGTCTAACAAATAGGTCCTCCGTTAGTTAAAACTAACCGAATTTGTTGATATTAACAAAAGAATTGAATGAAAATCGATGTTTACCCTCGATTGACTTATTAATGACTTAATGCAGGCCAAACAAATTTTTTATGACTAAATTACCCTTATAACGGTGAAAATATACCTCCTCTCATGTATTAACGTATGGTGATATAGAAGAGTAGTTTGGTCATAAAAAAATTCGTTTGACCTACAATAAGTCAGTAATAAGTCAATCGATGACAAATCTCACAGTTAATTCAATTTCTTTTGCTAATATCAACAAAATCGGTGAATTTTGACTAACGGAGGGACCTATTTGTTAGACAAAAGCAAACCTCATGGGTGGTAGATGTAATTTCTCAAACCTCAGGGGATCTACGTGTAATTACACCAAACCTCAGGGGAGGTGAGTGTAATTATCCCTTATTATTATTATTATTCAGGGATAATTTCACCATTAATACGAAGTTTGATGTAATTACACGTAAATATTTATAATTCAAAAATTATATTTAATACTTCTAAAATTTATTTTTATTTAATAAATAGATCTCTTCGTTAATAAAAAATTCACCGAATATGTCGATATTAACAAAATAATTGACTAAAAAATTGATATTTTCCCTCTATTGACTTATTACCGACTTATTGTAGGCTAAAAAAAATCTTTTTTGACTAAACTGCTCTTGTAACGGTGAAGATATATTTCCTCACATGTGTTAACATGTAAAGATGTATAAAGTTAATTTGATCATAAAAAAAATTATTTGACCAATCATGGGTCCGTAATGTAAATATCATTTTTCATTCGGTCTTTTTGCTAATATCAATAAATTCGATGAATTTTGACTAACGAATAAGCGTATTTGTTAGACAAAAGCAGACATCGTGGAAGAGGTGAATTATTCCTATTTTTTATAATTTTATTAAATTAGTCTTTTTTTTCTTTTACTATCTACTAGAAAATAAATGTGTTGTTATTAGAATAATTTCAAAATACTCATAATGAATTTATAAATTACATTTGCAAATTTCATTAATTACAAAACTGAGGCTATCTCAGCTTTGTTGTGCATTATCCATTATGTTATGAGGAATGAGGATTATTTATCTAAAAATATTAAATTGAGAAAATTGTGTTTATTAAAATTGTAAAAAAAAAACAATCTCTTAACAAAACATATGAACAAACATAAATATATAGTTACACCACAATCCCCTGAATTTCAGTGTAATCACAGGTAGATTTCCTTAGATTTCGAGAATTACATGTGATACCCCGATATTTGTTTTTATCTAACAAATAGATCCCTTCTTTGCCAAAATTCATGGAATTTGTTGATATTAATAAAAAAAATAAAAAATATCCATATTTACCCCCAATTGACTTATATTTGACTTTGCAGGTCAAACAAATCTTTTTCTAACTAAATTACCATTATACATCTTCACACTCTAATGCATGTGAGGATGTACATCTTTACCCTTATAAGGATAGTTTGGTTAGAAAAGACTTCTTTGACTTGCAATAAGTCAGTAATAAGTTACTCGGAGGTAAAAATAATTTTCATTCAAATTTTTTCTTTTTTTGCTAAAATTAACAAATTTGATGAATTTTAACTAATGAATGTATCTATTTATCAAATAAAAACAAATGTCATGAATATTAGATTTAATATCCCAAATTAGAGGAGATCTATATGTAATTACATCAAATATTAGAAGAGGGCAGTGTGATTATTGCAATAAAAAATGTATAGTTTAAAGTTTGTCATCAGTGATTATTGAACATTAATGTAGGCTTAAACGTAAGCAAACTTTTTTTTGAAAACACTAACCATTTAAAAACTTTCTTGAAAAAAAAAAAACAAAACAATTCTATCTTCTAAACTTTAAAAAAGTTAAAAAAGAAAAAAGGCAATTTTTTTTTTTTTTTTTGAGGGGGTGTGTTAGGGATTTTTTACCTAATAATATTTTTACATGGGGTAAAAATTCCATGGACAAAGGTTTAGCCATTTAACGAAGAATACTGTTCTAGAAAAGATAAAAGCTAAAATAGCCATTGAATTAATTTCTGGAATATAACTTAAATATTATTGTTAGGGTCAAATACAATTTACCCCCAGTAAAATTTGAAACGTTTAAAAATTCTCCTATAAAAAAATACAAGAAAAGCCCCAACATTTGAAAAATGATGCACCTTGCCTTCCTACCCACGGGTTTTTTTTGCCTTATATTTTAAATGCTGAGATTATTTTTTGTATTTTTTTTTTATCAGGGTGTTTCAATTTTTCTAATTTTACGGGGATAAATTACATTTAACCCGTTAATTTTATGGATAAATACTCTTTATATTCACTATCTCGAGAAAATATCATTGCATCAAGTCCGACCATATGGTTTGAGAATTGAGCATTTAAGAGTAATTTTTGTCAATTAGTTTGAATCCTAATCTATACCTTTATATAATTGAAAAGCACTTTATTGGTGTCTTCAATGTATTGTTCTATCAATTTACTTTTTAATATTTTTTTTCTCTTTTCTCAACTCTCTATTTTCTCTCTTCTCAACTTTTACATCCCTTATCTTTTCTCATTTTTTTTTCATTATCTTCTCTTTTTTAATATTTTTTAATATTTCATTTATCTAGTTAATATATATTAAAATAGTAATTGTCTTTTTAAAAGAATTTTAAATTAATTGTGCACATAAATTGGAGTGTGCCACATATACTCGTATTCATTATTGATGTAAGCAACTCAAAACCTACTATTTGAACCAACCATAAAAATAAAATAGAAATTACCAAGTGTTCAATCTTATAAATATTGATCAATAAAATTAGTGAAAAATAATGAAATAATGCAAATATATTAATACTTATAATAATCAAACGTGAATAAATGGAAGGTAAATGCCTAAATGAAATATATATATATATTGGTTGAAATTTATGCACTTTTTTTTTCTGCATATTCTATTTTTTTTTTATTTTATATCTAAAGGCATAAAATGGTCATTGTTTGGGATATAAAAATGACGCTAACGATAAAACTTGAATACCAAGTAAATCATTTATTATTATTATTGAAATACTTCTTTATGAAAATTACCTTCTTAATAATTTTGAAAATGAAGTAAAAAAAAAATCCCTAATTTAAACCGCTGATAGAGATAATTTACTTTATTTCTTAAAATACGTGTAACAATTTGCTAATTCTTTCACATGAGATTTTTTGCTTATTATCATATCATACGGGTAAATTGCGTAACAACACCGAAACTGATAAAAATAAAATAAAAAATCATCCACAAAAGCTTAAAATTGGACAAGTGTCAAGAAACAATTGGTACAACATATTCCACATAGGTGAGATCTTTGCATCAGATGAAAGCCAAAAAGAGGGCCCTCACATGATCTCAAAACGCCAACAGCAGCAAAGAAATTGATTTGTGGATAATCCCATCCCAGATAAGGATAAGCCCTACTCATTCCCATTGGCTACACCAAATTCCACAATCAAATAACAGCCGTCGGATCCCAAAAATCTTGCAAACCAACAGCCACAATTCAACCTCCAACCAGCGCCACATCTCCCCCACTCCAAGGAAATACAAATAACATCACACCAAAAAGATTCAATCAAACCACTCCCACTCCACAAATTTCAACTTCTTGAGGTGATGGCCGCAGCACAAGCCTCCGTCGCGGGTTTCCGGCCGGCGTGCGCGTCGAGAACTCGCTTCTTGACGGGCTCTTCCGGGAAATTGAACAGGGAAGTGTCTGTTAGACAGGCCGTCTCCTCCTACAATTCCTTCAAGGTTGAAGCCAAGAAAGGTGAATGGCTGCCCGGATTGGCCTCTCCCACTTATCTCGATGGCAGGTTCGTCGCCCGGTTATCTAAATCATTTCATGTCAGTACAATGCATCGACATATTCAAGACGTACATCGATAATTTCATGACAAAGATCATCGTAAACTGTAAACGTCCGTGTAAAAAGACAAATATCCACACGTTGTTGTATTCAAATTTTAGGGTCTCGAGTTTACCGTTTATGCAAATGCATTAGTTTTTTAATTGAACTGAACGCATTACCACATGTGATGTTGCATGCATTGCATTATGTGTGATGTTGCATGCATTGCATTATGTGTGAAGTTGGAATCGGGAGTTGGTAATTTAGTATTTTCGAAGGAGCTGTAAATATAATTATTCCTTTTTGTTTATGCAGTCTTCCAGGAGACAATGGATTTGATCCATTGGGACTGGCCGAGGACCCGGAGAACCTGAAATGGTTTGTGCAGGCTGAGCTAGTGAACGGCAGATGGGCGATGTTGGGGGTTGCCGGAATGCTGCTGCCTGAAGTTTTCACGTCAATCGGCCTCATCAACGTTCCCAAGTGGTACGACGCTGGAAAATCCGAGTACTTCGCCTCCTCATCGACCCTTTTCGTGATCGAGTTCATCCTTTTCCACTACGTCGAGATCAGGAGATGGCAAGACATCAAGAACCCCGGAAGTGTCAACCAAGACCCCATCTTCAAGAACTACAGCTTACCTCCTAACGAGGTCGGCTACCCTGGCGGCATCTTCAACCCCCTCAATTTCGCCCCGACCCTAGAGGCCAAGGAGAAAGAGATCGCCAACGGTAAGACGTCATTATTGTCTTTCATAAACACGTCGCACAAAACCTTTTTTGTTATGAAAAATTACAACACGTCTCTTCAAAATTGAGAAAACTCGATATATTTAATTTTAAAAGTGTAATATTGCTTGGGAATCAAGTAGTTATTTTGTGGTATATTTTTGCAGGGAGGCTAGCAATGTTGGCATTCTTGGGATTTCTTGTTCAGCACAATGTCACTGGAAAAGGGCCATTTGACAACCTTTTGCAGCACCTTTCTGACCCATGGCACAACACAATCATCCAAACATTCAAGGGCTAAAATTTTCATACTGATCAAAATAGAATGAAAGACAAAAATGTTCTTCCTGTAATCTTGAGTGGATGGTTTTCAATGAGATTTTGAGTTGTATTTGTAAACAAGGGCAAGCTTTAATGTACAGGGATTGATCGTTCATATAGTCCCAACAAGAAACACATTCAGGAGAACAAGCATATCTTTCATTCAGACAACTTAGTATTTATTATTGTTACAATATATATATTTTTTTCCCATAGTTTTTCATGTTCTTACTGTTCATTTCTCACCCTGGTTTGGGGCATACATTCATATATATATCTATATAGATCTAGGATATTTGAGTAAACTGCTGAACTAAAACATTAGGCAAGGAGAACGGCGAACAACGTTGCCTGGCCATACCACAACGTCTTATTGTCTTGTGATGTAAAGAACAGCAGATCTCTTTGTTTGTTTAGTCGTTTGCGGTTGAGTGCTGAGCTATCTGTCTTGAGCCATCTTTGAAGTATTGATCTTCGGAATCTCTGGAGCGCCAATGACTTGAGACGAGCTTCGACTTAGGCGTTGAACTGATTTGGTGGCTGCACAAGTTGCATTATAAGGGATCAGATACTGAAACGATCACAAACTAACTCAATGCCGTAGTTCTCTGAGTATACTGAAACCAGTAACCCACAAACCCCAAACGACAGCAAAAAACATGCTTATGTTTTCAGAAAACACGCAGTTCAGTGTGTTAATTTTTCTTCTTTTTTTTGTTTATCTTAAATTAGTTCGAAACACCAAACCAAAGATATTAAAAATACTCAAGCACACACATATTTCTACTTTTCTCTCCCTACCTACAGAAAACAACGAAAAACGCCTTAAAAATAGAACCAAACAAAGACTGTTTCTTATGTCAATTTTCAGCTATAAGAAGATTGAAGGGTCGAAGAAATTCAAACCCACTTTCCAGTTCACGCACATTGAATCATAACATTGCGCAGTAATGTAAGGGCTTCAAGAAATCACATAACTCAGTGTAGACTGACCTGTGGGTAGGAGTTGTCGTTAAAAATAGAACTGGCACAGGAAGCAGCTGGAGGAACCAAACTGTGTTGCAAACTGTTGTAAACAGATCTTGGAAATTCGAAATTGCCGTTTATCTGATAATCTATAGGGGCTGGTTGAAAATTTGCATCTCTTCCAGGCTCGATCATATCTGGAAAACTCAAGTTTCCGAATGTATGAAAGGGATATTGTTCGGCAAGAGGGAGTCTTAAGAAAGATGTCCCGGCATAATCATCGATAGTAATGCCATCATCTTGTCTGTCATTTTTCTGCGGTATGGCTTTGTCGATATCTTGATTTTTCACATTTCCAAAGAAACCAGAACAGCTTGGAAAGGACATATCTCTTGAGCACTCCATATCTCTAAAAAGAAAAATAGGAAATTACATTTTAGGCTAAAAGTTAGCAGTAAATTAAGCAAACGCCGAAGCTTCAGCCTAGTTTAATATCAAACTTTTGACACCTCAAAATATTATTCCTCACAGAGAAGAGATGTTTCACTTAAAAGGCACACATGGATAGTAAGTCATTGTAAAAATGTGTTTGTTTTCATGTGTTCTTGTTAAATATATTCATCATCTTCTCACCTCAGTCATTACTTTTTCTGTATATATATACATATGTTTTTATCATTAACTTAATAAAATAATGTATATACTTTTAGTGATATATTGCGACCTAATTGGCGACCTTACATCAATAAAAATTAGAAGTATCGATTACATTCAAATACAATTTACGTTGATGACACCACTGCAGCAAAAAATACAACCTCATCAATTAATCCAAAAATATTTTTATTTCTCATGAAAATATATACCAAAAAAAAGCCATCTTTCCACTTAGAAACTGAAAAATAAAAATGAAAATGAAACCAAAGACAACTTAAGACTTGGATTTAAAAAACATATTGTGTGAACTTGGGTACATTTAGAAAACAAGAATTAAAACACGTTAGTGTGAAATTTGAGAATCTTGGAAGATGCAAACTTCCCTACAATTAATCCATGACCTTAAATAATAGCTCCTTAAGTTATTATGGAAAATTAAGACATCGCCAACCCACATGAGAGATAGAATTGTCGGATGCTGAAAAAGTAAACAACTAGAGAAATTCACTAATTGCTAGATGTTCAAACGGCACAAAAATAGAGAAATGGACTCACCTACTAGTCAAGAAATGGGGTTCGTTTGGTAGTATCATATGTTCCCTCACACCACCTGGATGCCACGTCTGCGTTTGGCAATCCGGATCATTGGATGCCATTATTGGAAAATGCATGCCATTTTGGGACTGCACTCGCGAATCATCCAAAACCAAGATATTCATACACATATACCTCATGAACACAAATGACAGAAAACTTTATACCACTAGATTGCTTAATTACCTGGCTCGTGCAATCAAATGAAATAATTGGGTTCTGCGCAAACTTCTCCTGCTGAAAGACAATGAGCCAGGTTAGTCCAAACGAACTTATTCAAACTACTGAGATATTTATTCCGTCCAACATATGCTTGTTGTTTCGTATTCCTCCGACTATTAACACATGGCCAGCCATCCATCAATTACCTTATGCAGGCGCATCCTATTCAGGGATTCCGTTAGTGAATTTTCCATCTGATTGAGATGCTCGATGTCCTCAATCTTGTCGGGATTAGTCCACCAGCTGAGGAAAAAGGAAATACTTAACAAATTATAAACAAAACTCCATGAAGAGTTCATTCAATACATATGGATGACCACAAAACTATATAGTAAAAGTTGAAGTTTAACACGAGAACAAAGTCAAAATTAATAATTGTACGAAATTCTCAAAAGTTGAAATCAGGTGCTGAATTAGGAGGTTCCAGTTTGCACCTTAGTCTTTTATGTACTTCATTAAGTTGGGACTGCAGCACCATTACTCGGTTTTGCATTTCCTATCAGTAACACATCACCATGAAAGATGTTAATGGACTGGGCCACACTGTAATTGCCTCAAATTCTCAAAAGAAGGACGATATATTGAAAGTGAAAGATACCTCTACTGATGGACTGCTGCAAAAAGGAAAAGGCAGAAAAAGAGAGAATCAACCAGATGCTACATAAACCTTTAGTAAATATACTAATATAAGTACCTACCTTGCATCAAGAAACTCTTCTATATCCACGTCCTGGTCAACTTTCTTGAAGTTTCTCTTCAAAGTCTATCATGCCAGTGAATAGAAGCAATGAAATTCCATCAACTTTTCAAGAAGAAGAGTGGAATAGAAAAATAATGGAAGCACGGTTCATTTTAACATCAAACTTACTTCAAGACTCTCCAACCTCCTGTTAGAAATTCAACAAGAAGGAAATCAACGGAATTATTTTTGAATTTCAATTGACAGAAACAAATTTAACTGCAAGAATTACCACCTACCTTTTTGCCCTTTCTTTTGGTGTAAGTTGAGCATATTTTGCAATCATTTCATCAATGTTGCTGAAACCCAAAAAAGAAATATATATCATCACGAAATATTCAACACAAAATCATCCTTGAACAAATCCCAAAAACAACTGGTTTATTACTGCTCTGAGTTCACAAGCAGCGCATCTAGTAATTGTAACTCCTCGTCAAATATCACTGGAGGCTAGTCAGTCATTCTTAGGGTGTCATTCCTTGTTGCTTGAGTTAAAGCAAGAACTTAGTTTTGCATTGCCAAAGGATGGCAAAAATATCTTAAAGTTCTACACAGAACAATGCTTGCATATTATGCTTTTACACCGGTTGTAATGACCAGTTTTGATGATGATTTATTAATATGCATAGTGTCTTTTGAATCCCGTTTACTTAAATTCTCAATCTCTATGCATTTTGTAATTTGTAATTTAATACTGCTGAATTTGTTTCACTATCTGATATCTAGTCCTCAGGATTCAGGTCACACAATCTAACGGAGTGTACACTTGTCAGAAGCTAAACAATGTCCTTAAGAAATAATGTCATCCGTACAAATCTCGGTCTCTTGTGCTAAATGCTCCACTGACTTGCTCAAAATGCTTATACACCAATTAATGTTTGGAGATCCATGATCACTCTGAGATTCTCTCTCTCTCTCTCTCACACACATACACAAACACAAACACAAAGAAATAAACATAGGCAAAAACACGCAAACAGAGAGTGAAATTCCAAGCCGAATGCCCAATTAGTATCTTATTTTAGCATCATAGCCAAGCAAACATCAACATACTGAATACTGATAAGGTGTACTCGGCTGGTGATGCTTTGAGAGATTTGTCTACATTGTCAATCAAAATAGAGTGATGAAATTTTTTATCATCTCCACTCTCAAGGATATTCAAGGTAATCTCTGGTTGTAAAATGAATATATTGTACAAACTCATTCTTTATCATAACCTGAATTACTGATAGCCCATAACTGAGTTTAGGAAATCTTACTGACACTGTCCAAGCTTCATGTGCTTGAACAAAGCCATTTTAAATATATATTTGCCACTGCTCAATGACATGACCAATTGATTCAAATCCTTAGGTAAGTTCAATCCCATCATGGAATCAAAACTTTATCAAAGAGCAACCTCAGCATTATATATGTCAGTTCTAGATAGGTTTCCCTCTATTTAACACATGAAAGATGTAGAAATTTAGATATATACTAAACTATATACCCAGACTTCAAATCCTTTGAGTTAATTTCACCACTATCTCAAGTTGCCTTACTTCCATTGGCAGCAGAGCTAAACAAGCATTTAACGTCATCCCCCATGCACCTTCCGTTTGACATCCTCGAGATGAAGTTATGAGCGTTATTAATCTAAGCCTAACAAGACACTACAGCTACTTGCTAGTGTAGTGTTGTAGCTGCACTCCTACTTCAACGAACAATGGAGTCTTGAACCGACAACAAAAATGCAAACATCAACATCGACAGGCACAATTACGTGCAACAAGAATCAAATTCAAAAGCTTCATAAATACCTGCGCTGTCCACGAAATATAGACGGCTTCCCCGTTGGAGAAAACATGAGAAGAATAATATCAATGTCACATAACACTGATATTTCCTGGGCTTTTTTCAGGATTCCATTCCTTCTTTTGCCATAGGTAACTTGCCTGCTGCTCAGGCTCTCCAATCTCTGTATCTTCAACTTCACCCTTCCCATCCTACCAAAATCAAAACTCTTTTAATCTGTAAAGGATTCCATTTCATCCAATAACATTAATAAACACACAAAAAATTCCCATTTTCATCATTTCATATCATATTACTCATCCAATAATTTTCACTGCAGAAAGAGAAAGCACATAAGCTCAGAGACAAGAACAACCCAAATTCCGACTCAAGAATTCAAAATAATAAGAGAAAAAATAAAGCCCATATACAAACATCAAAATTAAATTTCCCAAAACGTATCTAAAGGAGAAACAAAAAATATAAAGCTAAGATCTTTCCAATTATATCCAACTTTTGTCCATACCCTTTAAGTAAAACCTTGAGAAATGCTCAAATTGGTAAATACCACTCACAAAATGCGTCTACGCCCACGAAAAAAAAAAGTGGTTGAAATATAAAGAGAAATGAAAATTTTGGCCGATGGCTGGCGGAACAAGAAGAATCAGACTATCCCATTTTGAGGATTTCCATGGAAACAACGAAACCCCATTTGCATGGTGGCGTCGGAGCTACATATATCAACATCTAAAATGAAATTTGGAAATGGAAAATGCCCTAGAAAAGGGCCACATAAATGAGGGAACGACGAGCAGACATGATATGGATCATATGTAAAAGTCTTATGGAAAGAATGGAAAGGGAAAACAGAGAACAAACGAAGAATAAAAAAAATGGTTCAACGGAAGCAGAGACAGAGAGACAGATGAGGCTAAAGAGAAGGAGAAAAGAGATGGTGAGGAGGAGACAATGGGCTGTACTGTGATTTCGGCAGTTGAAACTCGCGGGAGAAACGAATCCCCCATCGTTGTTTGGTCGACAGATTTTCCCATACGTGTAGGGTGGGAAAGCAAGAAACGGGCTTCTCGATTAACGTTTTCTCTTTATCCCCGTTTGGTTTTAAAAAACGGGTTGTGGGTTTTATTTTGCTAGCATAGTGCAAATCATTTGTTTTTCTAAATTACAATGACCTTCCATAAAATTTGGCATAATTATGAATACTTCCTCATTATTGAAAAGTTGTAAATACCACATCTGATATTTGATGAAATTATATAATTTTTGGATGGATGTTTGAAATTGTCAACTTTGCACTTGCTAATTTTTTATTTTTAAAAAAAAATATATTTGTAAATAAATCGGATGAATTGGATGGAAAATTTGAAAATAACGGAAAAAATATCCATTTAGTCCATTAAGTATTTTTAAAAAAATTTAAAACTAAGTAAAACTATAATTCATAGTCCACAAGGATATTTTGGTTAGTTTACCACAAAAAATGCTTACCATTTTTATTTTGCTAGCATAGTGCATACCATTTTTATTTGGGTTAAATTACAACGACCTCCCATGAAGTTTGACATAATTATAAATATTTCATCGTTGTTGAAAAATTGTAAATACCACATGTGATGTTTGATGAAATTATGTAATTCCTATATGGATGTCTGAAATTGTCAATTTTGCACTTGCAGATTTTTTCTTTAAAAAAAAAAAAATTATAAAAAAATCGGACAAGTTAAATGATAAAAATTGAAAAATAAAATAAAAAAATCTATTTAGTCCATAAATTTTTTTTTTAACAATAAGTAAAATTATAATTCATGGTACACAATGGTATTTTGATTAATTTACTACAAAAAATGGATGAAAATAGAGAGTAACGAATTGAGCTAATTCATAGACGTCCGCTAAAATCGGGTGTATTGATAATTTCAAACAACGAGAGGATATTTATATATATGTCAATTTTAGGGAAGCTCGTTGTAATTTTCTTTTTTATTTATGTCATTTGAAATTGTTGTAAGCTTAGATGATTTAAAATCGTTCAATGTTTATCGATGATCACTTTTAATTATCTAATGAAAAATGAATCAATATTTAGTCATGTTCAATATCTACGCTCTTTATAAAGCACCGCATGTCCCTTTTTTGGTATGTTTTTATTCGATTCTTCATAAATACTTTTATTTTTAGAATATTTTTATTCATTTCTCAATTTAGCAGTATCTTATATTATCCAAATACTTAAAATAAAATAAGATTTTTATTAATTAAATTCCTTGCGATTATATACTTAGGGCATGATTTAAATAGGAATGGAATTGAGTGGGAATGAAATAAATTTAGAAATGTAATAAGGGTAGAAAAGAAATCATATTTGAATCGAATTCGTGTAATTGGTATACAATAAATTAGAAGGTAATATAATTCTCATTTTTTAGTTGATTCCATTCACATAATTTGATAATTAGAAAATAATGATTAGTAAAGAATTATATTACATTTATAACAAATTTGCACTTTAGTATTTTTTTTAAATAAAAAGTTACTTATTCATATTTTATTGAATATGTTGAATTCTATCGCTTACAGAAGGTTATAAGCATTTACAAATCATCTATGTATTATTAAATACACACACACATATATATATATATATATGAAAAAAACTATTTATTTACATAAAAAAAAATTATTGACTCAATTAATATAAAGATAAATTTTTTATGCAAAAAAAAAAAAAAACTAATTCTAACAACCAAATGGACTAATTTATTTAATCATAATGCATCTACTATTATTTCTTCAATACTCGTTAAAAAATATATTATGAATTAATAAAAATAATTAAATATCAACCTAATATCACTTTTTGATTTCCATGCATACAAAATTATTTCTCAATACTAGATATAAGAAGTACTTAATTTTAATAACAATTAAAATTAAATATTGAATTAATACCCCCCCAACCCCACCAAAAAAAAAAAAAAAACACTTTCATTCGAAATATATTGGTAGTAGCTATTACCATGTTGGAGGAAGGGAATGGCTCATTCCATTCCCACTCAATTCCTACATACCAATCAACTCCTAAGGGTATGATTGATATGAGGGAATGGGTTAGAAATGAAATGACATTCTGAATCTTATTCCATACACATGTTTGGTATAACTTAAAAATAGCAATAATCATTCCTTTGGCTTTGGGAATGTCCATTCTATAAGTATGGAATTAGGCATTCCCCCACTTGCCCATGGTTTTAGCTATTCCCAATAGATTGAGAATAGATTTTTTTTTATATATATTGCTAAAATAACTTTTAATAAAATTATAGTCGCACGATTTATAATCAAAAAATTATATATTATTTTGAATACATTAAATAAAATAAATATCAGTATAAAATATTTAAATATGTGTTACCAAAATATAAAATATATAATATAAAAAAATAAATTCTTAAATATTTTATTAAACATAATATAAAATTATTAAAATCTTTATACGCATTACTATAAGTATAAGCATTTATCAAATAATACGTATTTATCAAAAGAATTTAAATATATGAAAACTTCCAACAATATATATTATAAACTTATAAAGAATTTAACATTTTAAAATAATATTGCTTATGTCATTAATGAGATGTAGCTTTGTTGTTTTTTATTTTAATTTTTAAGTTTCATTATTTAGAAAACATATAAATGAGTAATTTAGAAAGTTTTGATTCAATTCATTTTTTCATTCATTTGGTATACAAATCATAGGAATGACATACCAAAATTATTCCATTTCTACTTCTATCGCATTCCTAATTTCATTCCATTTTCACTCAATTTCATTCCGATATACCAATCATGCCCTGTGTCAGATTCCATTCCCACCTTACTAACCTGATTCTGTGTAACTTTTAGGCATCAATCTTTGTACGATTAAAGGTAATTTTCGTCCTCTAGTTATACTTTATTTTCATTTTCGTCGTTTATCATTTTAGAGTTTCAAAATGGTCCTATAATTTTTTGATTTACTCGATTTTGTCCTCCTTTTGTCAGATTTCTCTAAACTTGCCAAAAAAAGGCATCGGAATCTGATGTGGCATTTTAAATTGGAGAAAGTGATTTTATGACGTCACAATTACGTAGCTTTAAATTAAAAAAAATAACATGTGACGTGGCATTGGTGGCCAAGGTGGTATTAATTTCTATTATTTACTAAAAGTATTATTATTTGTATTCAAAATAAAATTTTAATATTTCGTTATTGTTTTTACATTTTTGAATTAAATCATTTTAATTTAACTTTTAAAATAATATTTTTTTCCTTTTTTCAATTTAAAATAATAATATAAATATATTAATGTATTTAAAATAAAAAATTGTGAATTTTTTATTTTAAAAATTTAAAATTATGTTTACTTAATTTTTAAGAAATAAAAATTACATATATGTAATTATATAATACATAATTACATATATATATATATATATATATATGTAAGGTTGGTGTCAACGGTCATCCGCCGCCTCAATGGCGACGGCGACTGTCACCCAAAGAAGAGAGGGGCGTCACCGTCGCCAAGGCAGGGCATGGAGACGCCCCCTTTTTCTCGGGCAACCGCAGTCGCCCATATTTAGGGATGGGCGACGGTGACTCGGCCATATTTTGGGGGACCCGTCATCTACTTGTCTCCTCCTTTCGTGTTGGGCGGCGACGGTCGCCAACTGATTTTATATGTAATATATATAATTAAGTGTATATATATAATTGTGTACATGTATAATTGTGAACTACCACGTCAGATCCAGGTGCTATTTTTTGGTGGTTTTATACAAAATTCGACGATTGGTGTCACAAAATTGAGCAATTTTAAAAGTGACAAAATTGCAAAATAGGTCATGTATATAAGGGGGTTGGCAAAATTGGTCATGTAAATACCGAACTCGCAATTGTAGTCCTATAAGTTTGAATGTAGTGGCAATTTAAGTCCTTCCGGCCAAAATTGGCCGGAAATTAATCGAACAAATTGGGAGTTAGGGTTTTTTCTACCAACTGGACTTGACTAAAACGCATGGCATCCTACATGGATGTTGGGCAGGCTAAATGGGCGAAAAAAGAAAAGCACTCTATTCCCACCTCATCCTCACAAAGAAGAAAGGGGGGAAGTCAAGTGATGAGGAGGCCATGACGATGGCGCCGTTGACAAAAACTGATCGAAGGGATGTGTGCGCCATAGGCAGGTGAACACAGGGGTGGTGGTCCGCTCGGCTAGATGATCGGTAACAGCGAAGATATGGCGGAAAAATAGTGGGGGGCCGACGAAAAAAGTGGCGAAAATGAAAATAGAGAGAACCGGCCGGATAGTGGACGAAAATGGATGGGCTTGGGCGCAATTGACTCGTCGAAGGATGGGGTGTCGATTTGTGGTGGTCTTGAATGATGGGTAAGTCGGATGGCAGCGTTTCGAGAAGAGAGAAAAAAATAGATCTAAAATTGTAATCCGGCCGATTGGGGGTGCGTTTGAACTCCGATTGGAACATGTGTTGCATGGCTGGAATCAGGGTCGAACGACGAGTTCAGTAATGGTGTGCGTGCCCGAAGACTTGCCAGAAAAAAAAAATCGACAACCGACGATGGTGGTGGGTGGTGGTAGGCAGTGAGTTAGGGATGGATGGTGGTGGACAATGAGTTAAGGGTGGATGGTGGTGGGCAGTGAGCCACGTTAGCATCCATGTAGGATGCTGACTGTATAAAGGATGTCTATTTGGACGTCGAAACCCTAAGCCTCAATTTGATTTGTTAATTTCCAGCCATTTTTGGTCGGAAGGACCAAAATTGCTACAAATTTAAAATCTAAAGGACTAAAATTGTCAGTCCCTTAATTACAAGACCAATTTTGCCACACTCTCATATATACATGACTAATTTTGTAATTTTACCTTTAAAAGTTGGAAGAGCTTTTTGAAACTTAAAAGAATTAAAGAACTCAAAAGAAAATTGGCTTTAGTCCGTAAGATCTCTTCAAACATGGCTATGGGAGTGTTTGCGCGCGCTTCGAAAAAGCGCTTTTCAGCTTCTGGATGCTGAAAAGCACTTTTGAGGTGTTTGGGATGCCAACTTCTGCTTTTGAACCTGTTACGGAAAGCACTTTTAAGCCAAAAGCTGGAAGCACCTTGGGGGGTGCTTCTAGCTGCTTTGACTTTTTTGTAAATAAATTCAACTTATTTTTAGACTACTTTACCCTCATTATAATAATTTCGATTCAATTTTATACTTTTTAATGTATTTTCAAAATTGCTCATCTAAAGTTGATGTTAGAAATTTTAAACAATTTGAATAAATTATTACTAACAAAATTTATAATTTCACATGTTTAATATTTTAAAATTTTACTATTTTATTTTTTATATTATATGATATTATTCCTAAATCATAGAAAAAAAATTAAATTGCTAGGATTAGTTAAAAAATAATAATTATTTTGTCAATATTGTAAGTTTATTTATTGTTCATGAATGAACAATTATATTACATAATAGGAACATTATTGAACTAAACATCCAGTTTTTCTATTAATATTGAATATTTTAATAATATAAATTATAATCATTTTGTAAAAAATTAAATATGAGATATACTAATTGAAATAAAAATTATTATTTCTGAGGAAAAATAATTATTATAATCAAGAGATAAGTGCAAATATTAAGGTAATAGCATCTATTTAATAATGAGGACAAAACGGTCTTTAATCAATTAAACGTGTTTTAAAAGTGCTTTTCTCCCAAACACTACCAATTTAGCTTTTATCTGTTTTTCACTTTTTTTTACAAACACTACCCACTTTTGATTTTGCTACAACTTCCAACTTTTTGTACAAAAATCACTTCTTTAAAAACAGAAGCTCTCGCAAACACTCCCTATATGTTCTTGTGCCCTTCTTAATCCACTATTCCACTACTTCACGATAACACTTAATTAACTCAAAAGAATTTAAAATAATTTTCTTTCTTCCTTTTTTTTGTGATAAGTACATAAATTACATTAATGTATCAATAAATCGAATAATACATCAATATAACTAAAACTAATAAAATAAATTATAATAAATTCACATAATATGGGACAAATATCCATATATTTAGTTGAATTTGAACCTATGACTTCAAATTTATTCATTAAATTTCAATCTTAGCCACTGGGCTAAAACAAAAACACCAATTGATTCTCACAGCCTTAAACATAATAAAGAAAACCCACAATTGAAGGATGCATGACATTTAACAAGGGTTAAAGACAATTAATTTACCCCCTTGTGATATTGAAAATGAGCAAAAAAATTCCGTGAAAAATAGTAAATTACCCCTTGTATTTTAAAAAATAAAGTAAATTACCCCATATTTTAACCGTTCTTAGTGGGAATAATTTTGATTCGTCTCCCGAAACACAGGGGAGGAAATTTGCTACTTTTTTTCTTTTTTTTTTTCATAAGAGATTTTTCGCTCATTTTTCATATGACCGGGGTGGTGTAAATTGCATTTATCCCTATTTAACAACAACAATCCTCCATAAGATTAACAAACTCAGCAAAATCAATCCTGCCATCACAATTATGATCAAAAACCATGATCATCCTCCTGCACTCTTCTTTCTGTCAACCCAATACAACTCATCACACTCCTCAACTCTCCTCCATCTATAAACCCATCATTATTCTCATCAAACACCTCAAATGCTTCCCTCACTTCACCCAAACTAGCCTCCACACTCTCAAATGAACAGTACTCTGATGATAACATTAATGTCTCCATCTCTTCAGCCCTTTGCCCAGCTCTAAGTAGCCCTAACTTCTCCATCGCTATCCCCACGTCGTCTCCAGTAATTACATCATCGTCCATAGCGCGACAAACGGGCCGTTCTGGGGTTGAAACGTTACGTGAACGATGGTTCAGGAAACGGTTCCATGAGCCGAGGAGGAGATAGGAGAAGAGACGGAAAACGCGACGAAAGCAAGTGTAGAAGTCTTGGAATGTGATTATCCAGCTGCAAATGATGCACCAGAAGATGAAGGAACCAAGATTTGCTGCTTTGTTGACTAGGCTGATGAGCCCAGCTGCTGACATCTTTGAATCCATCATGTGAACTGATATTTTTGTTTTTTTTTTTTAATGTATTTTCTTGTAAAACATGTGATCAAGTGAGTGTATAATATAGTAGTGAAGTATACTGATTTTCTTGGTTGATTATGTTAAGAGATTTATAGGGAGAAAATTTTGTAGGAGAAAAAAGATAGGAGGAAGTTTCTCTGAAATTAGATAAAGCTTTTATGAAAGTGAAAGTTGATGGAGGGAGTTTTCATAGGAATTTCGTGGTAGTTTGAACTTCAAAACAGGAAGGAAATGTGAAAACAAGTTTTTTGAAGTCATATATTTGGGCTTGGGTAATTCTAGCTAGCTCGGACTCTGACTCCAGTAAACTTGAACCAATCATGTGACAAATGCAATACACTTGTTATGTGATTGGTGTACAGTTCAGAAAAAGTGACCGACCACATAGCAAGTGTATCGTACTTGCTCTGTGATTGGTTTGGTTCGACCAAACTTAATTCGGGCAAAATTTTTCATTTGGGCTCCTACATTGCAAGGACAAGGACACGACAATACGGACATAACATGATACGAATACAACGACATGAATAATTTTAAAAAATTAGGACACGACACCACACTGACACGATTAGCTATATATAATATTTTTATTATTATATATCCTCAATTTTGATAAAATTAAAATATTGAAATAAAACATAAAATAAACATATCTTACATTTAAATTCTTAATCAAAATACATGACTTAAAAATATACATAATCAATTTATTTAAAAAAGTACGCAATAAAAAAATTCTAATCATCCAAAATAGTTAAATCTTATGATCATTTCTCGAACTTTTAATAATTTCATCCCAAAACTTTTAATACGAGAGAAGTGAATTGATTCTTTTTTTTTTTTTTTAATTCAGCCTAAAATTCCTTTTTTGTTTGAAAGACATTCTTTTTTTTTTTTTCTAAATTATAGAAAAAAATCCAGAATGTGTCCAAAATGTAGCGTGTTCGACATCATTTTTTTTCTTTTTATTTTATATATTTTCAAATACACGACTGCCATATTCGATATGTGTTCGAATCATATTCGTATCTGATACTGCATCGGTTGAATTTTTGGAGTTTCAGTGCATTATATATAGTTAGCTCCCTTTTATTATTATTTTTCTTAATTAAACGTTATCTTGATATAAATAATTAATCGGGTTGAATTCATTTAAGAGTCGTTGGAAGAATGATTTGGGACTTAAATAATTCATTTTATATCCTAGAATAATTTGTTTTTTCAAGCAGCTTATCAATTATTTGATTCCTAGAATCCCATGGGACACTTCCAAGAAGCTCTAGAAGTCGTTTGTTTACCTAAAAGTAGAGACCAGTAGGCATACCAATAATTTTTTTTAGTTCTCCTAACATTTAAGATATACTATAAGTCATGACATGTTATTCCAGTGTGTATATAATAAATAATATTTTTTGCTGTAAAATATATTATAAATAAAAATAAATTATATAAATCAATACATTACGTTTAAAGAAAATAAAATAAAGTGAATACAATGACCTCCCTTGAGATTTGGCATAATTATAGATACCCCTCATTTTTTTAAAAATTACAAATACACCTTTAAGGTTTGTAATTTTTAACCAAAGACCTGGAATTATCTATTTTGCTGTTGATTTTTTTTTTTTAAAATTGTAAAAAAATCAGGCGAGACATTGCATTATTGCTCCTTGTGTAAAAACCGTAAGAAACCTCTCCCTGCGCATTTTAGTCCAAAAAAATTCAAAAAATTTTAAAAATTAACAAAAAATATTTTAGTTTGCATAAGGGCGTTTCACCCATAAAAATAGATAGAAATGGATTATCTGTTAGCAGGTTACAAACTTTCGGGGGTATTTGTAATTTTTTTAAAAAAATAAGGGGGTATTCATAATTATGCCAAACCTCAAGGGAGGTCATTGTGTGAATAAATATAGAAAGAAAAGAAACTAATTATGGTGTTATGTTATCGACACAACAAAAATATTCATGTCGAGATGTCACAAACCGTCGTTTGTGAGGGAAAATGGCCTTTCTTTGTTATATTAGTATTGATATTACAAATAAAAATAAATAATATAAACCGACACATCATACTCACAAGAAGAAAAAAGAAAACTAACTTCGGTATTATCGACACAACAAAATATTAGTGTTAAAGTGTCACAAACCACCGTTTATAAATAAAAGTGGTCTTTCTTTTTTATATTAGTATAGATAAAAGGGTAAATTATATGGATTCCCACCTAAGGTTAAATATCAGTTAAAATTGGTTGAATTCTTAATGAATTATACTATCAAACTTGACTTTAACAAACTAAGAAAAGAAATTGTCCCAAGAAATTAATGCCCTAATTAAGCGAGACGTAAATTAGGGAAAATTACATCCACACCTCTTAAAATTTAATCTAATTACAAATATAACCCCATTAAATCGAAAATTATAATTATATTTCTAGAGTTTTGTATAACATTATAAAACAAAGTGTAAAGCCACTTAATACCCCACTCTTTTCCCATAGAAAGAAAAAAAAAATCTTAAATAAAATTTGACAAAATGATCAAAATATTCAAAATAAATAATAACAGCCGACGCCCATGTTGTTTCTCTTTTTCACCTCTTTACATTTTATAAGTAGTATACGTTACTTGAAATTTGGGCAAAAAATAATCAAATTACAATTAAAATTTCGTACAAGATACTTTTAAAACATCACAAATTTACTAAAAATCTATGGTATGAAATTACATGTAAAATACACACTATTCCTCTCGTTTGTTTAACTAAAAGTACGTACATAGACAAATGGATATTATTTTTTTTTTCTCCGCAGGCACCCACTCACACATGCTCTCAAAGAGTCTTGAACCCAATATTTCCACAATGAAATATTGAGTCTCAGACTATTGGGATGTCCCTAAGCGACAGACAAATGGATATTATTTCTTCTTACCACATTCACTAGTTTGAAGGAATTGTTAAGGAAGAACAACAAGAGCCTAGAACGGGGCATTCCCCCTTGACTTTTGAGTCAAGATGTACATTCTTGTTCCAAAATTCCAAGGATTTGTGTGTGGCACACGCCTAATGATGTAATATAATTTATTACGTTTAAATTTAAATATTGATTTTATATCTCGATAATTTCAAATCATCAAGAAATTTAAAAGGAAATAAAGAAAAAAAAACAAATATTATAAAATATACATATATTCATATTTGTCAGATTCACATCTACTTCTTATTTATGAAAATTTCAATCTTACCAATCGAGTAAGACTCTATAGACGAAGACCTAATTAGCATCTTCAAGATAGCGAAAAACGACGAAACTTCTCTTCAAGTTCCATTACTATTAGTTTAGCCACTTTTTTTCTCAGCCACTGTCAACTTAATTAAAGTGATGAACTAAGTCATTGTAATTAAAGTTGCAATTTGGTCGGGAAAATTGTAATTTATGTTTCATAATTTATTTCATTTATAATTTTGGTTTTACTGTTTAATGACTCAGCAAATTTAGTTCCGTAAGTTCAAAAAACAGAAAAATATAATTTAACAGAAAGTGTTAATGGGACATAAATTGCAATATTTTTGGACAGGTAGGACTAAATTTGCTAAGTTGTAAATCAATGGGACCAAAATCACAAATAATTTAAGTTATGGGACGTAAATTGCAACTTCTCCTAACTTGGTCTGCATTTCCGAATGAGAGAAGTAAACCCTTATTTGCAGCCGTCTCTGATAATGAAATAAGACAATAATATTAAGTTTTAGGGATAATTACATTTACACCTTTGATTTATGGTTTATTTATACAAATATTTCTGACCTTTTATTACAAAAGTCACCCATGACCATAAAAAAGAGGGGTAATTGTTAATGATGATGACGTTTTTTAGGGTGTATGTGTAATTGTTCAAGAAATATACATGATTTGTATAAATGATGTTAACATTTTTTATGGATGTATATATAATTATTCAAAAGATAGAAGTAATTTCTGTAAAACTAACATAGGGCAAGGAGTATAAATGTAATCATTCTTAAGTTTGAATTGAAAGTTTGTCTTTTTTTGTCCATGAAACTATAAACAAGTATTATTCTCACACATTGAACATATCCATATTATTTTAATTTGGGCAATTAATGAAGGATGATTTATGGTATGATGCTTACTTTGTCACTCCGCATATTGGAGTTTTTTCAATTCAAATTATGTTTGGCCAAACATGACTTATTTGGTAATCCTACATCACTTTTCTTCTCTATTTTGATTAAATATGGTTAGTTACATTATTCGTCATAATCTTTTTGTTTTCTCTCCAATTTTGACACATCAAAGAATGAGATTTGTTGAGGTTGAAGAGAAAATAAAATTAAGTATTAGCTGAATATACTAAAAAGAAAATTATTTTTACGATAGATTTAATAAGAAATCCATCCTAATTATAAATATGCGACAGGCATTGAGACGGACAGAGTGACATTGCAGGAGAATGTGGCCCGTCTTGAAAAATAATTGCAACAGGCCAAATGACTCCACTGCAATGTTTGCAACAAGTGCAAATATCCATTGCAAACACCATAATTTGGACTGACAACGAAATTTCATAATTTGCCACAAATACCGATGACCATATGGTTTTGATGATGGTGAAACTTTGAGACAGATTTTAAGACGGAAATTGGCTGCAAAGTGCGAAAAATGAGCAAGTCATTCAAATGGAGTTTGCTGACATCTGGCCATCACAAAATTGTGTGAGTAGTTGTCGTTTGTGTTGTGACGGGGTTTTCTGTCACAAATTTTGGGATGGGCATTTTGCAATGGATTGTCCTTTATCCCTACACAAGTTTCAATTTCAAAAAAATCAAAATCATTGGTATTTCAAAACCCATATCAATTTAATCAATAAATTAAAAAGCCAACCCAGTCTCGATCTTAGGTAGAATTGCATGTGACCTTTTGAGACAGCATAGACCGTCCCAAATTCGTTGAAAAGTTTCTTAAAATTTTGTAATTATGCACAAATTGACCAATTTTCTCGATTTTTTAAATTCAATTAGAAATGACAGTTAATAGGAAAATTTAATAAGAAACAATAAATATTAAATTTAGAATGCAAAACATAATTTATTTTGATATTAATATATAGAAAGATCTTGTAATATTTTTAGAAATATTTAATTTGAGGAAAAAATAAAAAGATAATCCTAATCTAAGTTTATAGAGTCTTGATCATCGTTTCTAAGGGCATATCGATTGCAGTAAATTCCTCTTTTTGATCCATCAAAACCCCTTTCCCAACTGTACAAGCCGCAACGTAACCATTTGTCATTCCAATTACTTCATCCACAGACCTTTTTGATTATTTCAAAATAGCGAGACGCTCTAAAAAGAGCCAAGGATAAGCTTCCATTCTAGAAGTGATAGCTTTCCGCCTCGTTTAGTGAGAAGTTCTCCTTTCTTTTTCTAAAAGGTTGCCCTGCTGGGTCCTCTAGCAGGTCCTGTACTGTTGCGCCTATTGGCGCCTCGTCCACGGGGAATGCTGGCGTCTCGTCTAGTGGTGCTGAAGTGGTGACCGCCAACTATTCAATCGATGTCATAGGTGCTGGATCATATGGTTAATGAAGAGATGTAGCTCGTTAACCTGTTTGTTGATCCTCTGCACAGACTGGGGGTTGACATATGCAGCTGTAGCTAACGTCTTTAGGCGATTGTGAATGTGGAACGGGCCTTGGAGCTTATCCTGAAAACTCAGCCGTTCTTACATTTGCTTGTTGCAGTCCACACAACTCGTTCTCCTGCTGCGCGCTGGCTGGGAACTCATCAACTTTTAGGAGCCGTTGGGAGGCATGCTCTTCGATTAACTTCAGAAATTCTTTTGAAACAAAAAAAATTATAGTCAGTGTTGAAGTTTAAAGTTGTTGAATTTACAAAAAGAAAAAGAAAAAATTGTAATGAACTACAATTTGCCACCATCTCCGTAGCCCTTGGGATGCTCTAGCCACCATCTGCAATTTAACATTGAAAATTTAGATGGAAAATGAGACCGTCGCCAACACATCACAAACTATGGGGAAGTGGATGACCAAAAGAAATCGATGCAAATTATTATAATTTGAGATGGATTTTGCGACATTTCTTCCACCTACCCCCCGCGTAAGCATCATCAGTCCCAAATACATTCAAATCCATCATAAATTTGTGATGAATCTTACGACATTTTTTCTATGCCAGCCAATTTCAAGCATCATCCATCCCAAATACATTCAATCCCATCACAAATCCATCACAAATTTAGTGACGATTTCTATCCATCGCAAAATTTGATGAAAATTTAGGATGACCTAACTTTAGCACAAACTCTGAGATGACTCTTGCAAAATTCATGCCAAATTTATTACGGAAGTTACGACGACCTATATTAGTCAACATTTAGCAGTAGATTTTGCGACAGTTCTGAGCATCTAGGTAACATTCGTCCAAACATGTTAAAAAGTCCATTCTTGGAATACATGAGCAATTTGTGCACTATAAGGTGGAAATAAGGAGGACGCACACCAACTGTTTGATAACTGCTCTCTATGGAGCTAATGACACTGGAGTCCACCGTGAGTTGTGGAGGGAGTTAGGGCAGCTGGCAGAGAGTGTTGAGGATCAACCCTGGCTTGTTATGGGGGATTTTAACACGGTGTTGGATGAGAGTGAACTATGTGGCCAACATTCGTGTAATCGGGCAGCTATGGAGGACTTTGCGGAGTGTATTAATGCCACAGGATTCCTGCACTTACCTATAAGGGGTTTGAATTTTTCATGGAGTAGTTGTAGTGACGGGCCGAGGAGACTTTGGAAGCGATTGGATCGTATATTAGCCAATGAGCAGTGGTTTGAAGCCTGGCCAGATAGCGTTTATGACTGTCGGCCTCCACGAACATCGGACCATTCCCCCTTTCTTATCAAAGGCCATACTCTTCCACGTACACCAGCCATGTTTAAGTTTTATAATTATTTGGCCAAACAGACTGGTTTTCTTCGGGAGGTTGCAGATGTTTGGCGGCATAACATTGTTGGAACACATATGTATTCCGTTACACGTAAGCTGAAACTGATGAAACCGGTTTGTCGGCGGCTGGAACAGGTGAATGGTGATTTAATCCATAATAGACAGCTGGCAGTGGAATTCCAAGAACTTTCTCAGATATATAGAGATGACCACTTATTGATGAAATTTGAGAAGCTTTGCAGGGTTGTGTTGGTAATGAATACTTCTTTGGAGCAATCTATGCTACGACAGCGAGCTAAGATGCAGTGGCTTAAGGGTGGAGACCTATGCACCAAAATCTTCTTTCGGAAGATTAAAACAAGGAGAGCGGTGCAACGGGTATTCCAAATTCAGAATACTCTTGGTGAGATGGTAACAGATCCACAGAATGTGATTGCGGAGTTTGTGAGTTTCTTTGAAAATCTACTAGGCAGACAGCGGAGGCAGCGGAGCATAAGCCTTGATTTCCTCAGACCTTGGGCTAGGCATATTATTGGCTCAGATGAGGCTGCTCTAATGGTTCGTGGTATCACGGCTGCCGAGATTAAGGAGGCTATTTTCAGCATAGAGGAGGACAAAGCCCCGGGGCCGGATGAATTTTTGTCTGGGTTTTATAAAGGAGCGTGGCCTGTCATTGGGAAGGAGGTGGTGGTAGCCGTGCAGGAGTTATTTGTTACAGGAAAGCTGCTGAAGCAAGTGAATGCAACGATCCTTTCACTTGTGCCTAAAATCCAGCTGCCTACTGTGGTGGTCGAGTTTTGACCTATTGCTTGCTGCAATGTCTTGTACAAAGCTATTACTAAGATTTTTGTGCAACGTATGAAACTAGTTATTGATAAATTGGTGAATAACTGCTAGAGTGCATTTGTTCCGGGGAGGAAAATCACTAATAACATCCTCCTTGCACAGGAGCTCTTTACTGGGTATAATCAGAAACATATGCCTGAGAGATGTGCACTCAAGGTTGATATTAGAAAAGCGTATGATACGGTGGAACGGGATTTTCTATTAGCCGTGTTGCATATGTTTAACTTTCTGGAAAGGTTCATAACTTGGATTGAAGAATGTATATCAACACTGAAGTATTCTGTGGCGCTCAATAGCTCTATTCATGGGTACTTTGCGGGAGTTCGGGGATTACGACAAGGGGACCCTATGTCCCCTTACTTATATGTGCTTGTTATGGAAGCACTCCACCCCATGCTGTAGGGTCGGGTGCAACAAGATGAGGCTTTTGGTTTTCATTGGCGATGTGAGAAACTCAACCTCTTGAACTTATGTTTCGCAGATGATTTGTTGTTCTGTCAACCTACTATCCCATCGATTCTGATTTTCAAAGAGGTACTTGAGGAGTTTGCAGACAAATCTGGACTTGAAGCCAACCCGGCCAAAAGTCAGATCTTATTCTCGAAGTCGGTTGAAATTTGGAAAGAATGCATCTTGGATGTCCTTGGTTTTGTCGAGGATTCTCTGCTAATCCGGTATTTGGGGCTCCCACTTGTGGCCTTTAGGCTAATTGTGCGGCATTGTGCCCCCCTTTTATTGAAGGTGGCTCAGCGATTGGTGGGGTGGAGTCAACTGTCATTATCCTATGTTGCTCGCCATCAACTCTTGCTCTCTGTGTTGAGTTCCTTGCATATTTATTGGGGTTGAACCTTCATACTGCCTAAAGGAATTATTAAGCTAATTGAGAGTCGATTTTCTAAGTTTTTGCGGCAAGGTAATAATGGGCATGGGGCTGCAAAGGTGGCGTGGTCGAAGGTCTGTTTACCTAAGAGTGAAGGTGGCCTTGGTTTATCTAGCATCTTTGTGGTGAATCGGGGTCTCATGCTTAAGCATCTATGGGAATTCCTTCAGCCGACGTCTTCCTCTATATAGGTGGAGTGGATACGTATATATAGGCTAAAACACGATACTATTTGGACTATCTCGCCTACAATTGGTCCTTGGAGCTGGAGGAAGTTGATCAAGCTCCACACGAATCTGTCTGCGGGGGTGCACTACACAGTCGGTCATTATGCGCATATAAAGTTATGGCAGGATCCTTGGCATGGATTAGGGACGCTGATTCACAAATTTCCCCAAGGACCTTCAAATACGGGTATTCCTATTACGGAGCACCTCTCTCGGGTCATTACAGCGGGGAGTGGACTTGGCCGGAATCGGAGTCAGTTGAAATAACCACGATTCGACAGCAATTTCTGCCTATTGTTGCTAGTGAGGATGTGGTGGTTTGGCGAAACGCGAAGGCGCAATTTATGCTCCAGGATGCCCGACTGCTGTTTCAACCAAGTGGAGTGAAGGTTGATTGGTTTCCGCTGTTGTCGGGTAAATTCAAGATTTCCCGAAATCAATTTATTCTTTGGTTAGCCATTCATGAGCGTCTACCTACTCTTGATAAACCTTGGTGTGAGCCGCGAGATCAGATTTGTGTTTTGTGTGAGGAGCAGTAGGTTGAAACACACGACCACTTGTTCTTTCAATGTTCGTATGCTCGGCGCTGTTTAGCGGTGTTGCGGAGGGACTGTCGCTTTCAGTGGCCGGGTTTGCAATGGAACAGGAGTATCCAATGGGTGAGCAGAAAATGGAGAATATGGCTGCGAGGGCCACTCTTGCGACTAGTGTGTATCACATTTGGATGGGAGAAACAAACGACGTTATCAGCAGGAGGAATGCACGGCAAAGCTGTTGGCACAGAGGATTATGGAGGAAATTAGGTTGCGTATATTAAGTGATGATCTACCATTTACATTGCAATCGTCATTTTTGTACAGGATTTGGAGGGTTGCGTGGGCGTGATTCTTTGTTTTGCTTTGATTGTTGATTGCTGCTTTGTAACCCCTGTACAGATACTATTTTCCTTTTTATGAAATTTATCGATTCCCAAAAAAAAAAGATGATTTTTAAGCCGATCGAAAATTTTATCATAATAAACATATGATGTTTGGAGTTTTTTTTTATAAATTTTTTTTGCAAGTACTTTATTTTATAAAAAAAATTATAAATTTAATTTCTCAACTTAGATATTTTATTTGATAAATTTTCTGTTAAATTTCAATTAAAAATAAAATAAAATAAATAAAATGTAAATATTAAAAACAATAAAATCAGAAATCAAATATCCTTATCCGTATTTTCCACTTTCATCTGACCCAAAAATGAGCCCAACTTCCTCTACCAGAGAGAACAAACGCAGGAACAAGAAAAGCTTCTCCTCGCCAACCCGGACCCGACCCGCCAACCCAACTGGATCATTCTCCCCTCCACCTTCTGCAACTTCACTCGTCGATCGGGAACTCTTAACGCAAGAGCTTTCCCAGTTCGAAGCCCTCCGGGTCTCGCCGGAAAACTCGAACCCGAGGAGCTTCCCGTACAGCGTCAAGCAGCAATGCTGGGAGAAGGCGGAGAAAATCAAGGGGCGTGACCCGGATAGGTGGCGCCGGGACCCGTTGGGTAACATTGTCTTCAGGAAGCTTGTGGGTTGCCCCGGTTGCCTCTGCCATGACTATGATCACATTATTCCTTACTCTAAGGTAATCATATGTTGGTGCAATTTTTTGCGTATTATGTGTTTCTGTGTTGGATTTGTGTGAGTTTTAGATGTTTAGGTCACTGGAAATTGCGAATATTCGTTGTTTGGGTTGTAGTTCTAGGGAATTCGTGTTTGATAATGCTGAAGGAGGGTACAATTTTGAAGTACGAGCAACCTTATTTCACCATCTTTTTCTTCATCTTACTGGCAATTACTGCATCAGGGGCAACCTCATTTGAGTACTATAAATAAATTATACGAAACCAAGAGGAAATTCAAACAAAGTACAAGGTATGGAGAATATCTAGTGATGTAGTAAACCTGATCCGAGCAGAAGACAAGTCCAAGGTGCCGAGAATCTCCTCATTCATAGGTTTGGCGTGGAGCCGCTTTCTGGTCAACCCATTTTCTACTAACCCTTCATCCCAATTGAGTCCCGGTGCTGACTATGACTTAGACTTGTGAATAAGCGTGGCTTGAGGAACGACGGGGTTGGCTGTGAGGAGCTTACATGAAAAGGTACTTTCTTTCCATCAACTGGGAGGAGATGGAGAAGAATTACATTAAGGTTGTTTAGTTAAATAAACAAAACTCCAATGGTCCAACCACTATTACTACCCCTAGTCGTTCGAATACAGAGCACAAAGTTCTGAAAGGTTTCCACACCAAAATGAGCCATAACTTTGCACTCCTAAAGTATGTGTATGAAAAAGATGGGCAAGAATTAAGTTGGTCACTGTTGAAGCCTAGTCAAGCCAATCTCTACAATCTTGGGGATGGGAATCCTGAAACCATTTCCAAAGAAGTAATGTGGAAAGTCTTATAAGGAGAGGGTAGGTGCATCGTTCGGTTTGAACATGGGATATGTAGATGGGCCGAGGAATATGAAATCTAGATCTCATCGAACACACATGATGGATTGTTATGCTATTAACTTATGAAGTTACTTTGAAGTTCTGGTTTATTTTCTTATTTTTCTGAAATGTAGAATTTTAAGGACTACAGGCAGAGTGCAGTCTTCGAGTTGTTTTTCTACGGATGAAGAGTGGGTGTAGAAGAGGCATTCAGAAGTGCTAGACGAGTTAATTTGCGTGTTGGGTGCGCATTTGAGTTGATTGTACTGGAAACAGTGCAAATATGTAACCATGTCTATGCATGTTTGCTCAAAATTTAAATAACTAAAAGTCAGATGGATTGTTGTCATTGCCAATTCTACTGCTTCAGGCAATGGCAGCTGTGATGGTTCGGATAGACTGGAAGTAGTGGTATTGAAGATGAGATATGTCTATTAGGAGGAGAGAAAAAAGAAAGGGAGCTTCACCTGTTAATGGATTGTAGTGACTGCAGGCTGCTAGGTGGTACCCATAGGCTTCAATATGCTTCAATGACAGAGTGAATTAAGAATCGAGCATTTTAATCATACTTTAGAGGAACTTAGAAAGACCAAGATTTTGTGGGTTGTTACGTGAACTAAGTTGTAGTACTAGTGTCTAACGAAATCTCTTCAAAATACACATCTGTTTAAGTGTTATCTAATATGTCCTGCAAACTAGTTTTCTTAACTTAATACAGAAGTACAGCAGTGAAGTCCTTAGTTTTTGAATATAAACTTAATCATTAGGAAATGATGCACAATATATTTTTAGTTGATTCATACTTCCAGAGGTAATTGATTAATCATGCAAATTATGATTGGGAACCTGAAATATCTGTAGATCATGAAGGATGTCTCCTGATGTGAATAAGGTGCAAAGTACAGAAAGTCAATTTTCATACTCAACCAAACTGGGGGAGAATGATGGTGTCCTCTAGACGAGCCATGGAGGAGTATTTGAAAAATTGCATAAATAGAAAAAGATAAACTCAAGATCAACCTTGTATAATTGATATTCAAGATCTACAACTTATTTAATTAAATAATATAAAAATAAAAAAATTTAACAAAAATAATATTATATTAAAATGGTTAACAGGAATAATGCAAGTCGAAGTCCCAGACTTCGACTTCTGAATAATTTTTTTTTCCCCTAATTTTAGTTTGAAGTCCTTAGTTTTTAACTTAATACAAAAGTATTGTTCTTTCTCTAATTTTCACACACTGACACACACACACACACACACACACACACTCCCCCCCCCCCCCCCACATAACTACCCCAACACGTTTTTCCTCTCTTTCTCTCTCTCAAAAATGCTCCTCAAAACCACCTCTTGCATCATTGCTACACCTCCTCTCTCCTCCCTCTTCAAACCCTCTTTCTCTGTCCTCCTCCCACTTTCCAATTATGGAAGTCGAACTTTCAGAGTTTGACTTCAAGTCGAACTCTGAACGTTCGACTTCAAACTACAATTAAAAAAAAAATAATTCAGAAGTCGAAGTCTGAGACTTCGACTTGCATTATTCCTGTTACCCATTTTAATTTAATATTATTTTTGTTAATTTTTTTTTATTTTTGTATTATTTTATTAAATAAGCTCAAGATCTACTACATGAATTCATAAAGACTAGAGTCATCAGTCCATCAGTTGAGATTTCAAGACAAAAGCATATGTTTTTCTTTTGATTCGAACCTGATATAATAATTTGGAATACCTTAGACCATACATGTTGTGATCTTAGCTAGTTCACTTTAACTCAGCATGGAATTCAGGGTGCTATATCCCTATGAATGTTATTCTTTAGCTTCATATTTTCTTTTTCTTTTTTACCTTCTTTAATAAAGTTTTGTATTGCAATAAAAAGTTATATTATGATTTGTTGACAATTAGTGTCTGAACCTTTGTCATTCAAATCCAATTACTAACCTGATAATTGTTCGTTTATGAACTGCAATTTTGTGCATTCTTAACTTCTTCTTCTTCTTCTTCTTCTTCTTCTTCTTTTTAACGCACACAACCAACTCATGCACACTCCCAAGTTTGAACACAAGACCTTCTGTAGGAAATCTTGAGCCCAAACTATTAGGCTGTCCCCCAGGGGACTTGTACATTCTTAACTAGATACTCTGCCACTTAGCTAAAACATTATAATTGTGTTGGACTTGGTGCAAATGGGAAAACTGGATACATCAAGTAAACACCCATCTTTTGCATTTTGAGACTTTTGGGAGGAGAAATTTTAGTGCCTTTGAGGAGAGTACCGGGCTCAGGTGCTAGGACAATTTAATGTAGAAAATCTCTAACTATACAGTTTACTTTTTCGTCAGCTTTGGGATATCTGTTGTGGTGTTTACAGCTTACTGAAAGATTTCTTTCTTTTTTCTTTTGTTTTGCCCGGGGAAGGGGGGGGGGGGGGTCGTGAAGAGGAAGAGAGAGAAGGCTGGTCAGAAACCAGAGGCTGCTACTCTTCCTTACCAGTGATGATTTCTCTTTTCTTGCATATTAATGGGCTGTGGTTACTGCACTATAATTTGTTCGTGTCGATAGAAATTTCTACTTTTTGTATCAACATGGTTTCTGTAGTGTATACAAAATACAGTCAGAATTGATGGTGTCATTTTGTACTACCCAATTTTGTTTCTTAAGCCTGCTATTCGTGGTGGAACTGCTTATGTAAAATGCATTTTTATATTTGCAGGGAGGGAAAAGCACATTAGAGAATTGTCAAGTATTGCAGGTAAATCTTTGCAGCCTTCATAAATTAGTCAGAAACTTGTCTTGTTTGGATAAATGTTCCATTGCCGTTATTGCATTATTTTGAAGATGTCTTTTGTTCATTGGTTGGTATGTTGTTTTATTTGGTATGTGGGAGAAATCTGGTCATCTGTGAATTTTATAAGCTCACAGATGTAAGAATATCAGCCACCCATATACATCTGATTCCGGTGATTTCTAATTTTTGCTTTATTATTGTCTAATTCGTTCCAACGAGTTGCTGTCCGTCTTCTAATTCTCCTTGGTAATTAGAGGACTATTAACTTTGTCATTTGACTGTTCTGTTCCTTTTCCTCAAAATGGAAGCCTCAGATTGATAGGTGAAATCGAATCAATGTACTCAAGAACTTTCTTTAACCAAAAACATCCTTTTTACTCATAGCATCTGGTTGGGATTTTGATTGGGTATATTCACATTGATAAAATGCTTGTTTTATTTTCCTCTTCTTTTCTTTCTCTAATGAGTCTATTTTTTGTTTTTAACAAGGTGAAGTTAATCATATTTCTCTTGGCTGCTTTATTTACATTTTGTAGGAAAAATATCCATGCAGTGAATGCAAATTTACTTGGAGGCAAATCATTATTTAATTTTTGCTTTTCCTAAGAGAAAATTGGTTTCATATTAACACTGTTAATTGGTGAAACAGTTTTCTTCCTTTTCCTTAACAAATATGCATTTGATTGTACACACTGCTTGCTGAATCAAATGACCTTCAAAATCCCAGTTCTTATCTCCGTTAAATGGTGAATTATGTTATGTTATAGTATAAAGCTGAATAATAGGAGCCAGATTAGCTCATCTCGACATCAAATTTGATGAATTTTATCTTGCAAAATGAAAAGAATCTCCTTGATTTTAGGATTTTCGGTTTTCACAAATTCCAGCAGCCTGATACAGTGAACTATTTTGCTTCTAGATTGGGTCGGAGGACTGTTGCACATATGCAATCTGATCAGTTTGTTTTCACTCTGATGATATAATTTTCATGTTTTCGTTGGTAACATGGTTTACCTGAATCCTCCATTCTTGTTTCATAGGCAACTGTTAATCGATCCAAGGGAAACCGAACCGAGATGTCCAGAAGCGATCTTATCCAGAAAAGTGCTTACTGCCGCGTTTCTGGTATGTTTTGTTCTTCTACATTTGGTTAGTTATGAGTACCAAACCCCTCGACGCCCAAGCCCCCAAAAGCAACCAAGAACCAGAAAAGATAACACGTTCTATCTTCATGATGGATCATTCCAACGAGAACAATATGTGACTATGGTTTTATGTTGATTGGTGCAGGTCGTGATATGGACCTTCTCGAGCTGTCAGCCTATGGTAATGTTCGTCGTGCACAAGATTCCGGTGGATGTAGAATTCAATAGTTAGTTTATTGACCACCATCAGAGCATTGTTTCCCAAAAAATTCTAGCTCCAATCAAGTCTGGCAAGGCCTGCTCAGTCATATAGTAAGTGATATGTGCTCAAACATGTGATCTTTCACTTTCTTTAAACTGTGTACTAATCACATGGCAAGTGTAATCCACTCACCATTTCGAACTAGAATTTCCTTGTGATATTATTAGAGAGAAAAAAATTCACATATTGATATCACTCTAAAGTCTCCTCCTATCCCACACATAATTTCTTTTAGACTATTGAAACTTGCAAAATCAATGTTGATAATTCCTGTTTGAGGATGTGAAATATGTAATAGTGAGAAATGATCATAATTTGAACTTCAATAGATAAAGGAGAGGGTAAACTCTATAAAATAATTATACATCAAACTTTTAGCTAACTTTATTGGTTAAATTAAAGCTTTGTGAATGGGATTTGACTTTAGTTTGATTATTGTGGTTAGTAATAAAGAGGGCAACCTTTATCTTTATCACCCTACAGCTTATTAAATTGCTTGATTTTTTATCACCACTGTCAAAGGTAAAGTTGCAAGCCCTTATGATTCATTTCTCAATAACTGACTTTAACTTTTTGAGAAAGTGATAGCTCCCCAATCTCACTTTCTTCCCAAATGTTCTTTCTCATCCACAATCTTTTCTTTTTCTTAAAAAGAAAATGAAAAAAAAAACCCTGTTTTCCTCTTTTTGATGCATTCTGATATTAGTTGTATTTATTAAAGAATGGATAATATCTTCATGTAATTTGTCTTATCTTTTGCCCTATATGTACAGAGTTTATGGCCCTCCTTTCTTTTGGGGGTGTTGGGGAGGTGTTTGTATATCTGATTTTTATGATTCTTAAATTTCTTAGTTTATCATATATACATATTTCTTCTGAATTATTTAATTTCCACTTTTGCCCTTAGCTTACGGGGCTATGGAGTTTCCATTTTAACAGGATCAGCTCTTGCGTTGGTTGTTCAAGTGTTTGATTCGTTTGTAATTGAACATGAAAGCTTAGATATGACATGGTGTGGGGTGGTAAAAGTCGTTACTATTGCCATCCTAAAGAAGTTACAAATCTCGATGACTGTTTTGCAGGAAAGTTAACCAAGGAACCAGAATGAAGCAAAATATGAACTTCAGGAATAATAAAGTCAAGAAATAAAAATGAGGGACTAAAATGATATTAAACACAAATTTAAGGAACCTTTGATGACATTTACCTTCCCTAGAATCTTAGATTAATCAAGAAAATTGGGCCTTTTTATGAAAAAAAAAATTATTATAATTAATCGGTACTTGCCAATAAAATAATTTCATGGCCAAATTCTTTGTAATAATTATAGCATATGAACCACTTACTTAATACATGCTTGGTCTATACACGACACGTTTTCCAAATAACTAAAAGAAATAGTTTATCGTGTTGTGCTCTTTGCACGATTATGATTGGTCAATTTCACTAAACAACTCAATTGGAATGCTCATAATTCCAATGAGTTGGACATAGAATATTGCATAGTGGGGCTTGACTTTTGTGTAAATTACTTGTAGCTTCTTCACTTTACACTAGTTCTTGATGAATGACAAAAAAAGCACTAAACATAGGATAAATAAAGTGGGCAAGAAAAAGTTTTTGTGTAGTGGGAGATTTTGACTTACAAGTCTTTATGTGACACAAAAATGTTATACTTTGTTGGCCATGCCATTGTCCTAAATGATGCCTCTAAGCCAAGTGACACTCTTTTCTACCACTAAGTTGACATACAAGAGTCAAGACTAAAATATAATCATTACATTTATTATTATTTATTTGGATAAATTACAAACACCGTTCTTAAAATTTGGTATGATTATAAATATATAGTATAAACATTCAGAATAAGTAATTTTATTCATATGATCTAACAGTGTGAGAGTTTTTAAATATTTTGCCAGATACATAAAAACACAAGAATAATAGTTACTTTCGTCCCCCCTTTTTTTTTTTAGTAATTTTTATACAGTATTAACACGTTTCATATACAGATATTTTTTGTTATAAGATATGGCTAGAATTTGACGACTATTTCTTGTGCTTTGAACACTCTAGAATGGAACTATTTTCCACATTAAAAATATCGAACTTGGCACGTGTGAGTGACGAAAAATAAAATCATGAAATATGCGTCTAAAGCATAAAAAGGGCAAAAAGGAGAAAAGAAAAAGTAGAAAAAAGCAAAATGGAAAAGCCAAAAGCATTTATTGGTAGTTTGTGCATATGGAATTTGGGGGACCCCAAAACAACTACTCTTATACAATACATGTGGCTTACATTTGCTCTAACCATCAAAATATCTCACTTGTTTATCCACTTGCTACACTTATTTTAATCTATCTTTTTGGAAAAGTCAAGAACACAAACTTTTTAGTTTTTTTTTTTTAATTTTATTTTTTATATTATTAAAAAATATATTTTTAATTTTGTATAGATTTTCGTGTGAGATGAGAATATGTTTGAATTAATTAATAAGATTGCGTTATATTTTAAGAAATACGTATAAATAAACATATTTTTATTTTAATTACTGTTTTAAAAATTAAAAATTAAAAATAAAAACATAAATTAACGGGCAAAAAGTTTACATGGTAGCGACAATATTTAATAAATAACAAAAAAAAATAGGTGTCTTCGTACCAAATGATCATAATTAATCAAAATGAATTGATTTATGGGTTTTATTATGCTTCCCTCCTCCTTTGAAAAATAAATAATTAAATAAATAAAATCGTTTTTGTGGATTTATTCAAATTATAAAAGATTCAGAATGAGATCCTATTGAAGAAATCTGACATGTGGCAGTTGCCCATTGGCCATTACGCAACTGAACAAAACTCCCCAAGTAACCAATTATTGTCGTTCATACATGTCTGGAAAAGTCGCATTTTATATTTATCCTTTTTCTGCACAAGAATTATTAATAATTTCCAAAAGGAGCACTCCTTAAACAAATCCAAAAAAGAAAAAGAAAATAAATATAATATGCAAGTTGTAAAGGGGAGTTTCTATAAATATATATACTTAGTCTTCTCGGTATGCAGTGTTCACAAGCATATAAAAAAGAATCGTGGTATCAGATAAAAAGAAAAATTTTTTTGAAAAGAAACAAACGTGGTGAGGACTGAGGCGACAAAGTAAAAATAAATTATGATTGTGGATTTATCAAAAATATTAAAATTATTAGTATAGTATTTAAAAATTGGTATGATAATCTTTTTTTAATTTATTGTAACTGGATATATTGAAATAAAACAAGAGGAAAGTCATATCAGGTAATAATAGATTCTCACTCTTCACATATATCAGTATTGTCTACAAAATTATGTACATGAAAAGCACACTCATCAAAGTGGTAATTTCATAGACATCTCCTGAAATCATTTCTAAATATATTGTAAAAATATCCTTCTTTTTTTTTTTCAAAATTGAGGATTATTTTTGTAATATACCTAAATTTCAGGAGATGTTAGTGTAATTACCCCGGAAAAAAAATCAACCAGTTCTCTCGAGCGCATCTTAAGAGTTCCAATCCACGTACGAGGTTTGGACATCATATGAGAAGCCGGTAAGAGGTTAAAGATCGTTCCACCGGCTTAAAGATCGTTCCATCGAGCAAAATCAACCGATCCCTGAAAAATGCATTCGTTTAGGCGCCTTCCTGGAAGCTAATGGATCGAGACATGGCGGCCGGGTTGGCCTGCAACACCGTTGAGGTGGAAATTGCTACTTTTTTCTGATCATCCTTCGGTTGCAAGGCCTTGAAAAGACCTTCTCTGCTAATGGAATCATACTTGATCCCTAGTGTTTCCCATATAGAACTCTTTGCAGCTTCCTCAGGATCGTCGATCCTCAACGTTTTAGGAACCACGATCGAGCTTTCTGGATTCTTCGGTTCCAAGTGCTCATTGCCTTCTGTGTTCTTTGGCTTGAGCAATTCGCCGTTTCTTGAGTGTTTGCCAAGGGGCGAGCTAGGGTTGGAGCCGGTTGCCTTCTGGTTTACGGTGGGAGACGGGACCGATAGCCACGGAACATTCCAAGCATTAGGCAGGCTGCAATTCCAATATGGGGCAGGGTAGAATGGGATCGGGTAAGCCGGAGGGCAAATGGCCGGTAGAGGAACGGCAGAATTCCATGGAAATGGCCAGGCAACCCCTGGAATACATGGAACCGGAGATGGGAAGCCGTTTATGTTATGCATCACGGGCTGTTGAGGCCCGATTTTGCCTCCGTCTTGCACTGAATTGGACGTTGTGACAGAAGATCCATTAGAACAATCATCGCCATTCTCCCTGTTTTTGCAAGAATCCGAGCCTGCCCCAGGATCAGGCCTATAATACCCGTTTCTCACCCCATTTGGCACTCTTTTGTCAGCAAGATTCAAAGCTGACGCCATGGATTCACATAGAGTTGAGTCGGGACCGAACGAGAGGACGGTGCCGTTAGGTTTGAAAGCCTGGTGATGATATCCATTAGGCACATCGATCCTAGCCGCCTGGAGGGCTTCGGAGATTGTAATGTGACGACAATGTGAGGCCGAATTCTTGTTCTTCCGCCGACCAGCCCCCACCGGGACGTTCCTCATTGTGCCTCCGGCAGTCCAGTACCTCTGACAACTCTTGCAAAAGTGGCGAGGCTGGTTGATGTTGTAGTTATTGTAGTAACAGAACTTGGTGTCCATGCTATTGCAACGAGGGCACGGAAGAATCTTGTCGGGCTTCTTCAAGGTCTTCTGCTGCCCGTTCGTCGCGTCACTTTGCTCGTTTTCAGTCTTGGGACGATCTTCTGAGACGCCATCTTCATCGATGGAGGGCGTTTTAGGATTCTCATCGGACTCCGCTACCGCATCCAGATTCTGGGATTCCTCTGCTGCACCTAGATTTTGGTCCTTTTCTTGTGGCTTAGTTTCACAGGTTTCTGCTTCTTGGTCCTGAAATTTTCAACCAAAAATCCCCATGAACTCCAATTCTAGATCATCCTATCTAACTAAACAACCTTTTATTACAAGAATCTATCCAATCAATCAAAACAAACCTATTCTTATTATTACCACAACAAATGGAGCAAAACAATTTCTTCAATTTGCAATATATTCAAGAACACAAGTCAACTACAAAACCATACTTCTGCCTGAACAGGAACTTTTTAGTGACAGACAACAATATAAACACATAGAAATCATCGAAATTCGTTGAATATTTGCTTGTTTGTTTTTATTCTATATATATATATATAGGGAATCAATAGTGAAAGGAAAATCAAATAATCCAGGAGCTCAAACACTGCAAGAACACAGAGATGGTGGACTCAGAACTTTCCAGAACAAATTGCCCTTTTGAGGAAACCAATGGTTTGAAGACGACAAGAACAGTTTGAGCAGAATCAAATAGTTTTAAAGTGGCAGGGGACCAAGATAATTCAGACAACTTCAAGCCAAAGGAACTTTCTCGAACTCTTATCAACAGAAAATTGAAGCAACAGTGTAAATGCGAGTGAACTTCAGATCAATCTGAAACAGAGAAAATTACAAGATTTTCAAATAGTGGACTCTAAAAAGTCTTGGTCATAATTTAAATTAATTAAGTATTTTATTAAAAAAGTTCTTGATTTCTAAAATTAGGACTTTTGTTTTCGCTTTACCTCTCTTATTAATATGATAAGATTTTGGATGTAGAGGAGCAATTAATTCGAGATGATAATGATCTATTAATTTGTAAATAAAATTAATTAAATAGGATTGTAAAACCCCATTAAAACCCAGATTTTTATAAAATTTCAGCAAGTTAAAAAAATAAAAAAGAACTGATTTTTCTTGAAAATTTTCAAAAAGTAAAATGAACCCATTAATCTTCTCAGTGTTTTAGCATCTGGGCTCTTTCTTAAACTTCAAGATAATCTTCTACACACACACACACACACAGACAGTAACATGTATATGTTTATCAATCTCTCTCCCAGTGTGTGTTGTGTGTGAAAATTTATAGCCCATCAGTTACCTCCTCAGTCGCCTGCGGCTGCTTTTCCTCATCAGCCATCTCTCCCTCTCCTTCCCCTCCACTCACTTCCGAGCAGCGATCACAATCGCCGTCGCCACCACTTCCACCGTTGCTCTCGGCGGGACCTCCGCCGTTCTCCGGAAACACAATCTTCCTCCCAAACAACTTGATTTCCGGCTCCTTCACGTCCTTCATTTCCTCCGGCGGCGACGACCAGCGGAGGAGGCCCAGAGAGTTATGAATCTTGAAAGTGGAGAAAACAATAGAAAAAAGATACCCAAAACGCTTTGTTGGCAATGCTCACTGAAATGATTTTGATCTCTTAAAATCTATGTAATAAAAACGCCACCCCTCCACCCCCACCCCCCTTACCCACCCCCCCTAGGCCCTACCCCACCCCTTTCTCCCTCTGTCTCTCTGATGAAGATGTGGGGTGCCACGTCACAAGGGGTCTGATGATCTGAGCCACAAGTTTTTATATATGTGGACCTTAAGAAATTTAAACTAGATTCTTGGGTGCACGGGGAGTTCGGTGCTACCTATATTTCGGGTGTACAAAACTTCTGTCACTCGTTTCCGGAAGCCCTGACTGTCCAGCAACGTGGAGGGAGACGATTGGCTGGAAGTTGATTTTCCGTTGTACTTCAGTTCAGGTGATTAGGGGGGATGACAGTTGAGGAATGAATCCTGACCAATCATTGGGTGACGCATCTTTCGAAATTTGACGGCTCTGATTAATGCCATGGCTCACATAATTGATAATTGGGTAACAGAAAGCATTTTATCCTCAAACGCCTTTAAAGTTGTATTATAAGTTAAAAAGTATAACTATTAATAATAATAATAATAATAATAATAATAATAATAATAATAAAAAATAAAATTTCTTCAAAAAGATAGTGACTGATAGTTAGTAATCTCAATCATTAATCATCGGATGATAATTTTTAAAAAATATATTCTGTAAAAAGAATTTTATTTCATGGCAAACTAAAAAGGAAGCAGCAAGGATAATTTTTAGAGATAGGAAGTTTTGTTTTATTCTACAAGTTTGTGATTATTATTTTACTTTTATAATTTTGAAATTGTTTATCAATCTTCATCTGTATGCAATTCATTCTTGGAATGTAATACTAAATGAAAAAAAGATTTTTTTAAAAAGTTTTTTCCTCGAATCTCCATTATAAAGTCAAGGAAGATGTAAATAATATTCCTACAATCAAATGTGTAAGTAAAAACTTTATTATACACTACATATTAATTTAAAGTTTACATTTAATAACTTATTCTCTTTTGTACTTTACATCATGAAATTCCTAACAAATACGGCATTTAATATCTTAAGACAAGTTGGCTCAATCTCTCTACGAAAATATCGATCATCCCCCATATTACAAACTATATATGACGAGTATAGAATCCTTGCCTTCTAATTTAGATAATCCTTCCATAAAATCCATTTTGATATGTGCCATGATTGACTTGGGATCTCTAGAGCAGCCTAAGTCGTCGATAAGGTACTCACTCATGCTTAAACGCCTGTCAAACCTCACGATTATTTTTTAGCTTTCGCCAACTAAACATACTCTTGACCCTTTGATAAGTTCAGATAATCCTGGAGTGTCCCCCGAGAGCTGAATCATGGAGTGTCTTATAATGATGTTGGGTAAAATTCAAATTAACCACTTGATATCTAAAATATTTAAATAACCCCTTGTGAAAAGAAAAATACCACATAACCCCTTGTATTTTTTAAAAAGGAGCAAATTATCCCATCCCTTCTAGAAGTGTACCTCACGAGCAAAAAATACGGATGGATAAGCATTTTATCATCTGCAAGGGCCAAACTACCCTTGTCTTTCCCAAATAATTTCAAAACCCCAACTACATATTTAGATATAACTTTATATCTTTTTTAAATTATACATATTTTTAAAATATAATATAAAAAAATATAATACAATTTATAAATAATAAGAAAGCCCAAAAAATAAAAACAAAAAATAACTCGCCGACAGTTGGGAGATTGATGGTGGGTCGGTTGTCCAGATGCTCGTCGTTGGACGGGATTTCCAACGGTGGTAGGCTCGCAGCAGAGGTCGTCGAACGGCGGAGAAAAATGCGATAGAAATGGGGGCGCTGAATAGGGTTTTTTGAACGAAAAAATGGAGATAACTCGTCGACAGCCAGGAGTTTGGTAGTGGGTGGGGTGTCAAAATGCTCATCGTAGGACGAGCTTTCCCACGGAGGTAGGCTCACATCGGGAGGTAGTTGGCCGACGGAGAAAAAAGCGATAGAAGATGGGGGCACGAATTAGGGTTTTCTGAACGAAAAAATTGAGATAACTCGCCGACGACTGGGAGGTTGGCAGTGAGTGGGGTGTCAAAATGCTCGCCTTTGAACGGACTTTCCAATGGTGGTATGCTCGCATCGAGAGGTGGTCGGACGATGGAGATATGGGAGGAGAGAGAAACTAGATCTAAATGTTAAGAAACCATCACCAATTGATAGGGATCCCACCGGCGTTTGGGGGCTGGCGGAGGATCCCGGTGGCGGCGGGGGAGGGTTTCAGCAGCACCGAGGAGGGTTCCAGCAGCGGCGGGAGGTTCATTCTCTCTATATATATGTATAGATACAAATATATGTATCTATATATTAAAATAATATATATAATTATCTATTTATTAAAATGATATATTTTTATTTTCTATGTATTTATATTTAATATTCTATAAAAATATCTGTTTAAATTTGAGCCACATATTTAGATCAAATTAAATATAATCTGTTAATTTAAAATGGGCATTTTTGTCATTACATCTTAAAACTCACGTTCAAATACACCAAGGGACAGTGTGAACCTTTTTAAAAAAACATAGAGGTCTATGTGGTCTTTTTTTTCACAGGAAGGTATTTGAACATTTTAGGTATCAGAGGGGTAATATGAATTTCACCGTAACGATGTTTTTACAACCCACACATTCTTCTTCCCTTCCTTAGTATCCCTGTTTGCATTGAGAATTCTGGATGTGCTCTTGGTTAATTATTATTATTTTTGGATGCTTGGTTGGAATTCATCATCATCCACATAACTTTTTCGTATTTCAAAACTCCAATTAGGAATGATCAGGCGGATGCGAGCACATTAACCATGCTTCGTCTAGATAATCTATCGTACACTATATTCTCTCTGCCTTTTCTTATTGTGAACTTTATAATCAAGCCCCAAGACTTTTGAAATCCATTCTACTGCTAGAGATTATCCATTTTTTTTCCCCTCTAGAATATGTATAAGACTTTATTGATTTGTCTTGATTATGAAATGATAGTCTATCAAGTAATGTTTACCACTTAGAAAATGCCTTTTGGATAGCCAGAAACTCTTTCTCATTTACAGAAAGCCTTTGATTCTTGATGCCTAAGGCTTTGCTGAGGTAAGCAACATGTCTTGCTTCTAGCATTAAAACAACCTTAATCCCCTTATCACGTGCATCAATTCCAATAATAAAAGACTTTAAAAAGTCAGGAAGAGAAAGTACTAGAATAGTTACTATAGCGATTTTAACGAGTTCAAATGCGACAGTTACCACTGAAGTCCACCTGAAGTTGTCTTTGTCCAACAACTCAATAAGCGGTTTGCTAACCAGCCAATAGTTTTTCACAAACTTTCTATAGTAGGCAGCCAAGTCTAGAAATCCATCAATTCTTTTAATGTTTTTTGGGAGAGGCCACGACAGCATACAAACTACCTTTTCAGGGTCAATTGCAACACTCTTGGTGGCCGTCAAGTGAATTGTTGGTTCATTGTCAGCCAAATACTCTACATGCCCCAAGTACTTTACGACGTTCTTTCCAAAGCTGCATTTGCTATCTTAGCATATGATTGGTTAGTATATGGAATCAATGCATAAATTGTTAGAATTGGTGACCGTCAAGCGAATTGTTGGCTCATTGTCAGCCATTTTAAACGAACTTTTTCAATAAAATGTTAATATTAAGAATTGTTCTTTGGTCATTTTCATCTTATGCTTTATACAATATCTGTATTCATTTGGTTGAAACCCATAGATCATAATGCTACAAGGTTGGCTCCCGCATATGATGCGATCATGAAACCAATCTCTATGGTTTGATATAAAATGTTCCAAGTCAATGAATTGGTTGAGATAGGGCATCGACCATGATTCTTTAGAGACTTGCACTAAGTGATGCATTCATATAATGATTGTTGCGTTTTATAGACAATGACGTACGACGTTTATGCACTTTAGTGGGTGCTTGATAAGGACTTATCAAGTTCATTGAAATGGCCTATGGGAGATGTCATATGGAAGCCTTGTGGGGTATGATCGGTATGACTTAATTCTCCTTTGTTACGATAGTGCATTAAGTGGTCCTTTGACTTGAGATTCCACATTAACCTTGTGCATAAGACGGCTATGACTTGATCATGTCTGACACAACTATGGTTTCTTCTATAGTTGTTAAAAAACCATGTTTCTAACATAGTCAGAGCATGCATGGAGGTTGGTGAGTTCCAAGATAGGACCCATCGCTCATCATGAGATGGTGAAGAATCTCTTATGCTCTCTACTTTGTGTTCTCCAAAATTCGTGATCATGGTAGTTGATCAGATAGGAAATGAATTTCCTATGTTGATAAATGAGTAGCACAAAGTGTAGAGTTGATACATAGATATTGAAGTCCAAGATAGGAACCGATTGCAATTCCGTACCCTAGACTTTGATCGGAAGATTTGTTTGATGGAAGGATTGTATTTGCACGAAACTCATAACTTACAGTAGATTCACCTATTCTCTAGTACCATAGACTACATTTGGGTGGCCACCTATGGTAACGGATACCTTCCAATTAAGGAGTTAATTGAGGGGGATTAATAATGATATGATCTACTTAATCAGTTTATATATGTGATACAAGCCTAAGTCTAGCTGAGTAGTGAACGTAAAGGGTCACATACAAATCCATTATGAAATTGTTCGAAATAATTAATTGGATTAATTACGGAAAAGACAAACAAGCAAAGTTGATTTTGTCTTCTTGAATAGCATAGTTGAATTTGTCTTCTTATGAAGAAGCAAAGTTGGATTTGTCTTCTGGAAGACGAAGAAGCAAAGTTGAATTTGTCTTCTTGAAGATGAAGAAGCAAAGTCGAATTTGTCTTCATGAGATGAAGAAGCAAGGTCGAACTTCTCTCTTTAATATGGCAAAACAAGTTTGTCTTTATGGAACTTCTCTCTTATGAAGAAACAAAGTTGAACATCTCTTCTTAATATGACAAAACAAGCTTGTACTTATGGAAGACGAAAAAACAAAATTAAACTCCTCTCCTTGAAGATGAAGAAGTAAAGTTGAACTTCTCTTTATAAGAAGAAGAGTCAAACTTGTCTTCCTCTTTGCAAAAAGATGAAGACACGTTGAACTTTGCCTCTTCAAAGGATATCTATAAATAGATGGCCTTGACTTTCATTTTTCATACAATCATTTGCTCGTTTTGCTCTCTTGCCCTTTTGCTCTCAATCAACTCTCAACGAGAAACGAGTTCTTGTCTTCTCCTTTGATCAATCATTGATCTATCGAAATCCTCTATCGCCTACTAGCATAGGGTTATTGGAGATTCCATCATAAGTGGTGTGGACTATCTGTAGAGGGAAGACATATGTGTTCCTACCGTGATATGATCGGGATAATTTCACTGTACCGAAGGATTAGTAGCCATTTTCTATGGATTGCTTGGATGGAACTCGTTCTTGAGAACATTTACATCATCTACATCAACCGGCAGACACCAAGGTTTGTATCCTGAACCATTTAATTGTCTCCTTTATGCATGAGATTGGCATTGTAGTAACAACTAGACGGGCGATTTGATCACTAATTACAATATTGTATTGTAATTTAAACTCTAATTTCCATTGTGTTTAACGCCTTGAAGCCTATACGAAACTAACATAATCTAAGAGCCATCTTTCTTTTTGACCAAAAGTACAGGTGAACCAAAAGAGGTTTGGCTTGGTCCGATGATTCCGATATCTAACATCCTTCTCAGAATAGCTTCAATCTCACCCTTTTGAGCATAAGAGTATTTATTAGGAAGCATTCTCTTTGATGTGGTACCAGGTTTGAAAACAATTTGACTTTGTATGGTTCTGTTAGGTGGCAAGCTTTGTAGCTTTTGGAATATGTCAGCACAGGAACCAAACAGGTTCTTTAGTTGCTCTTCTTGTTTTTTCGGAGCTTAGTTCTTATATAGAAATTAACTACAACTATTCCATAAACCTGTAGGACCCTTTCCTTATCAGTTTTGTCATAGCTTTAGCTAAGATCATGTATAATTCAGAGTGTTCAATGATTTATAAACTAAATAATTTTAAAATTTATTTTCTGAAAAGTTAACAATCAAGATTTTAAAACAAATCAATAGTTAAAGATACTTCTAAATTCAATAATTAGAGATACTAATTTGCCAAACTCCAACGCAATATTCACTTCTTGGCCCAATTACAAGACCCAAGCCAGTTTGCCATTCAATTATTTCATTTAAGTTTGAGCCTTTGAGGGTTTCTTTCATCCTTCCCTGTGATGTAGCTGCTGCAATGGAAGCAATTTCCAACCAAGACATAGACTCTCCAGTAATTGCCGCCGCAAATGGGAGTGAATGGCCAACGAGCGGCCACAGTGAATGCCCAGGTGAACGGAGGCCACAAGGTTCATCCCTTTTTTTTTAAAAAAAAAATTAAACCGATTTGACCTAATTTCGCAGGTTTCCACCAATTTTGGCTGGGTTTGATCGATTTGTCCCGAATCTGATCATCCCTGTTTTTATACCCCTAATTGGATCGATTGCTGGTCCAGTTCCCGGTCGAACCTATCGGTCCGATTCGGGTTTAAAAACATTGGACAATGTAACCAATTGCTCATGTTGCAACACTCACCATCATAGGTGTAGTATACTCAAGTTGACACCCAAGATTGAGAGTAGACTTTTCATTCAAAAAGTATTTGGTATTGCCACTATTATCAACAATTGTATCTCTCTATCATATGTGAATTCTTTAATCCTCAGAGTGTTTGGATATGTGTTCCTACTCAAGGCATTTAATTTAGAGAGTCATATCCTAGTATTCAGTATCTTCCTCTTGGCATTCAATGATACCAACATCATCTATATAAGCAACTACATCCTCTTCATTCATAAGACAACATGTGTCTTTGCTTGCGTTTATGCTTTGGTGAAGAGTTTCCTAATAGGTTGATCCGGTGGTTTTGAGAGTTTAAGTGGTAGGTTATTTAGTCTAGTGGAGACTAAGTAAGATATGTGTGGCTTAGTGTTGGTAAGGTTTCTATTACTTTGCCAAGATTTCTGCACGTGGTTGGCTCTTTTGAGGATAGCATCAACTATTTTTCTTAATTTTTGGCTAAGGTGATGGCATGACAAAAGTTGTGTTGATTTAAAAGATAAAACAACACCTTTAATATCTTCTCTCAGACCATTAATTAGGGGTGGCAAATGGGTGGATTGGGTCGGGTTTGGGTTAGGTCCAAAATTGGTGCAAATCAATGTGTCCAAAATGGGATGGGTTGCAACTAGGTAGGGTCGAGTTAGTATAAACCAATTTATCAATTTGAGTTCTAAAAGGTTTCAAAATTTTCACACAATGAAAAGAAAAAAGGACAATATCTAAACTATGAAAAAAAAGTAGCACTACTTATAATGTAATACGACTAAACTTGCATCACATGTCATTTCTGACTAATGACCATATATGTTAAGATTCATTAGTTAAATCATATAGTAAAAGGCTCTACTAAGTATCTAACAAAATAATACATTTATCAAAATAGTTCATATTTTGAATGCTCATCCTGAATGAACACCAAGTCATGCAACCAAATTCTCCATATTTGTTGAGAGACAATTTTTATTTTCATCATCTTCAAAATCATAAGTTGTAATATGAAATAACAAAATCACATAAAATGTAAAGTAAATGACTATATAATTTGAAATAATAAGAATAACATTATAAATTTTAAACTTCAAATCAATCATGACCACACAAAATTGCTTTTTGCATTTGTTGGCAGAATTGAACTGCGGAACTTCCTAATAGTTCTACCTCCATTGCTAAATGTAGACTCATAGAAACTATGATAATAGGATACTCAAAACATCACGAACCATCAAAGCAAGTATGGGATATCTAGCACTATTTTCTCTCCAATAATCTAGCACATTCGGATTAGGAAATTATTTCCTATCAATTAAAATCTCACCAAGGTATAAATCAAATTGTGATTGGCTTCTAGCATCGGTACATTGATTTCTATAAGAGTCAAACTCCTACAAAATGTGGAACACATTTAGACATTTGTTTAGAATAAAAAAGTAAAATTTACAAAATTGAAACAAGAAAATATGTTTACATCCTTCATAATATCTATATCATCATCACACCTACTAATAGGACTAACAACTAAAAATTGTCCACATCTTGAAAGAACAACATGCAAGTAATCCACAAACAACACCCGCATTTTCTCCCTAAGTTATTAACTTTCTCATATGATGTAGAGGCGTCAATGTTTTTTTATAACAACATCAAACAAACTCAAGGGTATATCGAGGATCAAGAACAATAGCAAATATCAATATGGTGCTATAAAACTCCCAATATTTCTCAAACTTCGGTTCACGCCTTTTTGTCATTCTACTAGCAAGATTCGTACTTATCATTTTCTTTTGAAGAAGCATTTGGATTCGCCGAACAATGCGAAAATACAGGTTTTATGTGGGATATTGATGTCTAGAGAAAATCTCAGTCATCTCATGCAATGGTCTCAGCGACTTCATTGTTATGTTTGGCTTCATTTTTGTTCCATCTCCGAGATGGGCCAAAAACAAAATCAAACATGAGCTACTCCCAAAGTACCTTCATTGGGTGTTTGAGAGGTTTTGGCCCAATCCCCCATACAATAATATATTATATAATTTAATTCACCTACAAACAAACAAATATTATTATATACATACATACATTTATAAAAACATATAAAAGAGACATGATTTCACAATGAACATTGTTTTTTGTCTCCTAATATACAACACAATACATACAATATTTTTTTACACTATTTAAAATTAACTCAAAAAACAAACCCAAACATACACCCTATTTGTAACACACACTTGTTTATCTTTATTTTTCTCTCTCTATCTCCACAAGACAAAACAAAATACTCCAAAACAAAACCAAACATAATGCATGGTTTTCTCCACTCGACTTCACTCTTCAAGTGACAAGCACCACTTATAGTTGGGATCGACAAGCTTCAATTGATAAAATGCTAGTGAATACAAAACAATAATATCCAACATCAAATAAGTAGAATTCTACGTAACAAACATATCTTGTTAGCTTCTTGCTTGTTTTAAAACTCAACTGCTTAACATACTCGACAAATTTTATGGTTCTCATTTCTAACCCTCTTACATACTTCACACTATCACAAATATTCTCCACACATGTATCTATAGTTTTTAAACTAGCTTGTACAATCAGATTCAGATATGAGCACTGCATCTCACATGTAAAAATTCATCATTACCCAGTTTTGAATTAATCAAAGAGAGATGATTTCAGAGTAAATCATATACCTTGCATTATCTAAGGTTAATGTAGAAACTTTTCTCTCAATCCCCCATTCTTGTAAAAAGTTAATCTCGCCAATATTTTGGCCATGATGTCGAGGGGAAAGATGTCGGAATATTGATTGGGGTAAATTATACAACTTATTTTATCTCGGAATGAGGCTTTCACCCTCATTTTATCTCGATATAATGCTTGTTCTTGGGTATATTTGTGCTTTTTAGGAACTTTGGTGGACAAAAGGGCAAGTGCAAGAAAAGAGTCCAGACATAGAAAGAAGAGTAAAAAATTCTGCAGAAATGACTACAGGTTAGCCCGTGACCCACGGGCTATCAAAGATGCGGTTTCAGAACCGCAGGAAGCATAACCCGTGACTCACGGGTTATCAGACATTCGCTAGGTGGAAATTGGCAGACGAGTTAACTTGTAAAAAAATGAGAATTCTGATTTTAATTCACTCAAAAAGAAGTCCTATTTCCTTTGTAATCTACCTTAGAGTCTTGGTTAGAATAAGATTAGAAAAGGGAAAGAGTTTTATGCTAAATAGAGTCCTATTCCTCTCCTTCCTCAATTAGGATTCTCCCTCTATATAAAGAACGAGTGAGGAGAAGACTCTTTACTTTTTTTCCCAGCAATTTTTTGCATCTTTCTCTTGTGTTTTTGCTAGAATTAGGATGAACTAATTTTATTTTTGTGCTAAGGCTTATGGAAAGCCTAATTGATACTATGTGTTAAATATTTTCTGGATTAATCTAGTGTTATTTTCGCATATCCATGAGTTATTATGTTTATTGCTATTATTTAAGAGCTTGATCACCTCTTAGATTTTCTAATTATGTTAATGAACCGAGAGGAAATTTAGTATAGTGGAAAAAGTAATTCATGGTGTGAATTGAATGATGTGTAGACATATACAGGCATGATCTATCTGGTTTGATAGGTTTTTCATAAATCTTCATGCATTATTATCACGAGTTTTGGAGAGGAGAGATCCCATAATACCTTGATAGTAATAGGTTCGATATAGCTCGAGAGAGTATATTGAACTAAAATAGAAAAAACCTCAGTATGCGAAGATACTTGTCTATTTGATTGATCCGTTAATATTGAATACGTTGTATTGATTAGGTGGACCTATAGCCGTGGCACTTCTTCCTAAATCTGCGTTTTTCCTCCGACGTAATTGTTTTCTATAGTTGATTTTATTGTCTTCTAGTAGTTCCATAAATCATTCAAATTCTCAATTGTCCAAATAATTAGGGGTTAGTCATAGTTGTGGTAACTGTTTCATTAAATCCTCGTGAGATCGACATTCTTTATACTACTTGATAGCTAGTACACTTGCTAGTACGTATTTTTGCAATCAAATACAAGCACTTTGTTTTGAAGCATCCAATCATTGTCGACATAGTGTGCCGTAATTTTCATATAACCATTAAGTACACATGAGGTCCATAAATCATATGTCAAAGATATACTACTAGTGACAGATTCCAATGCTCCTTTTAATTTTTTCTTTTCCACTTGGTAGATTTTCAGAATATCTTCTTTTGTTGTATTTCGTGATATATGCACAACTTCAGGATTCAAGTAAGAAAAAACATATTTGATTTCCTCATGTTCAACAAACTCAAAGGGATAATTATGTCTAATCATTGCTCTGGCTACCTTTCTCTAAACACATATGGATCAAATTCTTCATTTAGGAACTCACTATCACTTTTATCACAAAGTGGACAATCATATGTCGTTTTAAATTAGTTGTCTCTATTGACCACTAGCATAAATTTGCCCACATTTTTTGCACTTTTTTTTTTTGTTTTTCATTTCCAATAAACATGTTGAACATTTTTCATACAACATAATTATGTTTTTCGAGAACTCTTGATCCAACTGAATAATTGTCCTTGCTTAGAGAGTAACCATTTCCTACAAGACATAAATAAAGACCAAATTTAGAGGGTATTTGGCTAAGCTTTTTTAAAACATCTTATAAGCTCCTACATCTTATAATATGTTTTAGGAGTTTATAAGGTGTTGGATCTTATTTTAGAAATAAGCTCCTAAGATGTTTGGATAACAATCTTATAAGATGTGAAAGCATCTTATAAATTTTATAGGGCGTTTGGCATAATAAGGTCTTTTGATTGATAAAATGACCAAAAAGGACATGATACTATTAGAAAAAAATAAGTAGCTAATTCTTGACATATTATGTATTTAAATCCGATTAAAATACTTTCATAAATAATACATATTAGTTTAAGTCCATACAAATTAATTAATAGATATTTTTTTAACAAAAATAAAAAATTGATGAATTATTACCTAAACTTTTGCATCAAAATATTATTAACATAAATGCTAGTTGAAAATTAACATAAATATATAATTGATATATATATATATATATTTGTTAATTGCAATGACTACTTTTAGCTAGATAATTTATAATGTCTTGAATCTACTTTTTTTTTATAAAATAAAATATCAATAGCAATTTTATTTTTGTGTAACTATAATAATTTATTATTAAATAACTAAAAACTTTCTCTTCTTTGAAACCAAAAAAATTAAATTGCAAATAAACTTCTTTAAAATTATGTGCAAATAAAATAACCATCCACTATTATAGCTAAAACAAAATTTAAATCCATATAAATTGTAAGTGCTATTAAAATTTAATGTACTACAAAATAAAAGAACAAAAGTGTTGAAACTCTAAAATTAAAACTTAACATCTTCAAGCAATTTCCATAGCAATTGAATCACGCAGTGCCATCCAGTAAATGCTTCTAGGATTGCCTTCATCTTCTACAGTAGTAACTCTACTAGAAGTTTCAGTAACTCGTTCAATGCATAGTTCATAACTTTCATCCTCAGCTATTTGAAATGCCTTGTCTACAATATTTTCTTTCTTATATAATTATGAATTGTCATAGTCGCCAGCATGATTTCTCTTTGCGTGTCAATATGAAAATAAGGCATATCACACAAAATATTCGATCTTGCTTTCCAAACTCCAAAAGTTCGTTCAATAGTATTTCTGCAAAAAGAATGATAGTAGTTGAACTTTTTCTTGAAGTTACGTGGTGCACGTTGTTGGCCACTCCTAGCTCGACGAAAATCTTCAAGGTGATATCTTATATTATCACCTCTATAAGGACCCATATATCCTTGCATATGTGAATATCCAGCGTCAACCAAGTAATATTTTTTTCCTTTTGGAAGAGAAAAGTTAAGATCCAATCGACGAATTGCTTCTCCAAATATTCTATTATCATGTGCAGCTCCTTCCCATTCAGCCCAAGCGCATGTAAAGCACATATTAACGTCTACAACTGCAAGAATATTTTGAGTTGCGTACCCTTTGCATCCCTTATATGGTATTGCTTGTCCTTGTGGTAGTCGAGCCTTCACATGTGTGCCATCAATTACTCCAATGAATCCTATATGCAATCAACCAAAAAAAAAAAAAAAAAAGAAAAGAGTTAAGTTATTCTTTAAACTTAGCAAATACATATGTGTATTTATTATCTAATTAAATAATTACTTACATCAAAAAATGGCTCATACTGATGATGTTGAGGCCTATGGTATCCTTTCCCCTCATTATACTCGGGATGTGGTCTAATTATATCATTAGCAAGCTTACCCACAATCTTTAGTACTATATGAAAATGTCTGGAGATAGTTTCACCCGAATGATTGAAAACCTCTTGCATCAATCTATTATCCACACCATGAACACAAATCATCAAAAAAATCCCAACTTCCTCATAAATTGACATTTCTCTTGTGGGTTGAAGATTGTACTTGTGGGTCAATTCATTACACAAATCTAGAAATGCAGATTTTATAAGACGAAATGCTTGATAACACCGAATTTCATGCCCATCCAATATCTCTTCTAAAAATTGATGACCTGTGCGCATAGATGTACCACATGGAACTTTATGCAAGTAGTTCTCATAATATGTCAAAATACTCCGTGTCATTACTTGGCATAAAGTCCATCAGACCATTTCTTGTTCAACATGATTTTCATCTTAGGTGATTTCCTTGTCACAAAAACCTTGTGGAGTAATTTAAGAATAATCTGAAATATCCCAAGTATCTACTAAAGTACAATCTATAATATCCCAAGGCTCCATAACTACATAAGAAAAAACATATATCTCATTAAAGATAATTATGTATTTAACTCCTTTAATTGGTCAACCATAAGTAGTTGTAGCATAAATGACATTCCATTATTTGCATCGATTTCTTTAATAAATCATGCAAACATAGATATTATTTAACACCCTAGCTATATATATTTATGAGCAATGTTAACTTGATTAAACTCTTAGGCAAGCATCTTAGGCAGTTATTGACTTCTGAAAATGATTCGTGGGTTTAATCCCTAGACTGATCAAAATTTGAGGATACAATGGTAAGTTAAGGTCATTCCGGGTAGGATCAAAATTTTATACTCAAGACTGTTTGGGTCTAACTTTAGGAATAACTTGACTCAGACTCCAGTAACATTTGAATCACATTTTCACTATATGATGAGAGTCATGACAATATAAACAAACACAAATTTAAGGGTTAATCAATTAGGATAGCAGCTACGATTTTCACCTTATAAATTGCTTGTGAGTTTCGAATTATCTATGCAATGAATGCTTGCCTAAGATCTAAAATGAAATTTTGAACCATGCACAACAAGAATGAAACATGCACGGAATAAGTAACAGAAACTATAAGATCATGGCGGCGGTTTTTAAAAACAGCACAAAATGATATAAAAGGCATTCTTTGGTTTACAATTCACATTCTAGATATTCAATTGTATCAAACTACTAGTCTAATAAAATAACAAAATATGTTCTTTTAATTGCTACAAAGTCAACTATTTTTCTTAAATTGATTATAATTGAACTTTAGCCAAGACAGACGAGATGCATGACAAGGTTAACTAGCGAACACTTCTCGCATATCCTTCTTGCTCAACAAATTACAAGCATAGTTCCAAAGATCGCTACGGTTTCTATTCCAGGGATATTACTTAATATCTCAATTGCAGCTCCAATGGTTATCAATGTTGAAGGTGTAGAGGTAGCACTACTCTTGTTTGCATAAATTGTAAAAGGGAGTTAATATCTTCCTTCAATGAAGTTGCCCCTGAAATCTTCTTCTTCCCTTTACTTTGTTCCCCACTATTATTTTCTTTTAATGGTCTCTAAAGATGAGAACATAACTTCATTACTAGCAGTGCTTGCTTCTTTCTTTCCAAAATTTATGTTGGACCTAGCTATTCCAATATCCTCTATATCATCACTATCGCCAATCTCCACATGCTCCTCCTCATGTCCATTCGATTCACCGTTATCCTCTAACATTTCATCCCTACTGTCAAACTCATTTTCAGATGTTTGGCTTGGTGCCCTTGCTCTTTCTCCCGTCGCAGCAACATCAGAAAATAATTTGTCATATCAAAACCAAATCAAAGGCAAATCTTTGTTTCTAAACTTGCTATAGTCACCATTTTCCTGCAACAATGAAGTATACCCAATCAACTTTAATATTTCACAAATAAAATGGGATAATAACTTATGTATAAACTCCGCAACAAGAGAATTACCTTAATCTTCTTCTCCCACCATTCATCGGAAGCATCAAGTGAGTTCTTTATAGGATTCCAACCTATTCCAGTCTTTGTTTGCATCAATTTCCTAAACAATATCCATTCCTTTTTCATAAAATCCCAATAATTCCTAAGTTGTTTGTAAACATAGTTTCTACCTGTTACCTCATTAAACCTTGTGACTAAGTTCTTCCACCTATTCACATTGAAATGGCTATTTAGCCTATTACCTTCCCCAATTTCCTCTTCACATAGTTCAATAAACTTAAGGGATGAAAAACGATTCCACCTTGCTGGTGATCTCCCTTCAGTTGATTGATTTGACTTACATGTAAACTTACTTGAACTCTAACCCAAAACTGCATTTAGCATAATTTCCTTGTTTCCTTTCGCTTGATTCTCCATCTAAAAATTTTATTTAACAATCATAAGCTAGAAAATGATTCAATATATTATTAAATATGAAATATACATGTAAATCTTGCACTCTGAAGATGAGTTAGACACAATGGAAGACCAATAAAATTTGTATGTCAGGAAATTTTCATCAAAACTTTGCCTATATGAAATAATAGAAATTATTTACATTGTTTGTCCTTTTTGAAAGTTCAACTAAGAAAACTTCTTGTCTTGATCATGACATTTAGGGGTGTGACGCGTCCATACTTTTCGACAGCTCGGGAAGCCTAGCCAGCCAGAAGAAGAGTTTGACAACAACAACTTCAAGAATCTGTCGAGTTTCAAGAGACTGTTGAGTTCAAACCAGGTGTTGGTGACCAAGAATCAAGCATCATTGTAGGCAATGAGCTAAGATCAAGCAATACTTTCCCCTTCACAAGATAAGTTCGAACCCAATCTATGAAAATTCATAAAGCTCTACTTAAATCAGTTTGTTTGTGTCCCTGCTCTCAGCTTATACTCTTATGACGAAGCAAAATATTCGAAGTTATACAGATAGATGGTGATCAACATAAGCTATACAGATATATGGTATGCTAAGTTTAGTTTCTCACCAAAAATTAATTCTTAATGTGGGAGCAGATTAGTTAAACTTTTCAAACTAGTCTTTAGGCAAAAAGGTTCCATTAATTAAACAACTCACTATGGTGGTATACATTGATATCAACAAAGGACAACATAAACATACCGCAATTTCTTACAATAATTCAACTATATCTTTGTTTAGCACTAGCAACTTTACATACATTTAGAGAACAAATTAAACCACTCTATTATCTCAAATACATCTTTTCAATTTCACCAGTAAAATATATTGCATTATAATCCGTTACTGCAATATTAGAGTAATTTAGATTAACCCAATTCATCTATGTCAGTAATATGTCATATATTTTAGTAAATTCAAGAATCTCCCAACAACCACATCAAACTCAACAAATTTCACTACCAAAGAAAAAAAAAAGGAAAAAGAACTTCAAAAACCTACCTGCGAGGAATGAGCAATAGAGACAGAGCAACGTTGTCACCTTCCTATGTAAATGAAGGCTCCCTTGAAAACCTACTGCATCTCCTGCAATGTCAAAAGGTAAAATTTATTAAATATCACGTGGATTCAACATTACAAAAGAAAAACGAAATCGACTAAAAATATTGATCTATTTTCATCCCAATTTTGAATTTTCAGAATAATATATTGATGTTAAAGATGTTAAAGCTACCTATACAACATCGAGATGAAGATATTGTCAATTTTTTTACTGAAGATTGGGGATAAGAAGAGGAGATGATGTAGCATCCTCTACAGCAATACGCTTTGGTACCACACAACACACAACTCGTATGGTATCCATCATCAATGATACCACACAACACACAACTCGTATGATATCTCATCATCAATCTTATCACACAACACAGAGCTCGTATGATATGTCACATCATCTCCACGATCAATGACAGCACATAGCTCGTCATTAATCATATTATCATAAGGCATTGCAGTATGCTCCCCAGTTATGATGATAGTGTTGCATTGAGTCAATCTCACTTCATTATTTTCTTTCTTAAACACCAAGACTTGTTCACGAACAAGGACCCTATTAGTTGTCGTAATCCCTCAGCATTTCAATATACTATCAATATTAGTGGTTCTATATCACCATATACAAACTCTAATGACTACTTCAGGTCAGCAATGTGTTCACCGAACATTCTAGTCTATATGAAACTCACATTTACTCTCAGGTTCATTATATATGTGTATATGTGCCTGTCTGGTGGGGTTATGCTAGTTACTATTATAGTAAGATCTGGTCTAGTAGTAGTGGATGGTGTTACAATATATGCGGATTTGGTTATGATAATCTTAGAGAGTTTTGACGTTACTTTTTGAATGTAATGATTAACTTGTAGACACGCTATTGTTGAGTGTTAAACAAAGAAAGTGGCAGTAGAAGTCAATAGGTAAATGAGTATGGTGATCTTGGAAAAGGGAAAGTTATACCCGACTGTTTAATATATGAGTGACTGTTTTAAATTTAATTAAAGAAGGGTGTGAGGTGTATCTAGCTAATGTACATAATTCTATGATAGTTAGTTCTGTTGTATTAGATGTTCTAGTGATTAGATATTTCGTGATGTTTTCGAAAGAATTACCTTGGTTACCACCTCATAGAAAAGTAGATTTTGAAATAGAGACTATTCTGGGGGAACACCTATTTCAATTGCGCCAAATAAATAGCTCCAGTAGAAATATAGAAGCTTAAAAAGTAAAATCGAATAATTATTTGAGAAAGAATTTATTAGAGAATGTTGTACTATGGGGAGCACTAGTGTTGTTCATAAGAAAAGAAGGATGGTAGTATGAGGTTGTGCATTGATTACCGCCAATTGAATAGAGTGAAAGTGAAGAATAAATATCCATTACCGAGAATTAATGATATGTTAGACTAGTTGAAAGATGCTGCAATCTTTTCCAAGATCGATTTGAGGTCTAGTTATTGGCAATTGAGGATAGTAAAGAAGAATATATCTAAAATAATTTTTCACATCCCTTATGGTCATTATAAGTTTAGTGATGCCATTCAAATTAACGACTGCATTGATGGTGTTCTCGAAATTGATGAATCGAACATTAATGTCAAGAGAGCTTGGGTCAATTTGTGGTTGTATTATAGATGATATCTTTGAGTATTCGAAGAATATGGGAGATTATGAACGACATTCGAAAATATAGTGATATAGATCTTGAAAGACAAAGAGTTGTACGCATAGTTAAATAGGTGTAACTTTTGGTGAATTAGGTAGTTTTCTAAGACGTGGGGTACCTGAAGATGGGGTTAGGTTTGACCTTGTAAGGTGAAACCTATTAAGGAATGGAGAAACAAAGAAATACCCATGGTAAAAGTAAAGTCAAGTCATCATTTCCAAAGGAAGACACCTGAGAGGTTGAGAAAAATACGAGAGAAAAGTACGAATATTATTTAGTAATTTCATTTGGAATTTATAATATTTTGATATATTACTTATACATATTATATCCGCTATAGGACGTGAAGATAAAGTAGAAGGTTGAGCAGCTCCTCATATTAATGTAATCATTTTGAAATTAAGGTAAGTATAGTTAATTGGATATATATATATATAAGTATATATGACTATACTTGTTTCTTGTAAACCTGACTAGTATTTGTAAATACTTATTTGGATGATGTGGTCATTATGTGAAGTTGTCATTATGTGTTTATTTGAGATTATTTATGTATTATAAAGATTGACGGATGATTGTCTCATATTATATTCTATTGTTTCATGGGGTTGAACAAAGAAGTCATTTATGAGTATATCGTAGAACTGAATAAAGAGATGACTTACCTAATTGGAGAACACAGTCAATGGTTTATGATAATGTGATTGATGAGATGTGATATGAGAAAAATGAATATAAGCTAGGTACCATGGCGCGTAGGGTACCGGAGTATTCCAGGTAGCGGGGAATATCCTGTGCTGATAGCTATACACTGGGATGGTGTGGGGATGTCATGTTCGTGTGATGTCCAGTGCTGATATGCTACACACTCAGATAGTGTGGGGGTATCACATTCGATGGGTATCTTGTGTTGTATATGATATGACATTAATTGAGATGATAATAGCTGGCAGAATCATTGATTGATGTACTCCAATTAGAGTAAGTAGGCCCCGAAGAGTATAAACTATGATTCTAAATATTGTATAGTGGATTGGTGCATGATTGTGGTATTGATATCTTTGTAGCTTTCTTGTGATTGTATATTGAATGTTCATTGGTTTGTGGCATGACATGTATCTATGCATGTATATAGGCTAATTAGTTATACTTATTGAGCAGGCAGCTCATTGCTTGCCACATATTTTTCAGGATATAATTATAGTGACTAGCTGAATTGGATCGTAAGTTGTGCTGCCAGTCTTATTAGGTTGGGTCAGTAGTGACACATTGAGTTGTGATTTTAGCTATATACCTACAGAGATATTAGATTTTGACTGAATTTATATTTCACGATTTATTGATTTTAATATGAATTTCTTGTAATACGGGTTTAATTATGGAGGATATATTATAATTAGTGGTATTAAAGCGTAATGATGTAGGGGGTGCTACAGATGATGAGAAGATTAGGGTTGCGATGAGATGATCGCTGGGGGGGGGGGGGGAGAGAGAGAGAGAGAGAGAGAGAGAGAATTATTGTCAAAATATGTGTATTATGTGAAGGTTAAATTTGAAAATAGTAAATTAATGGGGTTAATTTTATAATATTAATTGTTAATTAATTAAGCTTTTAAGATCTTATCAAAAAAAGTTAGGGAAAGTTAACTTTTTCTAAAATATCTTATAAGATCCAAAATATCGTATTTTGAGATCTTATAAGCTCTTTTTAGAAAAAAAAATGCCAAATACTTTTCCACGTCTTAAAAACTCTCAAACATCTTATAAAGATGTTTTGAAGAGCTTTTAAGCTCAGCCAAACACCTTCTTAGTTCATAAGTTTTAATAGAATAATTAAGAATGAAAAGGCAATTCACATGTTCTAAAAAGAGATCCCATTAAAAGGGTCATTCATTGACAAGACGAAATAACAAATCCAGTACAGATTAAAGTTCAGACACCCTTAAACAAATGCGAGCCAACATAACGCCAAACTCCTCCCACACAACAACAACAACAACAACAACAAGATTTAACACGTTAAGAAAATTTATATACCATATGATTTTAACAAAGTATTTGCATAATAGTCATATTTCAAGATTCAAACCCACCACACAAAATACGCTAAGTATTATTTAGCAAAATTTCAATAAAATGAAAAGAAAATCCATCAAATTTAACAAGCACGCCAAGCTACTACTTTGATCCACCTAAGGTGTTATTACAATAAGGGTAATTTTATGAATAAGAAGAAAATTTCATGAATCAGCATATGCATTTATTTAAGTAAAATTACACTTTTGGTCCCATAAATTAAAGGTGTAGACACATTTAATCTCACGCTTTATAAGAATATCAATTTAGTCCCACAATTGGAATTGTTTTTGACACATTTGGTGTCAAATGACGTTTTCCGTCAAAACACTAATGGCATACGCACGTGACGTGCGCGTGCCAGTTAGTAGGAGGGAAGCGTGGGACTAAATGTGTTAATTTCAGAAAGTGTGGGACTAAATGTGTCAACCGTCCTAATTTATGAGACCAAAAATATAATTTTACCCAAGATTTATATATATACTCATTTTTGTTTATATTTTTCTATGTATTGATTTTTTCAGAAGAGTTACCGAAGTTCTCCATCTCTAAATGATAAAGTGACAACGTGTTCATAAAGTATACTGATAGTTGTAATTTTTAAAATATCGTTATACTAATAAAATAAATTTATATCCAATGTAATAGTCTTAAAAATGAAAACAATATCAAATAATTAAATAATTATTTAAACTCTTGCTAATGTTTGAATTAGTTAAAACCAAATCCTTTTCTAATTATTGTATCAATTCTGGTCGAAATACGAAATATATCAGTTCTATATCACAAATAAAATTTTAATTGACAACAGACTTACAAAAAATCATTTTGTATGTGAGATTGCAGGTGCTCAATAAGTCAAATAAACTTATATATTGAAACAACAGTATGCTGAGTTGAGCATTAAGAGAGCATCTCTACAAAACATTTAATTCATGAAAACAAGTGCCTTAGTTGAATAAATTATGATAGAGTTCTTGTATTTTAATTCTCTTAGAAGAACTGTGGCATTAAGAATACATTGTTGAAATTTCCATCTTCTAAAGAAACCAAATCTACTTAAGAGAACCAAATATACGCAAGTCAAGATTGCGAATTGCTAGTTAACACCAAGCTCTTTAACGTTGGCATTGAGCCTTCAAGAAGCTCCCTCTTGCTCAAAACTCTATCTGATGTATAATCTTATTCCGAAAGAGAATGTAGCAAGACAGTATGAAATAAGCAAAATTACACTTTTGGTCCCATAGATTAGAGGGTTGAAACATTTAGTCCCACGCTTCTCTCTCACTAACGGGCATGCGCACGTCACTTGCGTGTGCCATCAGTATTTGACGAAAAACGTCATTTGGGACCAAATGTGTAAAAAAATCTCGGTTTTGGAGCTAAATTAGTAATTTCAGAAAACGTGGGACTAAATGGATCGATCCTCATAACTTATGGACCAAAAGTATAATTTTGTCATTTATTTACAATGGGAAATCAAAGTATTGCAGCTTATGTCATTTCTTTCTCTCTAAGTATGTAACATATATGCATAATTTAAGACTATAATGATGACCATGAGCTCACGCGTCATACATGATTTCATACACTTGAAAGTTTTTCATTTTTTATTTTTAAGTGAAAGCGATGAAATATTATTAAATAGTAAATTAAATCTGTTACAATTCGTTTTATCGAATATCAATATCTGAATAAAAACAATTACAACAATTATACCATGATCAACAGTCTAAACAATTAGACCTACATCCAAACAACACCTATTAATTACAGTAGAAAGACATTCACCTATTATATAATAGAATAATATCCCACGCATTTGATGGGGTTCGAACCCATGACCTCGAGGTCATGAGGCCTCAACTTCACCAACTAAACTAGACGTCATTGGCTCATACACTTGAAAGTTGTGATTTGTGCATTGCTGCACACACACACTAAAAAATAATCACAAAAGAAAGTCGGTAACAATATAAAAAAGCTTCTCAGCAATTTACAAATTAAATTTAAAATAAGTTTTGCTTTATCATATATATAACTAATACTGATAAAGAATTACTTTTTGCAATTTTCACTATGCAAGTGATCAACAGTTATTAGTAACAATAATCTATACTATATAATTAAGATTGAGGGTGGTACACTAACCATGTTGGTGTATATTATGTGTACGGAACTAAATTAATTTATATAAAAAAAATAGAAATAATGAGGAGTTTTTTCCTTCTCTCGTGTTTTTTTTTTTCCTTTCTCCTCTCCATTATATTATTTATCTCTCTAAATTTCACAATACTCTTCGTAAATACACTGCATCGAATTCATGATAACTACCACATCTATTTATTTAATTTTGAAAAAAAAATCAGAAAAACTACATCTGATCAATGTTATATAATTATATATAATCATGATATTTTAATATTTTGAATTAATGTCTCTCGTAACTGCATGTTTAGAAGCGATAATTAAATAATTACACCAATATTTCAATAAATTAAATAATCGAACAATACATTGTTCGATTAATACAATGAACATAACAAAGAATCATAAAATATACTATAATAAATTCATATAAAATGAGACAACGGGGTCTATCAGATATTTATTGATGAAAAAATGCATTTGATTAAGGTGCATGTGGGGGATGTTTCCTAAAGTTTTGTGCTATTATTTTTATCTTCTTGTCGTAAGATTTTAATAATTAATAGTTTGGTGAGCAGATATTTCATATGTAGCATTTATTACTCAAAACGTCTTTTTCTCACCACCTTTTTGCTTAGGGCTGAGCTGACCACAGGGTAGGTTGCTTCCATGGCCAAGATGAGAAAGGAAATAATCATGAATTAAAATTTTGTTTTCATAATAAAATAAAATAAAAATACGTGGAATAATTGTGAACAACAAAATTAAAAAATTAAATTGCTTAGTTTAATTTGGTCATATTTATTATAATTTTGTATTATGTATATCATACCAATCAGAGTAATTAACTTTTGAGTGTTAGCATTATGATGTTCAAAGTTATTGTATGATGTAGATTTAGCAATTTTGGTGATGATTCTTTTAACTATATATTATAAATAATTTGAGGTTTGGTGTAATTACATGTAGACCCCCTGTGGTTTAAAAAATTACACCTAGTACCTTACTTTTATTTTCATCCAACAAATAGATCTTTCAATTAATAAAATTGACAAAATTCGCTGACATCAGCAAAAAAATTGAAAGAAAATCCATTTTTCCCTTGGTCGACTTATTGAAAGTCAAATAAATATATGTATATTATCAAACTACCCTTATACATTTCACACACTTATGTATATGAGTTTGTTCTTATAATTAAATTAAATCATAAGAGTAAATAGTGAAATATATTTAAAGTATTATTATATTAAATAATTATTAATGAATAAATAAATTAGACATGTCAAAACAAATTTAAATCTTAAAATATATATATATATACACACTATTTTTTTCATTTTGAACATATTTATACACTATAAACTATATATATACACTAATTTATGCAATTTAACTAACTATTCTAGAAGACATATATTCTAATAACTCAATCGTACAATTATACCACTATGATAACAGAAATATAATATTTACATCCCTTGTGATATTTTAATAATAGCAAAAAATATTCCCTGCAATTTTATCTTTCTAGGGTTTCAAATTTTCATGTTCTTTTCTAGTTGTTTTGAGCCACATATTATGAGTAGAAAGGTAAATTGATTACTTTTATAAGGGATCTTGACATCTTTTATAACTAGGGGTACTAGGTGTAAATTTTCAAACCATAGAGAGTCTACTATAATTATATAAGACCTAAGGGAGGGGAGTGTAATTATCTCACTTTTAAAAGAACATTGACCAGTTATTATTAAGTAAAATATTGTTACGTTACATCAAGGATTCATATATTTATCGCAGGAGAAGTAGTAAATATATTTTAGAAATCTGCACGATTTTGTATAAAATTAAAAAAGAAGCAGCATTTCGAAGGAAGTTATTATAACATAATTTCGAAACATATTTTCATTTTTGTGGGATAAAAAAAATTCTTAGTTTTGATACAAAACGTTATATGTGGAAATAATATGTTGTACATCAATGTTTAAGAACTCAAAACTTGTAGCAAAATCAGACAATTAATTCTGTAAGAAAAAAAAAAAAGAAAAAAGAAGGTACAGACATTGTGTAAGTATTTCGACAAGACTTACCAATGATTCCTTACTTGAGTGATGGGGTTGAGGTATCACAATCACAAGGTCGTACATTCGAACTTACGATGTAGGTATGGAGTCTACTTTCATAGTAGTGTGTACATTATTTCTTAGTTCTTTGTAGTTTGTTAATGGTAGATTTAATTATATTGTTGTAATGCGTGATGAACATTGTAATAGTCTGTTGATTGTTTTAATAATATTGTTGTATTTAAAAAAAAAGTATTTCGACGACTTTAATCTTTCACCAAATGATATAATTTCTTTAACTTTTAGAGCATGAAAGAAACATCAAGACTAAAAATATTATTCAAAATGAGTCATTTCAAACCCTTGGTTAAAAATTACAAACCTGAGAGGGGTATTTGTAATTTTTGAAACAATGATGGAGTATTCATAATTATGCCAAACCTCAGGGGAGGTCATTGTAATTCACCCAATAATTAATAAAAAGATTGTGTGTAAAATGTCTCTCTATATATATTGTCTATATATATATATATATAGTGACCCATATATAGTAAAATGTAGTGATAAAGAAAAGAAGAAGATTAGCAATAAAAAAACAAAAAAGTTACTTGTTAGTTTTGATATTATCACTGATTATATATATTAAAGGAAAATAATTTTAATTTTTCATAATAATAAATTTCAAGATTTTAATAAGGGTTATTACACTTAAATCCACTTTGAAAATGCAAAATTTATTTTTCACCAAAAAGTTTCAAAAAATTTACACTTGCACCTCATCCGAAAATTCACCATTTAATCTAATCCCCTTTTGTTAGGATTTTGACAAAATTGCTGATGTTCGCAATTTTATTTTTTTTTATAAATTTTTAATTTTACCCTTATTTTTAACATTCTCATGTAATAATTTTGTACTTATAAAGAAACAAAATGTATAGTATTAATCTCACTCTCTCTATATATATTAGATTTATCCCCTTATAAGTACAAAAATATACATAAGAATATTAAATGAGGGACAAAAGTGAAAATTTATGCAATTCTTTTGATAGACGTAAACATTTTCCGTCTAAACTCTAACGGCAGGAGGTCAGGTATAATTGGAGACTTTTCCGGAGGTGGTGTAAGTGTAATTTCGAAGCTTCTTTATCAGAAAGTGTAACATTGCATTTTCTGAGGGGTCTGATTGGTGTAATTAACCCTTTTAATAATGATAACTATTTTGTAACATTTGCCACTAGTAAGAATTAATGGCAAAAAACTATACATAAAATTATCACTAAACATAATTACCGACACTTGTATATATCAGAACAATTTAGTGTTGACAAATAATAATTGTTATTACAGATGTATCACTAATTGTTTATAGCGATAATATTTTTTCATAATTTTGTTACTTGTAATAATTAAATTATGATGAAGCTAAAATTATTATCACTTAACATATATTTTCAATGATAATTTTAAAATTATGATTTGATTTTTAATGTTAATATTATCTTTTATTAAAGTGTTGGTGGTTCAATTAATTCGATACAATATTTTCTATAGGGGAAAAAAAATCTATTTCGCTCGCTTGATACAACTCTTAGTTCTTTTTTTTTTTTTTTTTATGAACTATAAATTTGAAAATACAATAATGTCTCTACAACAAGATTTTTAAAGCAATCAAGTGCTCTTACAATATTCAGTCCACAATATAACGACATTTTTAGATCTATCACGACCAACATTAAAGCAATCAAATGAATAATACAAACATCTTATAAACTAAACACAACTCCCTACATTCGTAGTACTCAAACTCACGACTTTTTGGTTGTGGGACCTCAACCTCATACACCTCTTAGTTTAGCAATTATCTTCGTAATGGAAAAGTGTCTAAATCCATTTTTTTTTTCATACATGCGATTCATTATAATTCAAAATATTCAAATTTAAAATAAATTTAATTGATCAATAATTCAAATCAAGAAATACATTCAAACAAAAAAAAAATACTATTATATAAATAAATATATACCTGCATTCGTGAAACCTCGTTGACAAATCCACATATTATTTGACATTGCAATGTGGGTTCTATTATTAATTAATTGTATTAGTACAACTAATTTTCATGTCAATACTTTTAAAATATTTGTCGAGAGGAATATCAAAAATATGTGAATACTAACAAATCAACATTCGCCAGGCTGTTAATATATACAAGACCCATTTTTAAGATTCTAAAAACTATAATAATCTTTTATGAGATGGAAGTCTGCATCGACGACACGTATAAATAATATTAATTATTTTTTATTAAACTTAAATTAATCGATATTCTCATCTTGTCTCATAAGCTTTGGGAAGGTGGACACATGTCCCAACAAACCCTAATTTAATTATTCAAAAAAAAAAGGGAGACAATAAAAAAATATGAGATCTAGGGAAGCTTTTTCCATGCTAATTAATATCTAATTTAAATATTTTGTTTTAAAAGAAAGGTGGGCAACATTATCTTTTTTCTCTTTCGGCGTAAATTAATTAGGTCAAAAAGTTGGGCAATTAATTATTGATTGGTTAATTACAATTAGTCTCCTTTGAGAAAGACAATTTTTATTTATTAATTAACATGTGTTCAAATGTGCGACGGCCACGTAGACGATATTACAAAGTGATTTATGATAACATATAATTAATAGCTTAAGACAAATCTGATTTGATTAGATAGGATTATATAGGTAAAATAGTTATAGTAAAAAGAAGTTCGGAAAATTATATCACCTTTTTTTTAAAAAATGGTAATTATAAACATGATTATATCCCATTCGATAAATTAAATAATTCATCAATATCACTAAAAATAATTAACAAATTATATCACCTATTCAATGAATTGGTTGATGATACAAATTAGTTTTAAATAAAAATATATAAATTGAAATTATCTACAATTAATGAGAAGGGGATATAGGAAAAAGAAAGAAAAAAAGAAAAACAAAGATAATTTTGTGAAAATATAAATTGAAAAGTGTTGTTTATATATCATAGACCGCTTGGAAATGTGTATTTTTTTTTAAACTTAAAAAACGAGAAGAGTGTGGTATTGCTCACGCAGATCAAAATTGATTACACAAGAGATCGTCGTAAGACGTGTACAAAAGAAGACCTTATCAGATTCCACCATATGAAGGAGAACTCTGATGGAGACAAAAGCCCTGCAAATGCGATTTTGGTGAAGCACACGTTCGAACCGGAAATCGGCAATTCTATTTCCTTTCGGTAGCAAAGGTGTATTTTTTTAGTTTGAGTGATCAAATTTTTTATTAAATCTTCTAATTTAATTTTTGGGAAGAAAGGGTATTTATGTCAATATACATTTTAGAAACCAAAGGTAGTTACTATATTTATTATTATTTTCAAATAAATAAATATTTAATATAGGTAAATCAAACTTAAAAGATTAATATGTATAAGGTAAATTACAGCGCCCCAAAATTAGGTTTTAATTACATAAATACTCCCAAGCATATTTAAAAATTTCAAATACACCCCCCAATATTGTTGTAATTATGAGTACACCAATTGTTCAAAATCACAAATAGACCGTCTTGAGTAAATTATATCGACACCCCTTGTGGGGAGTGTTTGTATGTAATTAGAAATTGTCAATGTAAAATATTGCACAAATAGTAAAATAGAAGGGTAAATTACAACCATCTTCCCTGAGATTTGACGTAATTACAAGTACTCTTTTGTTATTTGACAAATTACAAATACTCCCTTAAGGTTTGTACTTTTTAACCAAAGGCCTGGAATTGACCATTTTACTCTTGAATTTTCAGTTAAAATTGTTGACAAATCAACCGAGGCAAATTGCATTATTGCTCATCTGAAAAAACTTAAGAAACCTCTCACTGCGCATTGTAGTCCAAAAAAATTCAAATTTTTTTAGAAAAATTTAGTTTGTATAAGGGCATTTTGGTCAGCTCACCTATAAAAATTGATGGGAATGAATTATTTGTTAGACGATTACAAATCTCAGGGGGTGTTTGTAATTTTTTAAATAATGAGATGGATCTATAATTATGCTAAATTTTAGGGGTGATAGCCGTAATTTATCCAAAATGGAATGCAATTTTCAAGTTTTCTTGAAGAAATGGTAGTAATTTGAAAGCCTTTCCCACTTGCTAAAAAATTGGGCTTTCTTTTTTGGGCAGTGGCCCACTTTAGGCCCAAAGTCTGTGGGCTTTTCTTGCTAACTATCAATTCTTAAAGAAAATAAATTGAGTTTGAAGAGAAAAAGTGCAAATAGACAATGAGTAGCAACGTGTGAGTGACCAATGAAGCTTTGTTTGAATCGTGCGATTGAGGTCTCACAAACATCAGAACAATCACGAGATTGTGACTTTGAACTTTATAAATGTAGGTTTATTGTCTATTTTTTTTTTATAGTAGTTCATATTTATTTGTTTACTTTAAATTTGTTTGTTAATTTAGAAATAACGATATCTTAAATTTGTATCTGTTGAATATATTAAATGATATAGTAATGAATTTTATATAAAAAATTGGGGGGGAGGGGATTACATTTTGTCATTTGAATTATGCTCGTTTTTACGCTTTGCCATTTAATTTTTTTTTTTCTATCAACTTACCAACTCAACTTTGAGAAATTTGTACTCTGTCATATATAATCGTTTTTTCGATCGATTCTGCCGAAAAAATATTTCATGCAATGCACATGTGATATCTAAGGATAAGGCGATGTAATGTTTTTCACATGTGTACTGCATGTGATGTTTTTCCAAAAGAAAAAATCGACAAGAAAATGACCATATATGAAAAGTGCAAATTTATAAAGTTAAGATAATAACTTGATACAAAAAAAAAAAAAAAAAAAAAAAAGAAAAAGAAACTAGATGGAAAATGATAAAACGGGCATAATTCGAGTGGCAAAATATAACCTAAATAAACAAACAACATGAGAGTGAGATTGTTTACATGTCCTAATATATCTTTCGTGTGAATATATTTTTATTTGTGATATTCTTTTACAATATATTTTAAGCACATAACTTTTATGATGTGTCATATTAGTTATAAATATTACGTTTTATTTGATGTTTATTACAAAAATATTAGTTATTATCGTTACACTTTCTCTCAATTATTTTATTTTCTCTCGCATGATCAGATGAGATGAAATGAATAAAAATGAGAAGTGATTTAATTTTGACTTAAATAATGCATCATTAAAGGTCGTTTACAAATGTCTAAAGCAGTTTTTTTGTTTACAACTTCTTCTAGCTTTAATTAAGTTGATTTAAACCAAAAATTATAAATAATGTTTATCAACTTCTATAGCTTATTGGTAAAATTTTAAATACTAAATTATTTTTTCAATATTCAAACTTCAACTTTTCTTTCAACATTTCCCCAACTCGTACTAATAGTTTAATTGACAACTTTCTATATTACAGACACCTCATAAATATCTAATTTTATTTTCTATTGCAATTCATGGTGTATCTTTTATTTTGTTTTATTTATACACACTATGTGTGTAAAATCTATACTTAAATAAATATGTCGACATAATCTTTATATAAATAACACATATATATATATATATAATAAAATTGAAAATACGATATGAATTGTAATAAGAAATCGAATTACATGATCTACTGGAATAGCTCAACAATTATAAAAAGACGACTTTTGTAACTTGGAAAGTCTGAAATTAACGATTTCAACCTAACCAAAAGCAAATGCAAACACACATCAGGCAGTAATTGTCATCTTCCACTTCTCCAATTGTGGAATCATCTTTTGTTTCAAATTTTTTACTTATTAATAAAATCGCATGATCACTTCTTCCACTTTCAATATCAAAACCCAACTACACACCTCTCTCTACTCTCACGCTTTCATCTCTACAGTTCACATTCGTTGACATCCAAAAAAGGGAAGAGATGCAAAGATTTGAGTAACATTATTGTATTACAATAGCACCTCTATAAATTAATATTTTTTTAAAAATAATAATATTATTTGATCCTAATTTGGATCCAATCTCTAAATTAATAATTGCGATAAATTAATAAAATAATAATTTTTTGGAAGATCTTTATATAAATTTATGGTTCCTTCAATATTATAAATTAATAATTTTATAAAATTACAAATATAACTAGTACAACTTAGAATATGATTCTATTGTTGTTTGCTTCTTTTCATAAAATTTAAATCTAGTTGTATTCATTTCTAACTTTTCCTCATTGCATCCAAAAGCTCTGATATTGTGTTCTCATACTACAAAAAATTGTAAAGAGTTGTTGCCGCTATGAGTGCTTCCTTGCGTGTGATTGGTTGCAAAAGGCATTGCGTAATCTCCAGTTTCATCCTCATTAGGATTTTCAACAATACTAGCTGCAATTTCTTCTAACCTCTAAACACGTTTCATTTTCACCCTGGTAATCAAATAGGTGACTGACATCCATTTTGTTGTGGTAACCAAGGCCATTAATCATCGTATCAAGTTCATGAATGCCTTTTTCAGTAGTTCCTTCACTTAAATTCCTTGAGCCTATTTCATCCTGCAAGTGAATTTTACAGTGTCGAAAATAATTTGCTATTGTCTCTTGCATTAATTATCGTCCAAGCTGATATTGTAAAGCTTGATGGCATTTTAAATATTAGTCTTTTCTGGATCAGATTCTCCCAACTCATAGCCCTATAATAATGTAGGTTCGTTGAATCGGAAAAAAATATCTTTAAATTAATAAATTATTAATTTATTAATTAATTAATACATCTTTAAATCGATAAAATTATGTGGTCCCGACATTATTAATTTATAGAGTTTTTACTGTATATATATAGGATAAAATGCATTTTTGGTCCCATAACTTAGATTATTGACGTTTTCGTACTTTTAAATTCTAGGGTATCATTTTGGTCCTCCATCTTTTTAATTTTTGTGATTTCAGGACTAAAATGCTACTCTAGAAAGTTAAAGGACAAAATTGCTTGCAGAAATGTGCCAATAGGAACAAAAATCTAATTTTAAAATGTTAAGTGAGAGGCACATGCATTTTTCTGACGAAAAGGGTAAATTTCCCACAATTTAGAATCATTCCATACTTGATCCCACACTTTATAAAAATTTTAAAATTTAACCCGTGTACAAAAGTTGCAAAAAAAAAAAAAAAAACTCTAAAACATTGCAAAAGGAACCCCACACATTGCAAAAAAGACCCCACACGTCGCAAAAGAGGATCTTCTTCGCAACGTTTTTGTACTCTTTTCACAACTTTTAAAAAAACATAGGGTTAATTCCAAAATTTCGTAAAACGTGATGTCAAGTATAAAATGACTCTAAATTGTGGGACTAATTCTGTAATTTTACCTATGTTAGTGTAATAAAACTCCGCGCATGCATGCATCACGATCAATTGCCTTAAGCCGACCACCTTTTTGACTTGTTTGTGCTAATAAATATATGAACCACCACACAAAGTGCTCTACTGCCTACTCCCCCACAAAAACAAGAATGTATGTATATATATCTATTAATCTAGGGCTGAATTGATTTGCTATACATATATATACACAGAGAGAGAGAGAGAGAGTTGTGTGTGAGTGTGTGTGTGTCAATGGCTGGTATTTGGATTAGGGCAATGTTGGTGGTTTTATGTCTTTCTTGCCTTATCTCCATGAATGGCGCCATCCCACTTACAAGTAAATATCATTTACGTTTAATTGCAGTTTGGTTGTGTATGTATGTTAGTGAGGCAGTTCTCGTTTCTTAAAAGGTTGATTTGGCGATTTAGTACACTAATGCATTAATTTTTGGGGATTGAGAATTTTTTCCGGCAGAATTTTCAGAAGTCGTCAGATTTTCCCACGTGCACGTCACGTGAGGGCATAAATTTGGGAATTTTGAAGATTTCGACCAAAAAATTACTGAGCTCCTCAATTTGCAAAAAATGATAAATTGGTGCACTAAATTGCCAAATCAACATTTCACGAATCTAAACTACCACGCCCTTTGCAATTCAACCTATTCTTTAAGCTAACACCTTCACATATTTTTCTTTTTATTATTAATTCTGCTGTTTTTCTTGGAATATTGCAGGAATTAGTTCAAACCTGGTACAGCAGAAACCTCAAAGTTATCGAGCTGCAAAAGGAGTTCATGTCTTGGTACTAATTAACCAAATTAATCATGTTATTAGCAACAGGATTTAACATTAATTAGCCCACAAATTAAAAATGCTGTCTTGAATCTGATAATAGATAATGGTAATATAGGAAAATTCTAGTCCGCACCAGGTTTGGTCGAACCAATTCAATCATGTTATGTGATTGGTCATTTTCCCTGAATTGTACACCAATCACACGGTAATGTATTGCACTTGCCATATGATTAGTTCAGATTTGACCGAACCAGGTTCGGACTAGAATTTCTCATATAATATTAATATATGGTAATTAATTATATATTGATGCAGGAAAGGTCCGGTGATGAGAGAAGAATGAGAAGAAGAAGGGGAATAGAAGTGAATGACTACCCGGGTTGGGGGGCTAACAATAGGCACACACCAAGACCTCAACTTGGAAGACCCTGCTCCGACTGCTAATTTAACTATATATATATATATATATATATATATATATATATATCTTGATTATGATATAATATATATAGACAGGTAGATAATAAGAGTTTTCGCGTAAATTTTGTGTATATAGTCGACAAAGTTGAGGTTCCATAACCATAAGGTCATGGTTCAATTAATTTTACTGATGTGTGGATGTTGATTTTAATATATTTATTTGTCTAGTGTAATTGAAATCGATATATTCATCAATATTTTCACAGTGTGAGACCAAATTTTCTACTTGTGTCTTAATTAGAGCAGCTTATGCTTTTGCAGATATTGAGAAGTTAACTGCAAGGACTGGTCTGAATTGATTAACTTCACTAGGTACAATTGAATCATAAATGAAGAAATTACAATCAAATGGAAAGGATGCAGCAAGTACTAGTGAACCTCAAGGGGAAAATTGATCCATTGCTGACATGATTAGAGTTGAGTTTATGCGAGTCATGAGAGATATGAGGTTGCCTGATGCAGAAAGCATTAACATGATTGAATTCAAAGACTTTGCAACTATTATTTCTATTTCCTCTAATCTTAACACATCATATTCTGGTATTTGAATAAGCTAAAAACCATGGTGTTTGAAGGCTACAGTTGGTAGATGCTTGTGTTTTTGAGATCCATTTCAACATTTTGAGTTTTCTTGCTCATTGGTCGTTTTCAGTTTTTTTTGTGAAGAGAGATGGTAGGGGGAGGGGGGCTGAGGGGTGGCGGTGTTGACGCCACATTTTTGTACTACATTTCTATACTCCACAACAAAACAGTGTGGTAGAGGTAGAGCATAAGCACATATTGCAAATTGTTGGTGCATTGATGTTTCAGGCTTCTTTGTCGAGCAAGTTTTAGGTTGATTGGTGTAGCCCCCTTATTCTAGCTGGTCAGTATGAGGCGGCAGACGTGCCTATGGAACTCGACCAAGGGTGTCGGACAATGTCGCCACAAGGCTAGCAGTAAGCATCGGGGGTAGACGGTAGCAGTTGATGTATATTAGCATGTGGTATGCATGTTAATGGTGCCATGACGTTGAGCCAAAGATTGGCACATGGTACATAGATGGCCGGACAAGGGAACGGTTGATGAACGACACAGACAAAGCAAGCATGATCGCTAGTTTTTTGGTGGAATTATGGTGAAAATCGGAAGATTCATTGGCTCCCTTGGAAAACATTGTGCTCTTCTAAACTCGTGGGAGGACTAGGTTTGCGGGACTTACGAGCTTTCAACAGCGCTATGCTTGCCAAGCAACTCTGGCGTTTGCTCACACAACCGGCCTCCCTGACTGCATGATTATTGCGAGCCCGCTACTACCCTGACCTCTCTATTCTTGATGCGGAGTTGGGAACGAGGCCCTCGCTCACTTGGCCTAGTATTGTATCCACAAAATCTCTTATCCTTGTGGGACTTAGATGGCGCATTGGGGACGGACTACACACTCGGACGTGGATTGACCCTTGGATTCCAAAACCACCATCTTTTCGTCCTAACTCTCGGTCGGAACCACTACCCCCGCCAACCACGGTGAGTTTTCTACTCGACCCCTTTACTCACGATTGGAATGTGGACCTTGTTTCATCCCTCTTTGATGGTGAGGACACTCAAGCTATTTTATCCATTCTAATTAGTGCTAATCCTTTTCCTGATACACCTGCTTGGCACTTCACAAAATTTGGAATATTTTCCGTTAAATCTGCCTACAGATTGGCTTTTGAGTCGAACTAACGCCACCTTCCGAGCTCATCAGCAATTGCTAGTGAATTTGTCCGTACAGGTTGGAAGAATATTTGGCAGGCCAAGGTGGCAAATAAGGTTAAAGTATTCAGTTGGAGGTTTTCCTCGGGTTCGCTACCTTCTGGACAAAATCTTGCTCGACGAATTCTGGGAATCGACATCTGTTGTCCTCTCTGTGGAATGCAAGATGAATCTAATCGTTATACCTTCTTGTTATTCCCCTTCAGTCGCTTGGTTTGGTGTTTGTCCGATTTACAATGGGTAATCATCTCCGCATGGCCATCGAACGCACGAGATTGGGTCTTCCACGCACAGAGAAAATTTTGTAAGGCTGATTTCTATCAATTTCTTGTTATTGCTTGGTCAATTTGGTGGTGCCGTAACAGGAAATGGACGAAAGATGAAGCTTACACTCCGGAGCAGACTGTTTCCTTCGCTCGCCATTACCTCGATGCTTTCTCTGGACTGCTTGATCGGCACATTGTTCTCCAAAACTATCCCGCTCCTGCCGCCTGGTCAGCCCCATCAGCTGGGCATGTCAAGCTAAATGTTGACGCTGCAATTTTTCATCAGGAGGGCGACTTTGCATCCGGCATTGTTGCGAGGGACAATCAGGGACGCTGCATTGCTTGGAAGACCGTCCGAGAACATAGAGCTTTGTCCCCCGAGGCTGCGGAAGCCTGGGCAGCGAGGATCGCTATTCAATTTGCTATCCGACGCAGTTGGAAAGACATCATCATCGAAACGGACTGTGCTAATCTACATTCTTGTCTGTCCAAGAAGGCGGATTCCTCTTCTGACCTGGGTCCTATTGTCCAGGACATCCATTTTCTTGCTTTTGTTTTTAACTCTTGCTATTTTTCCTTAGTTCGTAGAACGGGTAATGAACTTGCCCACTCTATTGTTAGACTTACTACTGGAAGTGATGAGGGTGATTCCCTTCTCCCCTTCCCCAGCTGTGAACTTATCATTTTGGCTGATTTGCCTCATTAATGGTATTCTTACCCCTTCAAAAAAAAAAAAGTATCGTGTCATTATTCTAGGAATTATTATTTTTTAATTATAAGTACTTGTTGGAAAAAAAAATGAAATTCCCCTCTCATACTTGTTTCTTTTTATTATAAAATCTAAATAATTGAACATTTTGTCCCAATTTGACATATTACATGTATATCACAATTTTCCTTCATTAGTGGCAAGTTCATAGGAGACCTTCCTTGTTCATCTTTTCTCATACCACGCAGTAAACATAGTCCATGCTAGTTAGGAAAACACATAATGAAAGAAACCGAGACTACATAGAGTTTGAAATTATGTTAACAAAACCTCAAAAAGTTTGAATTTCAAGAGGTTAAAAACCTTAAGGGCACTTACATTTTACACAACTATCAATCACACAAGTCATTGTTTGTGAAAATTCGCATATTGGAGCGACTCGAACCTTAAATTTAAGCACCATATGTAGTAAATAAATTTAAAAAATTATAATCGCGGTTAGCTAGCAGATGGAGCCATAGCAGGAGAAGGCGAATCCGTTTGATTAACGGGCTTAAATCCGAGCTTCTTGATCATCTCACTGGCGATCAGCTCGTTAGCTTTGTCTGATGGATGGTACTCATCCCAAAACACATACTTGCTTCTGTCACTGCACAACGTTGATGCTGGTATGCACGTTAGAGCCGGTCGGATCTTCCCAAACGAGCAGCATGGAGAGTCTGCGTTGCTAAATCCTACATATGGTTCAAACAAGAACTGTCAGAGCTGTAATTTTAAAATTATTACTAAAAATATATATTAAGCAGACAAAAAATATTATATTTGCTGACCGTATTTGTTGGGATTGGCGATGATATCATTAACAACATCATAAGCATCTCCGAATCTGAAGGTGGCGTTTGGGAGGCTGCTAGAGAGTTCAGTCACAAGCTGGGTGGCTGCTTGGTTGAAGCTGAGGGCTAGTTTGTTTGTCCTGTCTTGACAATCCCCTGACGAACTCAAAACCCTCTGAAGGGGGATGCAACCCATCGGCCCTAATCCAAACACCATAAGCTTTCGCGCGCCTAAGCCGTGCAATATCTACAGGTGGAAACGGGCCATCGGGAACCGTCAATATTAAGTTGTCACTATAGACAATTAGTAGTAATACGCTTATCATGACAACTTAATAACAATACAAATACAGTAACAGTTGATCTGTCGTCACTATCTTGTCACTATGATGTGTCAGTTGACAACTTTATGCATGAGTTTGACGTCAGATGACATCATTTACTTAAGTATATATTGTCACTACTAACATTATGAAAACCATTATCATACCGAAAAAATAAAACTTCTTGACACTTAATACATACTAGTAAGCTTGGCACATCCTATGTATGTGCATAATTTTTAAAAAGTATGTACTACAAAAAAAATTTATAAAGTATATTATTTATTTTTTGTATAGGTAAAAATTATCTAAAATAAGATAAATGCATGAGGAAAAAAAAACTACCAAAGGTGGTTTGGAAGATCATGGGGAAGTTAGAAATCATTAACTAATTAATTTTTTTTAAAAAGTGGCAGACCAAATTAATTTGGATACCAAAAGGGCTCTCTCCAGTAATAATATAGTATAGATAATTAATTAGTGACAGTTTTAATATCACCACTTAATTTTTCGTCACTCAACGTTCTCTTTTCTGAAGTGAAAATCATCACTAGCAATAATAATTAGTGATATATATACAACGGCAATTATACATTTGTTCTTATTATATCTGTGTCGTCACTAAATCGTAAGTATAAATGTACAAGACTTACATCATCTATGTTTGTTTAAGAAAAATTTATGTACACGTGCCATGTAGATATATTAGGGTTAATTACATCGATACCCCCTAATGCTCGACCTAATTACACAAATACCCTCGTCATTTGTAAAATTATAAGTACACCTCCTGAGGTGGTATTAGTATAATATACCTCAGTCCTCAGAGTGTTTGTGTGCAAAATTTCACCACTAAATATGAGAGTGTACACTACAACTTCAAATGGTGTACTTGTACAAAGATCAGGGTTGCTTGTGTATCTAGACATAATCCCAGAAAGGGTGTCGTGCAATTTACATCATATATTAAATGGAATAGAAAATATAATAAAAAATTCAACACGTGCATGTGATGATGTTGACTTACAGTGAGTTGGTTTCGAAGGGTTTCCATCAAATACTGAACGAAGGTGTTGTCAGAGTAGGTCCAGGAATCGCTGTAGACGGGCATCAAGTAGTTGTTGATGAAATCGTTGCTTCCGAGCGCAACAACGTACCTGGCTTCCTGGAAGAACTTGTCAGCCTCACTATCACCAATCTTCGCTCGTATCAACTCTTGTGTCCCTTGGAATAGCTCTATTTGCTTGTACAACCCAAACCTCTGCACCTGCGTCAATCAAACTCAAATTCAACATATGTTTTGTTGTCGGGGTAATTTTTTATTTTTAGGAACGTTCGAATTATATGCAACTAATGAGAAAATTGTATTTTACGTCCCATAACTTACACCTTTTGTAATTTTGGTTCCATTAATTTTTGACGTAGCAATTTTAGTCCCATAAGTCCACAAACATTGCAATTTTAGTCTCATTGACAAAATCCATTAAAATTTTAACGGAAGGAGCACGTGCTCCGTTAAGTCCATAAGCCCCATCTACTGAAACGTCGCAATTTTAGTTCCATAAGTCCACAAATGTTGTAATTTTAGTCCCATGCATGTGCTTCTTCCGTTAAAATTTTAACGGATTTCGTCAATGGGACTAAAATTGCAACATTTGTGGATTTATGGGACAAAAATTGCTACGTTAAAAATTAATGAGACCAAAATCACAAATAATATAAGTTACAGGACGTAAAATATTGTTTTCCCTACAACTAATATTTATAACTCTACGAGTATGGATGGTAAATGGGGCGAGCAGAGTTCTACGGTCTAGCCTGGACTCGGGTCTAATTTTTTGGTGAGTCAGGGTTTTGAATCTTGTCCAAAGCCCACCTAGGTCGACTTGGATAATATATATATATATATATATATTTTAAAATTAAGGAAGAAAAGAAATTTTAATTGGATTTATGGGTTAAATTTGTTGAGTTTAAATGGGTATGATTGAATTCGAGCGAACCCGCTCCCCATGTACAAGAAACCTATAAGGGTGCGTTTACCACTTGATAAATAGTTCGGCCCGGTAAGGATTTATTAATAGTTGTACTATTAATCTATAATTTTTGGGTTGGATTTTTAATCTAGCTATGGAGCCAATTTTTTGGTCAAATTAGAAGATTATTTTGCCCCAACTTTTGATTGAAATATTATCTTTTTGCCCTCAATTATTTTGTGAGGTACGGTCCGTAATTATCATGAGGTGAATTCAAGATAGAGTGATGACCTCTTAGCTACTACATATGTATGCAAGGGCAAAAGAGTACAATATATATATATATTTATATATATCCTAATACAAAATTACTATAATTTCTTGAAATTAGCAACAATATAAAAAGGATGTACAAGGAAAAAAAAAATCCATGGATTCAAACTGACGAACCAGTGTGAAGTGAAGAAATGGTAATTTAGTTTCTATACTCTCCATTATTAGTTCCCAAAAAGTAAACTTATGTACAAATAAAAATACTACAATAGATATTTTTGGTATTTTAGTACTTGTCCAATGTTTAATTCAATGTAGTAAACCATACAGATGAGAAAATTATTAATTCAAAAAACCAATTTCTGTAAAGCAAACAACCTACTATTATCTAGGCTCAATCCAAACCAGCATTTAATACAGGTCCGGACATAGAAGTAAAACACACCCTAATAGTAATAGAAACTTAAGCAACTCTCTTTTATTTCTTCAATAAATATTTGATAATCTCTCTTGCAATTTCCTAACATCGGTTGCGAAACTTGCAATAATTTGAGTGTAAAGAGATGAAGGACTTCAACTTACGAAGTATGATCCTGTCTCGTTCAAAATCCCACCACCTCCTGATGCGTAATTGACTCCATTTTCAAGTATAAGATCTTCATTTAGCGACGGATCCAAGAACGCTGGAGGCCTCGGAAGTCCCATCTCATCACCTGGCAATTAATTCACAAAAACATAATCTTAGCACTGACTAAGAATGTTTGCACACTCAAACATCACATGTACAACATCATAAACATCAATCAAAGGTTGTTAATCACTAACCTATAATATCAGCGACGGTTCGTCCGTTGGAGAACCTCCCGTTAGGCAATCCGTTGCCAAAATCGATGCCGTACCAGGGCAGGCTAGCTCGAGCGAGACTCTTGCTGAGGTAGTTGTTGTTGCCGACGTCCGACAGAGAATCCCCGAAGATGAACTGAACTACCTTGCAGTCGTGTCCACGGACAAGAAACGACACAATAATCGTAAAAGTTGCTAGTAACGCCGTCTCCATTTTTTTCCGTGTGGACTTTGATGGTGTGATATTCTTAGCGTCGGAGTGCTGGAAATGCTGACGGACTGGTGTGGATTTAATACTTGGGAGAAGGATTGCATTATTATTTTTTATTTTTTTTGGTGAAAATGGGATTGTTTTGGATTGGAGAGACAAAAAGGGGTGAGAGGTTGAGGAAGTTTGATGAACCAACAGCTACGGATTCCGACCTACTGCAACTACCTTTGTCTTCGGATACAACGGTAGAAGGCCTAACCGGACCAAGTTGCATTAAAATGAGTCTACGTTGGGAAAATCGTTTTTTTTTTTTTTTTTTCTCATATTTTAAGGTCTTTTTTTATTTGGTTTTATTTGTTACATTTGTTTCACATTTAGCTTTATTTATTTTATTTTTTTTCAAATTTGGTCCCAAACAACATTTTCTGTCAAATTATTAATGGAGCTATCAAGTCTGTTATTGGGGCAAGACTCTGTCACTGTTGACGACTTCGTTAACAATTTGACGAAAAATGTTGTTTGGGACCAAATTGAATGGGCTAAAAGATGCAATAAAATTTGAATGGGGCTAAAAGATGCAATAAAATTTGAATGGGCTAAAAGATGCAATAAAATTTGAAAAACAAAATTCAATATGCAAATTTCATAGGCTAAACCCTGTTTAAAGAGATCCAAAATGACCGAAAATCATTCAGGATAATCAAGTGATCATGTGTTTATTATCGCAAGCGAGTTCGTATTTAAATCGATTGGATCACATAATCCACCTTAATATGAGAAAGCAGTAACTGTGATTTTTCAGAATTTGATCATGGGAAATTCACCTACCATTAACTAAATTATTTGATTTTTAGATATTGAAAATCTTGTCATAAATTATGTTTTATTTTCTTATTTATACATGTACAATTTGGGTAACTATTTTCAGCGCAGGACTTTGTTCATCAAGAATCATTTCTTAATCGATACTCGACTTGAATTAAATTGTAAATATAAATATAAATAAATATATATATATATATATATATCTGAGCTCGTTTATCAAGTAGGCAACATACCGCGTAAGCAAATTACTTGATATTCGATTATCTATACTATTATATAAAGAAAACCCTCTTCACACTCACAAACGGCGGTTAATTATACCGTTAGCACCATTTTTTGTGAGGTCAAAAATGCCTTTCAACTAATAATATAATCAACTTATTTAACTTCCAAAGTTTCACTAATTGATAAATTAGTTTTTTTTTTTTCTTTCTTTTATTTTTTAATGTGATGTAATGGTTTATATTTTGCTCTTATTTATAATAATAATAATAATATATTTTAAAGCGCAAAAGAATATTTATTATATGCACGCAGGGACGACGTGTCACATCAACTAGTATATATTAATAAAATCTCGTTTGAATTCAATTTGTGAAACTTAACAAACCAAACTTGAACAATTTTTTGTGTTCGATAAGCTTTCGAGCTCGGCTTGAACTCGATTCGGTTACTGAAAAAAAAAATATACTTAAAAATATCAAATTACTCGGACTGGATTCATAGTTGATCCAATTAAAACTCGTCTGAACTCGATTAGATTCATAATCAGACCAAATTCAAACACTAAAATAATTCATATACATTAGTGAAATTACATTAATTTGATCAACATCCAAAACTTACATCCGAAAAATAAAAAAATACAAAACACGATAAGAAATATAACATTAATCATAGTTAAATGTTATGATTAAAAATAAACTATCTTTTTGGATAAATTACAACCACCTCTATTGAGGTTTGACATAATTATAAATATCCTCTCATTGTTTGAAAAATTACAAATATCCTCCTGAGGCCTGAAATTGATTATTTTGCCCTTGAATGTTTAGTTAAAATTGTAGAAAAATCAACCGAGGGAAATTGCATTATTGCTCATCTCTATAAAAAACTTAAAAAAACCTCTTCCTGAGCATTTTAGTCCAAAAACGTTCAAAATTTTTTAAGAATAATTCAATTTGCATAAGGGCATTTTGATCCGTCACCCATAGAAATGGATGAAAATGAGTTATTTATTAGACGATTACAAACTTCAAGGGTGTATTTGTAATTTTTCAAACAATGAGAGGGTATTTATAATTATACCAAACTTTGGGGAAAGTAGCTCCAATTTACCTTATCTTTTTTCACTCTTAAACGAGGTTTGTGAGACACAATTTTTTTGTTGTTTCGACAGTATCCGTAGTTAGTTTTCTTAAACCGAAAAGCCGGTGTGTGGCAAAATACTTTTTTGGTCCTCTAAAACTAGGGCATTATTTGTTTTGGTACCACAATTTAGGTAGGTGATTGTTTTAGTCCCATAAAATTTATTTTTTAATTTTTTTTGGTCCCAACAAATATACAATTAATAAAATCGAAAGAGTTGATCATGAGCTAATAAGAAAATATACAATCAATATATATTTATATATATTTTTTGGTAATTTTATAAATGTGGCAATATATGAATGTATAAATTTATTTTTAACTTGGTTTGACAAATAAGTTAAACTAAAATAAAATGAGCTCTAAATACTTTAGAATTATAAAAATAAAAGAGCTCGATAAACAAGTGAAAATAGAATTAGATAAAACTTAAAAAAAAGAGTGGTTTTGGTATTTTAAAAATCCCTTCAAATTTTTTTCATAAATCAATTTTTAATAAGGGTAAAATTCACTTTTTAAATATCAAAATTAAAGGTGTTAGAAGGTCAAAGGAGTTTTTAAAGATTTTAATACTTTAGGGGATAATTGATGTAGGACAGATATTTCAGGGATGGTAATTATATTTAACCCTAAAAATAATTACAAAAATCATATACCAATCAATAATACCACAAAAGTTTGTGAAAAAAATAAATAAATTAAGAAACCCACACACACACACTCGTTCGTATAGGCGTAGATTTTATCAAAGAGGCCTTTGGGCGTAGAAATTTAAGATAACCAAACCAAATACACGCACTTGAGCGTGTCTGTGTGTGCAAAAACCCTCTCCTTTTTCAAACGAAAAACCCCCCAACCCCATTTCTGTTCGCTCGGAGCTTCACGCCAAAAGGTATGCTCACTGTTCTTTCTTCTTCCCTTTTTAGTTTACTGCGATTTCTGCTGGTTTTGTTTATGTATCTTCTTTGAATTCTCAATTGCCTGAATAAAAGTTAGATTCGATTCGGCTCGACCTGTTTGAGCTCGTAGATCTGTTGCATTATAATGGGTTTGTGAATTCTGGTTGGATGGGAATGTGTTAATCCTTTTCTCGATTTTATATGTTTATTTGTTTTCTGCCAGTCCCACTTGTTAATTTTTAGGTGTTGTCCGAAATTCGGAAAATGCGGAATTTTGTACCGTTTAGTGCATCTTCTTAGCTTGTTAATGTGAACCCGTTTGTGGTGGATCTAATATTCTCGTTTAATTGTGATGGGTCAGTTAATTCTGTTAACAATTTATTTGCTCAAGATTTATGCATGTTGAGTAGTCTTGGATGAAAATAACAAAGTTTCTTGTTCCACCTTCTTTATCATTTGACATTTCCAGAATAGGGGCGATTCAGTCCCTGAAAATATTTGTGTTTGATCGTAATGTTAGTAAATTGGGGAGGAGCTATGAGATTAGTTCGTTGTAAGCGAAGATTGAAGGTTTGAGAACTCAAATTGGATAAGATCTGATGTTCCTTTGACTTATTTGATGTTATGTAAAACATACTTCAAGAGTTGATTTAGTTGCAGATAGCATTTTATGTGTGATGTTGCCTTCTCTCTGTTGCATCTTAATTTCTTCTTGAGGCCTGTGCACAGAGAAGAACCCTGACTGAAATTTCAAACAAGTTCTTTCCTGTCTGGATACAATCCTTTCTGTTAACCGTAGTTATTTCCCTTTGGTTTCTGTGGGTGGAAGGTACGTTCGGGATCCCATAGAAGAATATTGGATCACAGTGCATACTGCATACTGCTAGAAAACTATAGTTGGATTAGATCTTCTTACATTCATGTTCAACGAGCTTCTGGTCCATGTACCTTTTTCCCTATTATTATTACACCTTGTTTATCAGTAATGCACCTGGTTATGTTTTGGAAACTCCTGCAAAGGCATATATTTTGCTGTGACTCCATTGAGGCACGAATGGTGATTATTTAACATAGCTTTAGTTGGGTTTAGGTTGTAGTATATTTTTTACATTTCATTATGTTGTCCTGAAAATGTCGAGACTTGATCATTGCATGCAGGTTGCGAGATGGCAGCAACATCAGCAACCACTTTTTTCATTGGATCTACTGCATCAACTGGCTCTAAAGTTGGCCATATGCAGTCAAAGGCCTTTAGCATCAAGTTGAACCCGAAAAACCATCTTAGGAGTTTCAGTGGCCTCAAGGCAGCAACCTCTGTGAGCTGTGAATCAGAATTGTCATTTTTAGGCAGTGAAAGCAACCTTGTCCTTAAGCGCTCTTACACTACAAAAGCCCAGAAACACAGCCAGAGATCTTACAGTTGTGTTTCAGCCTCATGCATCCTATAAAGTAGCTATTCTTGGAGCTGCTGGTGGTATAGGCCAGCCACTAGCCCTTCTCATCAAGATGTCACCACTAGTTTCTGCATTGAACCTCTATGATATAGCAAATGTCAAGGGAGTTGCTGCTGACCTCAGTCACTGCAACACCCCGTCTCAGGTTGCGGATTTTACAGGAGAATCTGAGTTGGCCAATTGTTTGAAAGACGTGGATGTTGTTGTCATACCTGCTGGTGTTCCAAGGAAGCCAGGTATGACCCGTGATGACCTCTTTAACATTAACGCCAATATAGTGAAGACCTTGGTGGAGGCTGTTGCTGATAATTGTCCCGACGCCTTCATTCACATTATCAGCAATCCAGTAAACTCCACAGTGCCAATTGCTGCTGAGGTTTTGAAACAGAAAGGGGTTTATGATCCAAAGAAGCTCTTTGGTGTCACCACTCTTGATGTTGTCAGAGCAAATACTTTTGTTGCTCAGAAGAAAAACCTAAAGCTGATTGACGTGGATGTCCCAGTTGTCGGGGGCCATGCAGGGATTACTATTCTGCCCCTGTTATCAAAGACGAAGCCTTCTGTTCCATTCACTGATGAAGAAGTCGAAGAGCTAACTGTAAGGATTCAAAATGCCGGGACAGAAGTTGTTGAGGCAAAAGCTGGAGCTGGTTCTGCAACTCTCTCTATGGCATATGCTGCGGCACGATTTGTTGAGTCCTCTCTCCGTGCTCTTGATGGGGATAGTGATGTCTATGAATGCTCTTACGTCCAGTCCGATCTGACTGAGCTTCCATTCTTTGCCTCAAGGATTAAGCTGGGAAGGAACGGGGTTGAGGCCGTGATTTCATCAGAGCTTCAAGGATTAACCGAGTATGAACAGAAGGCTTTGGAAGCTCTTAAACCAGAGTTGAAGGCCAGCATTGAGAAAGGTGTAGCTTTTGTTCAGAAGCAACCAGTGACTGCTTAAGCTTTTTACTGCAGCTGAAGGATGGAAAATAAACAATTCCGGCCATTGCACATTCACATTCCAGTTTTGTAGGCAACTTACTGAACCATGTTTTCCTCATCTTTTCTGTATTCAAGTGCTTCTGTTACAATAGAAAATGAGCATCTTAGTGTTGTTGTAGAAGTTGTGCGAATTATGGTACTCCAAATTTGATGATAGCATTGTAAGAACATTATAGCTGTCAGCACTGGTCTTTACAGATAAACTGATCACCACGCTACAAATTTTTAGAGTTTTAATAATGTATATTTGAGTAACATATATATTTTGAAAGTTCTAATATTTTTAAAGCCTAAGACGTGCATATATAAATTTACAAAAAGAAAAAAACAAAATATATATATATATATATATTTATAATGTTATTGTTTCATATTTATCAAGTTATGGTAGAATTATTTTTGAAAGAATATTTTTCTAATCTTTTAAAAAATTTAAATTGGGTTCCAAATCCAAGAAATTTTTGGTGGGTTAGATTATAGGTTTTGGTAAAACCTGCCCCACATCTGAACCATTGTCATCCCTGAAAATGTTGTTTTGGAATACCATATTATTTTCTGAAAAATAATTTCTAAAGAAAAAGTGGAGAAAAAGGATAATTTTAGAAGAACAAGATATGACTTGACATGTATGTTTCAATGAATTATTTTTTAGGAGAATAATGTAATAATGACTATCAATGTGGTACAACATTTTTTTTAGTACAATTGTGGTGGAGTTTGACAACAACTTGGGTCTCTTTTCTTTACGAAGAATGATATCAATTCAACCAATTGATTGATCACGAAGAATGATATCAACTCAACCAATTGATTGATGACTGGTACAATATTGATTCAGTATCGATTATGGACGTATTTAAGATAGCTAGAATAGAGAGAATTTGTAAATTTTTGGTGTAGGATGGATTGAAAATATGAGAAATAAATGTGAGGAAAAAACTTTCGGAGTGTGCAAAAGCAAAACAAAGATCCATCAATCTCCAAGATAATTTCCATAGAAACACATTCTGAACAAGGTTTAAGCCGCATCCTCCAGGCAAGCATCATAGAGCACCTATTTACTTTCATATTGAGCTGAAGTTGTTAAACTTGATTCTACAGGCTTCAGGCACTCCGGTTGTCCCATCAACGTGCCCGGGCTGTTAGCTTTGAAAGCTCGTGGATGAGACCTTCAGTCGCTTGCATTGCTTGCCGTTGTTTCTGTTATTGTGCTAGCTGTTTCAAGAGTTGGATGAAAGAAGCATGAATATCCTCAGCGCAGAACATGGCTGCTTTCTCATGCATGAGGCAAGGAGGATGAGGAGCTCTGCAGCTACATAGGATGTCTGAATTTGATCACTCTCTTACCTCCCAGTTCCTATCCGAATACTAAAATTCCAATACATGTACACATGCTATGTGTATTAAGTCTAGATCCCTGTATCTTTGAAGGTATATTTTATACATATAGCGAATATAGGTGAGGTGGGAGAAAGATGACATACCAATTTGGAATAGAGGGCTCGAGTTGCCTCTATTTGTTGTAGCACGAGATTTCTCAAACTCTATGCACATGGCCAAAAATTGTGGAAAGAGCAACGTTCGATATGATGCACAAGATTTCTCAAACTTTAGCATATCACCAATAATCGTTGCAAGAGCACTGCCCGTCTCGGAAATGATGAAAGCGATTGCGATCTCTAATGACCACTTTCCGGTTATAAACTGCAGATAGAATCTTGGAAAAATTATGGCAATCTATGCAAATGCGAAGATCTTTCGCAACTCTTATTGTCGTGCCAGGTGGGGTAGCAAGAACTCCGAAAGCAATGGCCAATTTCTCACTGTGGTAGGAAAATACATATGGCTCGTTTTTGGCTTCCCTATTCTGCAGCTCAGGAGTTATTTCAGCAACATAACCAGCAATCCTCAGTTGTTGATTAATCTCCGCAAGCATTTCATAAATTTCCTTCTTTCTTGGATGTGAGATATCATCTGCAAAAAATTCATGCACCTGTCCTTTCAACTCAATAGTGCTAGCAGCAGGTGTTGTCTGAATTCCTTTGTCTTTCATCATTTTCCTGACTTCGACAACCTTCTCCGAGTTTCCTGTCGAAGAATAAATATTTAACAAGAGAATGTAATCTCCTGCTTCTTGAGCCTTGAGCTCAGTCAGCTGCTCAACGACTCGTTCTCCAAGGGCAACATGCCGATGAATTCTACAGGCTCCAAGCAGTGTCCTCCACATTGCTGCATCTGGTTTGATCCTCATCGAATTTATGAGGTCATAAGCCTCATCCAGCAATCCAGCACGACCCAAGAGATCTACCATACAACCATAATGGTGAATATTTGGTTTTACCCCAAAATCTCTGCTCATACACTTGAAAAACATTCGACCCTCTGCAACTAGCCCTGAGTGGCTACAAGCTGATAGAACCCCCGTAAAAGTCTGATCATCAGGCAAAATGCCTTCTCTTTGCATCTCTTTGAAAGCTTCAATGGCATCCCTGCCATAGCCATTACTCGCTAAACCAGAAATCAGTGCACTCCATGAGACGACATCTCTGTCGACCATCTGATTGAACACCATGTATGCTTCTTCCATGGAGCCACACCGAGAATACATGGCTACGAGAGAATTACAAACATTTTTTGCAGTGTAAAGACCCTTATCCACAATATAGTTATGAACCTTTGTACCAAATTCCAGTGCATTCAAGCTCGCACAAGCCTGAAGAACAAGCAAACAAGTGACGTCATCAGGTTGACACCCGTTCGAATCTTTCATCATATCAAACAAGGCCAACGCATCCCGGGTCCGTCCATTCCGAGTATAACAAGAAATCAACACATTCCAAGCAACAACATCTCTATGAGACATATCATCAAACACCTTATAAGCCTCACCATTCTTCTGCAAACACGAATAAAAATCCATCAACGTGGTCAACAAAAGGCCATCAGACAAATGCCCATCTTTCCAAATCGTTGCATGAACCTGCATCCCACTAAACAAAGACTCAATCTTCATACAACACTTCACAGCGGCGGTTGATGTCAAAGCGTTTGCAGAAATGCCCAAACGAAGTAATTCTTGGTACAACAGAAAGCCGTTGCGAGCTGAATCCCGGCTAAACGAATGGGCCCTGATCATGGTGTTGTATAAAGAAACATTGGGCTCCGGGAACTCGGAAAAAATCCTACAAGAGTAGGATAAATCGCGCAATGGAGGTAGAGCGAAACGAGAGAGAAAGGAGAGGAAAATGGCGGGGTTGTAGAAATGGGAGGAGCGGAGGAGTTGGGAGTGGAGCTGGAGCAAATGGCTTTTCTGGGTGCATGATTTTATGAGGGAAACGATCGCCCTTTCTTGATGGATTGCGTTCATCGGAGTTCTACTCTTCGGCAGCCAAAGTCGGCCGCCGCAAGCATTAGGCGCTTAAAAATCTGATTCCTGAACGAAAACCTTTTCAAATCCAAACGTTAATTTATATACTAACGGTGGGGGCAATGTGTGTGCTTAAAAAAACATATTTCAAGTTTTAATAGTTTAAAAAAAAAATATTGCTTCATTTTTTTTTGAAACTTTTGAAAAATATTTAAATTTTAATTAGTTATTAAATTTCAAAAAAATAAAATTTTCATCATACTTCTGCAACCTTTTTAAAAAATTAAACTTTCGTCTTTTCTTTTAATTGAATGTCTATTTTGAACTTTGATTTCATATAAAAGTAGTGAAAAAAAATCCACAAGAATTATTGTTTTAAGAATTGTTTTTCAATAAATATTGAGAGGTTTTTTATATTTAGTAATTACTCACGAGTTATACTTTAAGATGTAAAATAACTTTAAAAAGTATATCCTTAATGGTATTTTCACGTTTAATGCTATTTTATAATCCCGTCAATCAACCGTTATATAATATTATTACATGGGATATCACATACAATACATCAAATCAAATAGCATCTAATATATGATCAGATTTATTCCATTTTTCATCCTACTCAATCATATCATACCTGATCCTACCACACGAACCAACGAGGCCTAACCGTAATAACAGGTATAGCAAAATGACTATTTTAAGATAATTAAAATTATAAATAACATAGTTATATATATATATACATATGTAAATAAGTAAATAAATAAATATATATATGAATAAAAAATTATTGCGTTCATTTATATTATTGTCTATACTACATATAAAAGTGTGAATCCACAAGTGCTTGCTCCCCATTGTGAAAGGACAACTACACCCTTACTTAAGTACATATTTTAATAATAAGTAAAAATTAGTTATAAAAGGATAAAATTATATATGAAATAAGAAAACTATTTAGTAGTTCTAATTGCCCTAAACTACTTAGAGGATAAATAACATATCCAACTAAAAAAATAAATATGCAAATAATATTTTGATGCAATTACACTGCTGACAAAATCTTAAATATTTTAATAAAATTTAATTTACTATGGCATATTAAAATTTGAAATAAAATACCGTTTGAATAATATATAAAATACTAATCTAAATTTAAACCCTTACTTAAGTACTTCTTTTAATAATAAATAAAAAATAATTATAAAAGAACAAAACTCTATTACAAAAAATAAGAAGACTATTTGAGTAGTCCTAAATTCCTAATTGTTGTAAACTACTTTGAGAATGAATAATATATCCAACCAAAAAAAATATGCAAATAATATTTTAACGCAATTACTTTGATAGAAGAAATCTGAATTATTTTAAGAAAATTTTAATTAACTATAGCACATTAAAATTGGAAATAAATAATGCATAAATAATATAAAAAATACTAATCTAAACTTAAATATATATATATATATAATGCATATATATCAAACTTTAATTGAAAATAAAAATTATCAATCATATTAAATTAGAAGTGCTGTTGAAATTTTTGAAAAGAGTTTTATTTTACTTCGTCATTATTTTTTTTACATTTATAATTTGATTTATAATAAAACAAACATCACCACAATCTATAAAGCTTCTAAACTATTTTAGAATATATAATAAATCTAATTATCAAGATTGAATTCACACATGAATTAACTCTTTTATTTGAAATTGAACTAAAGGATAGAGCATAAGTTAATAAAGTATTTTCTCTAAGACGAAAGTATAAATTAATTTTGTTTATCCCTTCCCAATATCATAGAAGTAAAATAACAATAAAAACAATTGAAATCGGTCGATATAGAAGAATAGTATAGACAAAATTATAATAAAATATCTAAATTATAAATCTAAATATAGTAGTTGCAATCGAAATATAATTAACATAACTATTTGGCCCCTAGATGTAAACTATAATTATTTTGATACTAAGGGTTGATTCAATTTGATCTTTATTTAAAAATATGACTACAATTGGTATATCAATCAATTTTAAAAATATTAAAAAACAAAAAGATATTCATGAAGAAAAGGAAATGTATGCCTTATAATTTATATTACAAAAATAAGAAAAGTCAAATGCTAAATAAATATTAAAAATATAATAATTAAAAGTAAGATTTTAAAATAATTGTATACTAACACATTAGTTATATGCTAAATTCTAATTGTATAATTATATTTTCATATTAAGTAAATTAACAAATTTTGAGAATCAACTCAGTAAGAATAAAGTATAAATAGAAAATGAGTTAATTATGTTTAAATTAGAAAATAAACGATGATAAATAAATAAACCAAAGAGAAATATGTTTTTCAAGGAATAAATTTATAAAAATAACGTAAAAGTTTTAAAAGTGTGACTACTAATAACAACACTAATTTGATTAAATTAGAATTGGTTATGCATGAATATTCAATTATTGAGTGAATCTCTTACTATTTGATTTTTTATAGTATTAGATAATCTTGAATTCGCATTATTAATTTTATATCTATTGCTTTTATATTAATAACACAAAAGTATTACAGCAACAAATATGACATAAAGATTAAATTGTAACATGACATATTATTGAATATGAAATAGATTATACCGAGTAGATGCATATGAATAAGATCAAGAAGTCAAACTAAAAATATGAAAGGAAAAAAAAAAGAAATATAAAGGCAGAAATAAAATTTTATGCAAAAATATATTAAATTTTAGAAATTAATAACACATGTAAATAATACGTTTGGCAATATTTAAAAATTGATACTACAAATATTGATACTATGGTCCAATTAGATTACATTTTTATTAATAATAGTTAATAAATAATTAATTTAAAATCTTTCAATGTCAATAGTTTAAAAATAAATGACATTCAAGATATTGTATAGTAAAAGAAAAAATATAATATATGCAGAGATAATATCTTAGCAAATAGGTATAATAAAACCTACAAATAAAATATGATCAATTATCAAACTGAAAGTTCTTGTGAGAACAATCCAAAATTATAAGGGAGCTTTGAATAATTATTATTATTATAATATTATATTTTTTAATATTTTTATATTTATTTTTGGATTAATTGGTTTGATACAAGATAATGGAATATAACCATTAATTGAATACAAAATGCGAAATTTCAATTTTGTGGAACATTGTTTTTATTTAAGAGTACCAAATAAATTTTAAAAGTGAATTACAAGTAATAGAATTAAATACTTTCCTTATCAATATTTAAAACAATTCTTATCAATTAGTTTGAAAATATAATTGTATATACTAATGTTAACTTCAATAATAGAAACATATTAATATATTTATAACTAACTATAAATGATATATTTATCTCTAAAAATTTATTTTTACACATCGTACGTCATATTTCCTAATTACATATAGAAATAGAGATATCATAACATACACAACTATCATAAAATATATATAAATATATATTATCAACATATAAATATAAACAGTTTCCAAATGATTTCACATATGCGATAATAATTTTTAATTTATGATAGGGTTTTAAGACATTACAGCCATTTTTGAGATGTTTAAGGACTTCAAATTTTAGATTATTTATTAATGTGATGAGAATTATGATTATGATAGTCCTAAATTATTTAGGAATTACCTAGTGAGTTTGATGTCTTAGAGCCCACAGGTCCAGAACTGGCAAAATAAATCAAAGAACTGCAAAGTTATACCAAAATGAGGCTACTGCAAGTTCAACTTAAAGATCACTACAAAGATCAAACAAAAGCAAATAGCAAGAGTTAAAAAAATTTCATTTTCCAGCACATCTTTCCAAGTGTTTCAGTTTAGCAACTTGTTGCAAAAAGACCAGATCAATTTATATTTCTTCATTTCCCACCTCTGCCACGGCCGCGGCCACGTCCACGTCCACGACCACCTCCTTTACCGCGCAATGCCTTGTTGACGTCGTGTTTGACTTGCATGTTTTCAGGCAGGGGAAGTATGTGGTCCACACACTTCCTGAAACTGAAATCATCGATAGATTCATCCTCCCTTATCAGGAAGAAGCAGCGACTTTTAAACTGAGGATGGAATCGAACTTGGAAAGCTTTGACACCTTTGCCAATCTTTCTCTCTGCTTCTAAATGACCTTTCTTGAGCAGCTCGAGCAACACTATGTGCTCATACTGAAACAATAAGCAACAAAAACTAGTGAAATGCCTGTAAACTGGATAATAGATTTCTGCTTAAAGTAGTCAGGATTCGACTTTGATACTGGCTTGCTATACTAGGATGCTATCTCTATTTCAATGAGGCCAGAGTTTCTAAGATTGCTAAATCTTTGATATATTGATTTAAAGATTCTAAGATCAAACTTTGTTTTTCTCACAACATACAAAGCTGAAGAACAAGATCTCCCCACTAGATAATATACACCTCTAGCAGACAGAAATGGTGACTTGTACAGAAGACATCAGGTTTGTGACAAATCCAGCTCAAAATGCACAGTGAACCCATTGCTATCGAAGATATCCAACATCATAGCAAATTGATACATTTAATAATGCTGGAAATGATCAAATAGATAATGTCAGGTATACATAGAATCTTAAATTTTCCCCATTTGTAATAATAGATGGCTTAACACATTTTTTGCCCATCCTATCATACAAAACACATTAAATTCTTGTGATCCCTGAACTCCAATTACCAATTGTCGGATGCATAATGATCTTTGACATCCTATTATTTAAATTATTGTGTCATCTATAAAATGCCGGGCTATCATATTAAACTTTGTGAGTTCTAGCAAGCAAACTTTTATGGTAATTTGATTTACCATAGAATGATTCCTGCCAGACATCAACAGGGTGTAGCAACAACACAGAAGAAAACAGCTTCGTTGTTTGACCACATTAAACAAGAGACAGTCAAGTGTTTGTAATTCAAGGTCAAGCAAACTAACTCAGCGATTTGTATATCACGTGTCAACTATCAAACAAGCAGCCAGAAAAGATAATAGAAAATACTCATATTCTTCCCAAAGGCCAGCATATAAGTTTGGGGAAAACCGTGTATAGCCCATGCACAGGTGCCCAATTTGGAAATTATTAACAAGGTGTTTCTCCACACACACTAATAGACTAAAATATAGTAGTTTATAAGCAAGAAATACAAGAATATTGAAGTTCCTAGTTGTAATTTTAACTCACAACAATTAACCAAAAGATCGACGAGCCTAATTCCTTAAGCCTGACATGCAAGTATGAATTTGACAAGTGAGCCCAGGTCATCAAAGGATAACTACAATCCAAAGAAAGGTTTTCCAAGTGCATCTTTTCCAAAACAGCAAGGAAGTTGGGACTTTTTTTGTACAACAAAGTGCCAAAACTAGTATTTTCGACACTGCAAAGTACCAACTCAATTTCTGAGCTAGGACTCATACTTTGAATGTCCGAAGCACAATCGGCGATACTAATTGGACACAAGAACATCCAATTGCAAAATTCACCAACACTTTCTGTCAAATCTTATCACATTGATGTCATTCCCATAAATGCTATATTTTTCTATTACTCGATCCACACATGTTAACCCAATTCAAGTTCATTCTAAACTTCCAAGTAATTTGAAGCGCATTGTATCATCAGCAAAACCAGTATGTCGACAAGCCTCAAAGATGATTAAAAGTTTCAGTTTATGACACACAGAGTAGATATACCCCCCCCCCCCCATTGATAACATGACTAACTTTTTACTACTAAATTGTTTCAATTGAAAATTTCAATTTTTAGTATAAAAAGCTAATTTCTTACAGCAAATTGCACCGATCATCACGAACAAGAAAGGAAAAATCAACAAGGCCAATAAAACCGAAAAATCACAGTTTCACATTACCTTATTGAGATTGAGATTCGCAGGCCAAGCATGAAGAAGCTTATAGAAATAATCAAACATCTCAACAGACGACCCGAATGTCTTCGGGCCAATCGTGGCTCCACCTGCTTCCACCTCCTCCTTCTCCCCTTTCTTCTCTTCCTCCGATTTTCCCTCTCCATCTCCAACACTCTCGAGCCGTTGCTCCTCGACAGACTTCTCATCCTCGGTTTTTGCTCTTTTCTCTCCGTTTAGTTCCGGCTCCTCATCTTCCTCCCTTGCCCGCTTCGAGGCCACGTTCTCAGAATCCTCCTCCGGCTTCAGATCAACGGTGACCTCCGCTTTGGGCTCGACTTCCATCGGAACCTCTGGAGCTGCCTCGTCCGCCATGACTGACGTAGCAGCGAGTTAAACTTAAACCCTAAAACTTTTTAACTGTTTAAAACCCTTCCCTTTACAATGGAATTTATGCTTATTCCCTCTCTCTCTCTCTCTCTCTCTCTAGATGGGCTTGTACTGATAATGATAGGCCTTTGAGGATGATATCTTTCTAGCTCAAATTGTGTATTTTGGGCCATCAGCTACTTCACTTGAATGGGTCTTAAAATGTTAAAAGTTGCATTAGCCTCTAGTCATAACTAATAGCATGGAAAACTCTTGCCCGAACTAGGTTTGATCGAACCAATTCAATTATAGAATAAGTGTGATACATTTGCCATATGATTGGTCACTTTCTCTGAACGGTACAGCAATCGTACGACAAGTGTATTGCACTTGTCATATAATTAGTTCAGGTTTGGCCGAATTAGTCCCGAACTAGAATTTTCCGTAAATAGCATCTATTCCGCATTTCATGCGTGTGCATAATTTGGTCAGGAAAATATCATTTCGCTTGAAATAAGTTACTAATAAGTTAATTATAGGTAAATATGAATTTTATTCAATTTTTTTAGTTAATATTAATAAATTCGGTAGATTTGACTAACAGTGGAATCTATTTATTAGACAGAAGTAAACATCAGGGGTATTAAACGTAATTTCTCAAACCACAAGGAGTTTACGTGCAGTTACACAAAATCTCATGGGAATGCAGTATAATTATCCCTAATTGAAATCCTAATATCTAAAATCAATAGTTTGTTTATACAAACTATTTTTGTCTTGTGGATAATTATGCATACACCCATCAAAAAAGTCAATAGCATTTACATATCACCCCTATTTTGTGAAAAATTACACATACACCATCCAAAAATGTCATCATCATTATGCAAACTAAACCTACTTTTTGTTTGTCATGGGTGATTTATATAATTATACAAGAGGTGGTGCAAACAGACCATAAATTAGAGGCAAAATTTCACTTTTTGTCCTATAACTATAGGGGTGCTTCGCTTTTTGTCCTTTATCTTTTGAATAAATACATTTATTTCTATAAGTTTGGTACAGTTGACACATTTAGTCCTGTAACTATTGACTGAACAGATTTAGTCCTGTAATTTATAAAAAGTAACACTTTTAATCCTATTTTTGCCGGAAAAAAAGACGGTAGCCAGAAAAAAAATACGTGTTGTTCACTCGCCGGAGCTGCTAGTGGTGTGGAAAAATAGATCATAAAAACACATTTTGGAACAAGAATTCCCCAAATCCTCAAAAATTGATTCCAACTTCATTTTCACTATGAACCCTATTTTTCCACCAAATTCACGAATTCTCTTCCCATTCGTGAATTGAGAGAAAATTTGTATCATGTACTTATATCCCACACTTAATCCGTCTTGAAGATGTTTTTTTTGCTCAGTTTTTTTTTTTTTCTCAAAATCCCACACGATAAGCTTTACAAAATGTCCGAGAATTCTCCAAATGCTTTCTTCAATTACAACTGCGACAAACATGATCGATTGAGGACATCTTGGACAAATGATAATGCAGGAAGGAGGTTCTATACCACGCTTTCTTTTTCTCTTTGTCATCGATCATGCGCTCCAAATTGCAATTAAATCACTTTCTCTTCTTTATTTCATGAGATTTGCCAACATTCGAAGAGGATTTTGAAAATTTTGGAAAACTTAGGGCTTTGACAAACAGAGGGCTTTGGGGGAGATTAGGGCTTGAAAAAACAAATTAGGGCAGTGCTTATGAATGGATGATGTAATTGTGTATTTGTAACGCGTGAAAACACACGTTAAAACTCCGGCAACTAATTTCACTCGCCGACATAGAAAGACCAAAAGTCTCATACTTAATATACATACAGGACTAAATCAATGTTAGTAAAATACATACAGGACTAATATGTTCTGTCAATAATTACATGACTAAATGTCTTAAATGTACCAAACTTACGAGACTAAGTGTGTTTACTCAAAAAATAAAAGACAAAAAGTGAAACACCCCTATAGCTAAAGGACGAAAAGTGAAATTTTGCCTAAATTAGAGGATGTAATTGTAATTATCCCAAATTGAAATCCTAATATCTGAAATCAAATTACAACTTAATATCTAATTTCAAGTTGAGTATTTGAAATTACATATTAACCTCATAAATAAAGTGTCGTGATAATTATAGGTTTAATCTATTTTAAATACCCACCTGCACTATTTTCAAAATAAAAACAAAGGTATTTGAAATATAATTCGACTTTTAAATTATTTTTTCTATGTTTTTTCCACATTCTTATTTAAGTGCAATTTATCAAACATCTGATAATACACATAAGTAATATCGAAGGCACCTTATTTAGAATTTCCTTTGTAAATATATGTGTGACGGTCAAAAAGTAAAATGTCTTTTCCTACATATAATAAGTTGAAGTGGACGTGGGATTGTTGGTAATCAAGACATACAATCAAATTAAGTAAACTACTTACAATTAATTCGGGTTTTTTTTTTATTATGGATTTGATATTAATTGATTCTATCACCCAATGAAGCATAATTTAGTTGGCGAAGTTGAGGTCCCATGATCCTATAGGTCATGGGTTCAAATCCCCTGTGTGAGATGTTATTGTTTCTACTACATAGTAGATTATTTGTTTCTACTGTATAGTAGGTTATTTGTTGCTGTAATAGCACGATGTTAGCTTATATGATATTGTCGTTGTGATTGTTGTATTTGTCACTATCTGTTATTAATACTGACAGAATTTATTGTAATCGCTTTATTTCAATTAATAAAAAATTCATCGCTTCCAACTCAAAAAAACAAAATAAACAACACCTTATAATGTATATAATATATACATATATTCAAAATTGATTAAATCTAAGCCCTTGATCCTTTATAAATTTAAAATTTAAAAATTGAGATTAATTGATTAGATTCTACAACTATTATACTATAAAAAGAGATTTGATGGTCAATAAAATATGAAATTATATATAAAAAATAAGGGCATAACAGTCAGTTGGTAAAATTATTGGTGTTGGTACATTTAACGGAAAGGAGCACATGAGCTAAATTAAAAAAAACATAGGGATTTTTTGCTTATTCTAAAGCACTGGAGATTTTAGCCGAGTATTTTTGAACATAGGGGGCTTTATGCACTTTGGCCAACAACAAAACGAGAACCATGAATTAGATATAAACCTCAAGACTTTCTCTTCCTTTCTGCAAAGAAATTTTTCAAAATAAAATCATATGACTTCTGTTACAACAAATAATATCTCATTAAACAAGATTTAAATATTTATGATGTCTAAGGTTCAGTTTGGATGGATGGTTTTAAATGTGACGGAAAACCTGAAAAAATAATTTCAAATGACTTCATATAAAATGGATTCAAACTCCATGACCATGTCATTAAATATAACTCGTTGACGGAAATTAAAAAATTTGAAATTTTTTATAACATAGAATTATCCAAACAAATAAAATGAATTTGAATATTTTAACGTAAAATTCATCAATTCAAAAACAAAATAAAATTACTAATAACAAGTTTATGTGAAAACTAAAGCAAATATACTCACCTTTCATGTATAATTAAACAACTAATAATGAAAACAACAAACACCCTTCTTTTTTTGGCAAATGAACAATAAAAAGAAAAAGGGAGTATGCATAGGTAAGTGAGATTTTTCTTTTTTGCCCTTTTATTTTTTGAAGAAAGAGAAGTGTATTTAAAGGGCTATTACAAGTTTGAATGTTCACAATCTAAAGAAGGAGCAAAAGAAAAGCATAAAGGAAATCCAACAAGCACAAGAAACCAAGACTCTCAATTTTTTGTGTTGCATAGAGGGAAGAGCTTGGAATTCTTAAAGTTGAGAGTTTTTACATAAAGCAATTTGCTTGTTAATGTGGTGTTTTTTTTTTAGGGAATTTTAGTCTTCTATTATCAACTTGTCCCCAACATTCCACTTTATCTAGCTTTTTTGCAACTCTTGTAATCCTAAACTTTGGCTTGTGTTGTTTGTTCATTCCTTTCCTTCTAATTATAACCTACTTAGATGGAAATAATCCAACAAATATGAGAACATTTTGACAAGAAAATATTGGGGTTAAATGCAATTTAACACTGTGATATGGGAAATGAGCAAAAAACCTATTGTGAAAACAGAATGTAGCAAATTATTCCCTGTGATTTGGAAAATAAAACAAATTACCCCCTTTCAACGGTTTAGATAGGGGGAGTAATTTGCTTCATTTTAAAAAATACAGGGGTTAATACTACTTTTTCTTCACAGGGAATTTTTTCTCATTTCTCATATTCGGGGAGGGAGGGGGAATTGCATTTTGTTCCAAAATATTGATTAACTAGCCCGTCATGGCACGTCGTCCCTGCGTGAATATAAAATAATGTTGCACGCTTTAAAAATTATAAATAAGAATATATATATATATAAACCAACACATTACATCTAAAAGAAAGAAAGAAATAAAGAAAAGAAAACTAACTTAGGGGTATTATCGGTATAAACAAAAAATTGATGTCGCGATATCATAAATCGTCATTTGTGAGTGAGAAAGACCATTTCTTTTTATATTAGTTTAGATAGTATCTTAACAATATTGACAATTTTGATTTTTAACCGAAAAATTCATTGAGAATTAATACTTCTTTCAGTTGAACGACACGTTTAGGAGTTATATCTTGAAAAGAAGCAACATAACAATTGTCTTCGGTGCTTATTTTCACGAATGTGTCGACACTACGAGTATACAACATTGTATCTACTCTATCTACATACTGATCACTACTAATATTGTGCAGAGTACACATGATCACTGTACCATGAAAATGTTGGTCATGAATTCAAGACATCAAAAGATTTGGTCTTTGTTTGAAACTATGATGGTCTAAAGAACAAGTCAAGAAATGGGATGTGGAGAACCAAGAAAGTATTTTGAATATTTGTCTATGTTCTTACAATGCACACAGTTCAGTCTGGTTTAACTTGTTTTTATTTACTTTGCAATATTACAAAATACAAAACGAAACATCTTGAAAATATATACTTATTGTTATCTTTCTCTGCCTATCTCTCGAAAACTATAATGCATGGACACTCAAAAAATTACTCGGTGCAGTCATGTTGGACACGGACACGCTTCAAACACATATCGAACACCGCATTCGCGTGTCCGAAAATATAAAAGAAATAAAATTTAACACGGTGTCAGACACACCTGTTGGTGTGTCCGTTTTGAATATGTTTAATATTTTTTTATAATTTCAAAAAGTTTTGGACTGTCTTTAAAACAACTCTTAATTTGGACCGAATAAAAAAAAAATTAATTCACTTCTCTCAAACTAAAAGTTTTGGGACGAAATTACTAAAAACTCGAGAGATGGTCATGATGATTTACCTATGGGTAAATTACATCCATCTCCCATGAGATTTGACATAATTACAAATACCCCTCATTGTTTGAAAAATTACAAATACCCCCTAAGGTTTGTAATTTTTAACCAATGGCTTGAAATTGACCATTTTATCCTTAATTTTTTTTAAATTGTAAAAAAATTAGTCAAGGCAAATTGCATTATTGTTTATCTGTGTAAAAAACTTAAGAAACATCTCCCTGCGCATTGTAATCTAAAAAAATTCAAAAAAGTTTAAGAATTAAATAAAAATATTCAATTTACACAAGGGCATTCTGGTCAGTTCACACATAAAATTGAATGAAAATGAGTTATTTGTTAGACGGTTACAAACCTCAGGAGGGTATTTGTAATTTTTCAAACAACGAGAGGGTATTTGTAATTATGCTAAACTTCAAGGGATGTAGCTGTAATTTACCCTTTAACTAATTTGGATGAATAGAAACTTTTCAATGTGTACTTTTTAAAATAAACTGTTTATGTATATTTTTTAAGCCATATATTTTTGTTAAGACTTTAAATGTAAGATATGCTTATTTTAATTTTATGAGAAATTGAGAATATATATAATAAAAAAAAAAAGAAGGTGTTTGTATATAGCCATGTTAGTGCTGCACCGTGTCCTAATTTTTTAAAATTTTTCGTGTCGTCGTGTCCGTATCATACTGTGTCCTTGTCCATGCATTATAGCTCGAAAACAAAGAAAAACACTTGAGAAATAAAACACAAACAAGCAAGCTTCTCAAGAATGATGTCTTTCTCCAACCAACTTTTGTTCAAACCTGTCAAAGTCTTGTACAACAGCCTTGTATTTGCTTCTGTGGCAGGCTTATGATTGGGGTGAATCTAGCTTCTCCAGATGCTTTGGGGCCCCTTTTTTCTGCTTTATTGCCTTTAGTCTCACAACAGATCAAGTACAAATGAGCCCATCTCATTCCCAGACAAAGCATCTATTCTTTCATCATTGTTATCTAACAACAACTTCCTCCAAAACATGTGCTGCTTAGCCTACAAGATCACCATCCTTGTACTCTTTTGTATTGCCCTTCTGTCTGTCCAAACTGAGAATGTTTCAGCTTCGAGAAGTTGGAGCGGAGGAGGGAGATTGCTCCTAAGAAGTTCACATGTTGTGAAATCTGATGCCTTGAAAGAACCGATGAACGCGCCTCTAAATGTCGCCCCTTCACCTGCTGCAATGGCTTTCGATCCGAATCAATCTGACAAAAGACAAGTACGAGGAGGATCAGACCCTATTCATAACAGAAGCTGATATATATGCAGAAGAAGTGTTTGGAGCTCTCTGATCATGGATGCAGAAATTCGAAATTTTGCTGCTTCTGAAGGTTAGAGTATAGGTTTGTTTTGGCATGATTGTTTCATTTATTCCCTTTGTTTATAGGAAGAGTAAGCATCATATGTTATAGATTCTAGAGATAGCTCAAATACTTGGATTATGATGTTCTTTTCACATAGAAATATAGTTCTTTTCTCAGATAATTCTCTTTATCCTTTGATGTTCTTGTCCTGTAAGGAATTTAGATCTTGCATTGCTAGATATGTTCTTGCACACACACACACACAAAGGAGAGAGAGAGAGAGAGAGAGAGAGAGAGAGAGAGAGAGAGAGAGTGAGAGAGAGAGAGAGAGAGAGAGAGAGAGTGAGGAACTACTGAATCAAGAATCATGTGTAAATTTGTCAAAATTGAGATTATTTTGCATATTCTACTTACAGCCCAGAAGGATACTGCAAATACATCACCTATGAATTCCTAGTAGGAAAAACGTTAAGTCGAGTTAGTCCTCAAAGAAACTGAGATCTGCTGTATCTATTCTTCCGGTGGATGTTCAACCGTGTTGACGTTTTCTTGCGTGAAACCGTCTGCCAAATCATATCAACGGCGTCATCAGGTTGAGATGGATATTGGTACTCAAAGTGTCGACTGATCTCCTTTAATCTTTCCCACATTTTCATCCACTTCTCTCGTTTGATCCCCCTAAGAAGATTCAGAACGTAACCCTTTTTCACAGCTTCAGACGAGCGGATAAATAAACAAAATTCTGAGTAGTCGAGGACATCCTCAAACGGTAGCTCAATCTCATCACTAATGATAACGGGAACACAGTGGCTAGCAATAGCATCGAACAGACGGTTGGATGAAGGGGTGTCTCCGGCAATATTAAGGCAAAATTTAGATGACGCCATCCCTCGGCCTGCCTGGCTTATTCCATTCGCTTGAACACTTCCGAACGTAAAGTGTACATCTTTCTCGTCTTTGAGAAGGTAGTATAGTTCTTGGCGAATTGCTCCACCCTGAACATTAGCCAAATTAAATGCCCATATCAAAAGAACAAAATGCAATCAGGCAATGTAAAATTCGACTAATTAAATGGTCTTTTCCACTGATGAAGGCCCATAACCCGAAGATGTGTTCATACAAATTGAACATGGCCGCCGTGTAATATAGTTTTTCGGCTTTCAATTGAACCATCTAAAGCAAAAAATGACCGTAAACTCTTACCACACGGAGATATAAGAATTAATCATTTGAAAAGGTTTATGGCAAGTGGATATAGTAACTTACGTCTTTCCTATAAATTGCACCTTGGAAATACACCAATGTCGGTCGTTCATCAAACGGGGCTGAATTAGCAGCTGGAATCGCCCTCACCATGTGTCTGTAAGGAGCTATTACGTCCTTCTCGATGTTGGCTATTTCAATAGGGTACCTCCCAAAGTCAGCAAGCACAAACATGGCAGCACCGAGCTTTTCCCTAGCAATCAGCATGCTATTCGGGTGGTGGGCTACAATCAAATGATTTCTCCCACCCGTTCGCTTCCACTCTTTCCGACCCTTCAGAAACTCCACCAATTTCTCCTGCAGCATTCTGTTGATACTAACATTTTGCTTTCCCTGAATCTTTGAATGGCGATTATAACTCAAAGACGAGAAAAAGGGTACAAATATCACATCCGCTTCACTCGAGTTCTTCACTCTAACTGCACTACATGGCCTGACTACACTTGGAGTATTTGATGCAAGAAGATCAAGAGTAAGCCAGTACTCAGCACTGTGCTGTAAATTTAACCCACCGGGATAAGACGGTATTCTACTTCGTCCATTTACACTCGGCCATATTTGGTTTCCATCCCCTCTCCAACCCAACAAACCGAAATGAAACTCAGGAAGCAAGTCATACATATACACTCTAAGAAGAGCCTGCCGTTCGTCACATGATTTCCTCCTATATACCTCCGGTTCATCCATAACCCTTTCGGGATCAAGACCCTCAGAAGCTACCTCTTGACTTGCAAGTTTTCCTTTCCCCGAAGTTCCAATCTCTGGTTTTGAGTTGATTTTCGCGTTATCCGCAATAATTAACTGAAGAACTGATTTAGGTATCAAAGAAGTGTGACTGAGTTGTACAAGGGATAGTGAAGCCGAAATCAAAAGAAACATCGAAAACGCTATCAGGCAAGAAAGTAGCCTGGAGGGCAGCAAGCTCTTTTCTGAAACTGAAGACATCTTCAACAAATTCATCTAAGTCACTCTGACTACTACTCCATCCAGGAAGATTACATTCAAACTCTTTCCCTAAACAAGAAGATCTGAGGCAGATGATATGAACTTAAATTCAAAATCCCATTCTTTTAGGTAACTTCACTAAATTTTCAGTACACAAACCTCAACTTCTGGATCCTAAAAACACCACTCAGATTTCAACCACTCTTCAATGAAAAATTTCTTCCCAACACAGTTCATATGCCAAATACAGAATCTATCCTTTATAAAAGTTTTTCCTTTTCTTGAAATACTTTAATAAATCAAGAAATACCAACCGCCTCAATCAGCTCAGAGCTGCTGAAACAAACCCAAAACTCAAAGATTACTTCTGCTCACCTTAAATCTTTTCCACTACAAATATCAGAATCAAATATACCCAAAAACCAACCTGCAAGTGTCAAAAAAAGATGTACAAAAGAATAAGTAAAGAACAGAAGAATCTCTCAACTCTGAGCATGGATACAAAACTTGCATCAAATTATACCAAGAATCAATTTTTATAATCTGGGCTATCAAGATTCATCATATTTTCCCCTAAAATCCAGCAAGAAACAGAGAAATAAACCCAGAGAAGAAAAAGAAGAAAAATCAATACCTTAGCTCATACAGTGGAGTAATCTCACATGGCGGCACAGCTTTTCTTTTCCTTCTCCCGACCTTTCAGGCCTGCCTGTCTGCTTAAAACTTAAAAAGGGTCTTCGGTTCTTGAAATTCCCTCTTCCCATGATCATCAAAGAAAAACTATTAACATATCAAAAAACAAAAAAAACTATGAAAATACCAAACTTTTCCTTTTCTTTTCTTTCTAGACTAGACAAAATATTTCAACAAAAACACTGATTTTTATTCATTATTCAGAAGTATATTTCATTCTCTCTTCTTGGTTTCGGTTTGTAACTTTTTTTTTTAAATAATTGTTTCGGTTTGTAATTGGAATAGTGGAAGAGTAGGTGGACAAGACGCAAGACTTCTCCGTTTAAATAGTCCAATGGAAACGTGACGAACACTTTGTCCTGAATTGATCCCAAGGAAGAAAAAACAAAAGAAAAACACTTTGTCCCATGAAGGGTTCAATTAAAAAATGAAACCTTCTTCCTAAAGTCAAGTTTATTACCGACTAACCAAGTCTCTTCGTTTTACACGATATTGTCTATTCTGATTTTATACAATTTTTATATTTTTATCTTAAAAATCTACCTCATTAAAAGAAGAAAATTTTATTGTTTTTCATATGCAACTAAAGTAAAATGTACACACATCATCGATTTTTTTTATTTAAATTAATAATATAGGAAGAATTAACTATGGATGGTATTCATGGAATAGGTGTTAACTGGGGTGGTACTTATCTCATTATATTAGTGGGGATTTTAGGTGAACAATGAATTTATAGTTTGTATATTGAGTTTAATCGACTATACTAATTAAAGCATCAATTATATTAAAATATTAGTATATTATGCTCATGGAATTTTTTTTTTATAAATGGAAATTTTTTTATATGCTGTCTACAATAAATAGCAATAAATAGTCGATCATTAATAATACTTTATTACGCACCTAAATTTTTTGTTGTAACATAAATCACATGGCCAGACAATTTATTAAAACCTTAATTGGACTACTTTAATTATGCCTCATCAATTTAGTCAATTTATTCGTCCCATGAAGGTTATATAATTAAAAAAAGTGAAATTATATATATTTATATATATTTCTCTTTAAAACAATAAAATCTTGAATAAATATGATTTGGGCCCAGTATTTTAAATCCATTATTAGCCATAACCCATTAACTTTGGTCCAAGAATAGTGTAATTTGTGGCTTTTCTCCATTCAAATTTATGGGCCTATTTGGCCCATCACATAGTCTTATTCAAAGTTAAAGTGGTGTTAATTTATACAACATTGGCCGTTGCGTTGTTATTCTTAAAACAATATGTTACAAAGAAAAAGAAAAAAAAAGACTTGCATTTTAAATTACTATTATTTAAAAATTATGACAAATTAATATTATCTATTACAATCAAACTAAATCAATATGAACAATCAAGTTTCGACCGTAATTAATTTGTATTTGTCATGGTTTTGAACATAATCAAAATATTTGCCATAGTTTTTGCAGTGACTGATATTTTGGGATTGCTTGCAGAAATAAGGCTTAAATATATTTTTGGTCCTTTAAGTTAGTCATTTTTGATATTTTTAGTCCTTTATCTTTTAGGACAACAAATAAATCCTATAACTTTTTAATTTTTCGTGATTTTGGTCTTTCAGTTGTCGGAGTTTGCAAATCTTGCCCGGAAAGAGCATGTGTCTTGCACGTGCTTTTTTAATTTGGGGGTTTTGTTCCTATGGTTGATTTAATGGACAAAAATTGCAAAAAAAAAAAAAAAAGTTACAAGGACCTATTTGCCACCCTAGAAAGATAAAGGATTAAAACGCCAAAATGCAAAAGATACAGGACGAAAATTTGCTTCCATGCTGGCAAAAATTGACCAATGCGAACAAAGCACCAAATTTTAAAAAGCACGTGCGGGCCACATTGCTTTTTTTTCCAGCATCTTTGCAAATTCCGACGAGTAAAGGACCACAATCGCAAAAATTTTAAAAGTAATTAGGACTTATTTGCCCCCTAGAAAAATAAAAGGACTAAAAAAACACCAAAATACAAAAGATATAGGACCAATATATATTTAAGCCCATAAATAATGACTAATAGCCGCTACGCAAACTGTGGTTTGATATTTGTACCGTCATGATTTTTTTATTTTTAACTATAATAATTATTAACCATTACAAAACGTTATATTTGTGCATCCGACCACTGTCAATTGTGTCATCCAAGTCATTTGATATGTCAGACTGCTGCAGTTGAGTCATCTTAATTCTATCAGCTAACGTTTTCAGATAATTTTATACATAAGATTGCACAAAGTAATTGATCGGAACTGCAAAAGCAGCTTCTTATATTTTGTATTTTGGAATCAACACAATGTTAGTACGAGTGATATATAGGTACATGCATTTCGTGATGATTAAGGAGTTGAACCACACAATATGACAAATATCGTGTTTTAGAGTTTGTTTAAAATGCCGGAAAAAATTGGAGACATACCATAGGGCCTCGAAGATTTAAAAGGCGTCATATGAAATAGAGGTTTCGTCACCTCATCCTATCCACCTTGAACGTCAAAGTCTCAGTGCCTCGAGTGATCATCTCATTTGAAATTGGTGTATTCGATTGAAAGATCCCATCAACATGGTTGACAATGAGTTGCTGGATATTTTTTGGCTCGGCCACCCATATTCCCCCCTAGACAAGCAGTTGGCTTTAGAATCTCATTTAAATTTCTACAACATAGCCATGCTCGTTCTGACACTGAGTGCAACTAGTTTAGCAGCTCCAAGTTCGTTTATTGATTAGATCCACATTCGATCTTTGTCCACTCGAGGTAGAGGTGCACCAGGTGGGAGAGATATGTAGGGATTCAGAACTATACTTGCCAAGGAGAAGTAATGAGAGCATAGTATGTTATAATGATGAGTGTTGAAACCACCAAAAATAATTTCTACGATTATTTTCTTGCGAAAGCGGCAAGTAGGGTCGAATCCAGAGAGATTGGCGATAAGTTGATTTCTAAAAGAAATAAAAGAAAAGGAGGGGGGGGGGGTTTAGATTTTTAGTTTTTAAGAGAAAATAACGAAGTACAATTTAAAGGGGAAGATTAATAGATAAGAAGGCTTTCCGGTTAAAGTGGGTTCATGCTTGATTCCGTCCGTTGATCATCGATGCAAATATAACAGTTATTAAAATACGTAGATCAGTTATGGTCGTTGGTACGACCTAACAACCTCACCCTTCCTTACCTTTTCGTCAGCCAAGGAACGTTCGTTGGCTAGATCTCTAATTAATGAACAACCCCGGAAACGTCCACAAGATTTAATTCATTAACAGCATTAAGAATTAGAAGTGCCTGATCCTAACCAATAAATTCCTATGAGGATTCATTTAGATCAGATCATGCATTCCCCATAACAAAACTAACCACTTTGACACGATTAATCATGCTATGTTGCTACTAATTATTGAACTAAACAAACAATTATGGATTTGTAAGTTCAAATAGCTAAACAAACTTTCTTAATAATGAACAACTGATTACATTATTCAAAAATCAGACGTTTGTAAAAAGAGCGCAGAGAATAACATGAATACGGATTTTAATAAAAGAATTAAGCACTTATTAGATCTCACAACATTTTAAGAATCAAGCATTCACCGTACTTTAACCGAAAAATTAAGAACTTAGCCTAACATGCTAATGGAAGAACACACTAAAAAGTGGAATTCCATTAGCAATTGGGCAAAATAAAAGGAAATAGAAGAAGTAGAATAATGAATTAAACTCTAGAATTCAATGTAAAACAAGATATGTCTTTTTTTTTAGGTTGTGAGGTGCTTCCTATTTATACTATTAGCACCTCACGAACCTAGACAAGAAAAGGAATAGATACATGATTGCTAATAAACATGTTAACAACTTAATTCCTAGCAATCTAGAGGACAAATTTCGGATTCTTGAAGAGGTTTTTCAGTATTCATTCCTTCTTCCTTCAACGAAATCCGTAGCTTTTCTTTTTCTCTTAAGTTGACTGCAGTGTTTAAGCGTGGGCACGCTTAGTGGAAATTTTGAATCGGCCACTCTTTTTCACTAGTTCCCTCAAATGTCTCTAAATGCCATTTATTAGCTTCAATTTATCATCCTTTACTCCTTACAAGATGTATTTCCTGAAAATATAATAAATCCACATAATTAGGAGTAATTAGTCCTTAAAATAAGACATTACAAGTATTAAATCGTGGCAGATTACACACTAATCATGTAACAAGTAAAATTAGAATTAAGACAAGAGGAAAATAAAAGAAGAATGGGTTAATTACACTTTGAAAATGTGAAATTGTAATTTTTCTCAAAAAAGTTTCAAATTTACATTACACTCCTTTCAAAAATTCTCTGTTTACCCCTAACTCCTTCCGTTATAGTTTGGACGGAAAATATTTACATCAACAAAAAAATTTATATAAATTTTCAATTTTTATGAATATTTTTGTACTTATAAGGAGATAAATGTAAGGTATATATAGAGAGTGAGTTAACATTATTATATTTTTTTTGCTTATGAGTACAAAATTATTTTATGGGGATGTTAGATGACGAATAAACTTAAAAATTTATGTAATTTTTTTTGCTAATGCCAACATTTTTCGTCAAAATCCCAACAAAAAGGGCAGGTGTAAACGGTAAATTTTCGAAAGGGTGTAAGTGTAATTTTAAAACTTCTTTGGTGGAAAGTGTAATTTTAAAACTTTTTTGGTGGAAAGTGTAATTAACCATCATGGGAGAGAAACATGCTCTTTTTGAGACAAAATAGATATTTTTATTTTTACGACTAAAATTATGAAATTCATGATATAAAATCATTATAGTAACAACTTTATCTATAAATATTACTTGTCACTAACTTTCTATATAACTTTGAAAAAACAATTGTTACTATTAAAACTATGAAACTCATTATTTTAACAAAATAAAATTTCTTATCACTTAATTAAAAACATACTATTATTAACGATATTAAAATTGTCACTTGATTTTTTTTCTCCACCTTTATACTTTTTTTTTTTTTTTAAGTGACTCACTACCACAAGATGTTTCTGTTATTAAAACTCATTGAAATATTAATATTTGTCGTGGCTTTACATTTTCAGTAAAATTTTAAACTTGTAACATTCATATAAATGAAAATATTCGGTTCGTTACTTTGTGCTCTCCTGTCAGGTAACTATTTCCACTAAATAATGATGGAGATGAGAATATCACATAAAAAATAGGTAAAATCACAACTACCTTTACTGTAATTTAGCATAATTACAAATACTCCCTTGTTGTTTGAAAAATTATAAATATCCCTACTGAGGTTTGTAGCCGTCTAACAAATAACCCATTTTAATCCATTTTGGCTTAAAGGCATTTTTGAGCCTGTAACTAAATCCCATACTCGTTTTAAGTCCTTTATTTTTTCTAGGGTTTCATAATAGTCCTTAGCTTTTTAATTGTTCACAATTTTGATCCACATTTCGCCGGGAATTTTTTTCAAAAAAAGTCGCCGGAAATTTCTGATGTGGCATTTTAAATTGGGGGAAAATGATTTTATTGGTTGGTTATGCATGACATGGCAATTGCATGGCTTTAATTATAAAATTAATTATTGATGTGGCATTAATTATAAAAAGAATTATTTATCTTCATTTATTGTTTATAGATTTTAAAAAAAATTAAAATATATTTAAAAAAATAAAATATATATACATAATTATATATACATATAATTAATATATATATGTTTTAAAAAAAAGCCGGCGGCGTCTCTGGGTGACGACAGGTCGCCTAGAGATGGGCATCGTCGTCGCCCAAGTTGGGCGACGGCGACTTGCCCTAGATCTGGGCGACCGCAGGTTTGGTGGCGGCAGGCGCCATTTGCTGGCTTCTTTTTTTTTAAAAAATATATATATATTTTTATGTATATATATTATTATTATTTTTTAAGTATATTTTTAATTTTTTTAAAGAAAAACTATAAATAATAATGAAGATAAAATAATTCTTTTTCTATAATTAATGCCACATCAATATTTAATTTATAATTAAAGCTATGCAATCGCCATATCATGCATAACCAACCAATAAAAATCATTTCCCCAATTTAAAATGCTACGTCATAAATTTCCGACGACTTTGAAAAAAATCTGGCGAAATGTGGACGCAAATTGTGATAATTAAAAAGCTACAGGACCATTATGAAACCCTAGAAAAATAAATGACTAAAACGAGAATGGGCTACAGTTACAGGACCAAAAATGCCTTTAAGCCATCCATTTTTATAGGTAAACTGACCAAAATGCCATTACGCACACTAAACTATTCTTAATTTTTTTTGACCTACAATGCGCAGAAAGAGGTTTCTTAATTTTTTTACACAGAGGAACAATAATGCAATTTGCTCGGTTGATTACTCCCCCTGAAGTTTGTAATTTTTAACCAAAGACCTGAAATTGACCATTTTGCCCTTGAATTTTTAGTTAGAATTATAAAAAAATTGTAATTTTTCAAACAACGTTGGAGCATTTGTAATTATGCCAAACCTCTAGAAAAGAGACTGTAATTTACCCCAAAAAAAAATATCACAATTTTATTTTATAATGGATGCAATTACATTGTGACAAGAAAACCTGAGTGGATTTATGTGGGGCTGAGCCTTCGAATTTGATATGATCCATTGAAAATGAAAAATGTTGTCTCGCAATTGTTAGCTGACAAAAATGGTTGAGTAGACAAATTGATTAAGCAGTTGGATTTCTTTAATATCCTTTGCTTTGGCTCCTCATTGTGCCCACCCCCCTAACCCTCCCAAAAACACATGGGGTAGGACATGTTACACCATAATTAATTTACGTCATCAACATTAATTGAAGAGCGAAATTCACGTCATCAGCAATAATCACGAGGTTGGATTCCCGACATCAATATTAATAAGGAGTGAAACTCAATAAAAAAGGATTAATGGGATGATCATGAAGTGAAATTACATGGGCGCTTTATGAGAAGGGATCGAATGTAATCCCGACAAATGAAAAATCGTACATATGAAAGAAACAAGAAAAGGGGAATTGTACTTTTTATTCAAAATTTTGTTGTATTTTTTTTATTGTAATTAATATACACACACCATGCGTCTAAGTTAAAGAAAGAAAGGAAATTGGAATATTAATTATAAATGTCTTAATTAATAAACTCATCATACGGAATATATATATTATACTTGTCATTTTCAATTTCCTTCCTCATTATGATATAGGGGGGGCTGTCATACTCTAACATAGATCACTCATTTTTATATTTATTAACAAAAAATAAATTGATTTCTTTATATTATACATATGAACTATTAATAATTATACCAACCAGCAATCGATTTTAGCTAACAATTTAGAATTAACTAATCAATAATATGCAGTATATTATGGGGAGAAAAGGGAAATCTTAAGCCAAAAGGCTGTGAAAATAGTAAAGAATTACACTTACAAAGTGTTATATGTATAACTTATAAACAAATAGTTAAGACCGATCCATCAATTAATTAAATTTTCTTGATCGAGTTAATTAAGAATTAATTATTTTTAAGATAAATATACTTTTCAAATGGCAAAATTTTATCCCCTTCTGAAATTTTAAAATCTCAAATATATTATAATTGTAAATGATTTTAATTTCATTACATGACGATGTAAAAAATATATATTGTATTTCACTATCTCTTAAACAAGAAACAAATTCTAATTCTCATTAAAAAAAAAAAAAAAAAAAGGTTTTGTGTATGAAATTCAAGAATCTGATCATCAGGAATTACTCTCAGAAACCACACCTCATTTGTCAACCACTTCCCTCCGGTGGAAGTTCCGGTGGCAGCCACAGGCAGCACAGCTGAGCGCGGCCGTTGTCCCTTGCTCCCCTCCGGCCATGAACTCCCGGCAACCGTCTACAGCGTAACCTCCGATATTGGCTGCATGGTTCTTCCGGCATTCGGCGTATCGAACTATTCGGACAATTACCTGCGTGCCTGAGCTTATCCCAGATCCTTCATTTCTCATCACTACTTGTCTCTTCTTCATTCTTGTCTGTTTCTCCCGCAAACCTATAACCCTAATTCTTGTCTCTATCTTAATCTTTGTAATGAAAAATTACTTCTAATTAATATAGAGTTTCCCAATTCAAGAACAGTTGTTATCAAGAATGGAATAATAATATTTGAAGGGGAAGATTTGAAGTCTGAAGATAAAGCTAATAATGGGGTGACAGGACCTTAACCTAACCCTAACATGCTGCTATATTTATTTTGTCAAGTTTCTTTTCTTGCCACGTTGAAAAAATACAAATTTTCATAAGATTAGGGACAAAATGCTTTTTCAGTCATATAAGATTAAGTCATTATTTATTTTTTATTTTTTTTATCACAACTTAAGCAGATGATGATTTTAATCCCATAAAATATGCATTCAAATATTTTTAATTCCAAAAAATCATGTGCTTAACACATATCTGTTAACAACCATTAACTTGGAACTAAAAACTTCACTTGGGGCAATTGGGATGGCCCAGTCCCACTTACCTCACTCCTGATGTATTTTGTGACAATGGCCCAAACACCTTGGCCTTCTATTGTTTTTAAGCAATGGAAATTTCACCATATCAAAAAAAAAAAAAAAAAAAACTTGGAACTAAAACCTAAAATCGTGGGACTGATAATACTTAAAGTCGTGTTTTATAGAACAAAAAATACATGAAATGGTGGCCTCCTTTAATTTGGGACTAAAAATACCTAAAATTGTGCTTTATGGGATTGCAATCGTCATTTACCTAAGTTGTGGTACCAAAAAAATAATGACATAATCGTATGGGACTAAAAAAGTATTTAGCTCTAAAACTAGTCTACCCACACTTTTTTTTTGGTATATATAATTACATCAACACCCATGACTTATGATCGATTTTCACAAATCATCCATATTTTTAAAAAAATTACACATACACCCACATAAAACGTCAATATGATTTACACAATTCACATTTACTTTTTAAAAAAGTACACATACACCCACAAAAATATTAATATCTTTACACAAATTATCTCTATCTTTTTTACAATCAGAGTAATTTTTATAATTATATAAAAAATATGAATAACACATGTAAATAAATTATAAATTATGAGTGTAAATATAATTATTCCTTGGTTGCGGTTCTTAATTTGAATTGTATCATATGTAGATTCTGGTCCACCAGAAACTTAGTGCAGCCGAACCCCACTGGAAAAAATGCCACGTCGAGGCATTTGAAATCTTTTTTTCTTGAAATGTGACAGCTATATATATGATGGGAAAATAATGGAAGTGAGATTTTTTCATTGTAATCCTTATAGCTTTTCTCAAGTTGATGAAAGTCTGTAAATTCTATCAAATTACTTTAGGAATGACAACATGATAGATCTAGGATGGGTCTATACGGACTCGAGACCCGCTTACGACAATGAACCATGCCCGATTGGATAAAGAAAAAAAAGAAAATTTGTATAGATTTTAACCATATTTTATTTACTCTTTATATAAATTTCCCATCTATTTATTTTCAATTAAAAATAAATAAGTTCTTTTATTACATTTATATTTGTTTTATTTTTTCATTCATAATATTTACATCTTTTTTTAATCAAATTGATGAAAATATATGGACATTTTAAAATTATTTAAAATTATTTTTTTTCTACATCGTTTCATCTTTTTTTTTACCCTTTAATGTCTTTTTTTATAAATCATTTAATGTATTGTAAGTTTATATTCTTGCTTTATTTATTTTATTTTTTTAATAAGTAATATTATTTTAGATTTAGGTACTTTATTAACATAGTTTTGATCTAAGATAAATTATATATATATATATATAATACAAACAATATATTCAACTGATTTTTTATTTTCTATATTCTTCTATCGAGTTGGACATACAGCAAAATTATTCAAAAATTTAGATTTAATATAATAATTTTTTAATAACTAGTATTACATATAGTATATTAAAAATTATAATTAATTAAAAAACTAACTGGCGGGTCTACAGTAAAATCCAAGACTTGATCGGACCCGATCGAGTTTATATTTTTTTGACCCGAAACCCACTGTGAATGACCCAAACTTGCCCTAGGGCGGCCCCCTGACTTATCCGACCCTGTTGCCATTCCTAGGTCCAAATATACTATTAGTTTATTGGTACATATTTATATATTATACTAAAAAATAAGATAATAAAAAATACTAAATAATAATTTTAAAGTTGTCATTAAAAAAGATATTACTTCAATATCATATATTTTGGGTTTTGTTATAATGTAATTCTGGAAATTTTATTAGTGCCAAGAATTTTATGTAAGTTGTTACTATTGAGGATAATTGGTGAAACATATTAAATTATCATGACTACAGAAAAGATAATTAATGACAATTGTATATGATGTTGTTGTACACGTATTACTAATTGATTATAGTAACTATTTTATGTGTACATTTTTATCATCAATTATTGTTAACATTACTAAATTTTATTCAATAACTATTTCTATAAACTTATAGAAATTAATATTATAGTGATAAGATAAAAGAACCTCTTGTCACGTAACACATGTAATGGTGACAATTTTAATTAATCTTGTTTTTTTTTCGATAGATGTTTTTTTAATTAATATTTTTACTTCTTTTTTCATTGCTTTCTTTTTGTAATAATAGACTACTCATCAATATAGTTTTTAAACATAGGGAATCAAACACACAATTGTACGAAGTACAACAAAAAATGCACTTATAGTCCTACAATTTAGCGATTGACATTTTTGATCCTACATGAATTGATTTTCGTAATTTAGTCTTGTAATTTTAATATTTTAGCAAGTTTAGTCCTTTTCCGGCCAATTTGGTCGGAAAATTACATATGACCCAAATAATTTATAATTTTAGTCCTATAAATCAATTCGTGCATGATAAAAAACGACAACCCACTAAGTCATAAGGCTAAAATTATAATTTAATTGGGTCATATGCAAGTCATGTATAATTTTCCATTATATTGACCAAAAAAAGAACTATTACCAAAACGTTAACGTTATATGACTAGGAAAAATCAATTCGTACAAAATCAGTAATACTATCCCCTAAGTAATAGGATTAAAATTTCATTTTTTTGCTCTCCTTGTACCATGATTAGAATTGTTTTTGTAACATCACACATTCAACTTTTTGCACTACATTTGTCTTTTAATTATTCTTTCACATGGAGGGGAGGAAGAAGAAAAACACACACAAAAGGAAACAAACAAAGAAGCAACGAGAATTGACTTGGAGGAAGCATTGGATATGATCTTCCGACTGCCATCAAAGACAGAAGTTGGCCAACTCTCTAATTTGATGGTAAAGCATTACTTCGATGTCGCTTAAAGTGACTGGTTTTTGGCTGTAATGATATCTAATCCTACAATTTGTGGGTCCTCAGTTAATGATATGCATAAAAACGAGTGATGTGGCCCCTCAAATCTTGTCTTTACCCAATATTGTCATTGACATTATTTCCTAACTTTAAAGCCAATTAAGTTGTCTGATTTATGTGATTAATGACCCCAATAACGTTGGCAAGTTTAATTAATTTGCACTATGGTGTATTAATTTTGTGAAGATAGATGAGTTTAATTCATTTTATATTTCATTTTACACAATAAGAGGTGTTATAGAAGTTTTAAACTATATATCAACGTAATATTATATACATCCATTAATTAACTCATAGTCCTAATTAGATGGTATCGAAGTAAATAATACAAAACGTTTCCTTTATACCAATTGCGCTTTTCTGACATCTGAGCAAAGGGGGTCGCCGAAAGGGGAGCTCACAGTGTCGTTTACCTATGAGAGTCTTATGAATTTTTGTTACAGATGTAAGGTTTTGGGACATATTGTGCATGACTGTAAATAGAGTTTAACCACCGGGTTGACAGAAGGGAGTGAGGACATGTAGTATAGCCCATGGTTGCATAAGTTGAGGGGCGTGCAACACTTTAGGTCTTCAGCGATAAGAAAAATTTTCGGCAGTCTAGACAGTCTGGTGCGGGACGAGTATTGTGGCGTGACTCCAAGGAGCCCGGAGGGGGAAGGCATTTTCGATTCACGACATCAGGAAGAGGGGGAAGTGGTCAATAAGGTGTCGTGCAGGTTTTTGGACCAGGCGAAAGATACTGAGAACGTGGAGTGTAACGTGGGTGTATGGAAGGTAGGACGGGAGATGTTCATGCGTGGTGTTAACCATGTCGCTGTGCTTTCCAGTTCAAGTCGGCCCGTGAAGAAGTGGGCCAACTCCCTCAATCCTCTCTGTGCAACTAGGACTCTCTGGACCTAACTTTCCTCATCGTAGGCCCACAGCTGATTCAACCCATGTCTTATCCCGTATAGACCTAAACTCATCTTTGGGCCACCGTAGGCCTAAGTCAGGTCTAGTTAATGTTTTCACCTATGGAGATCCCTGTCCACCCTTAGCCTAAGGTAGACCCAACCTTAACCTGATATCCAGATTGGTTTAAACCCATGTCTAGTTATGTCCTAATTGAGGCCCAGTTCGGTTCTTAACCTACTCCTCTCTTTACCCGACTCCATAAATATCTTGGTTCCACTACTTACGTATATATCTTTGACCCAGATGAAGGTTGACTTAATACTCACGTTCCTTTGCATTTGAAACTCTCACCTCCTTGTGAATGCCCCTCGACGCAAACTGCCTAGAATCAGTCCAACCAGCAATGCGATGACCCTAACTTCTCTAACCCCACGAATTCGTCAAGCTCACAGTCACTTACCCATGGGGGTTGTCATCTTGATTTTGTGTTTTAATTGTCTCATCCAATAATTCTTCTACACGCATAGAGACCTCCTTCAGTGAGATGGAGCATACGGGATAATCTAATTTCAGTCTAGATTATGGTATGGGCAGGGTATAGGGGATCAGAGCAATCGTTGTAAGGTGCAGAGCTTTTCTTCGGGATGTGGTAGTCGAAAACGTAAGTGTGGACCTGTGACCAGTGAGTTGAGTTCAAAGAGAATGGTGATGAAGGTCAATTCTGTTTGTGATTAAATGGTGGTGGCTACGGGGCAGCCCCATCAATTGCCATGATTATGTTAGCCTGGAACTATCAAGGTTTAGAGACGCCTTCTGCAATTGAAAAACTCAAAAAAACGATCGAGGAACATTGTCATTTGTCGGTCTTCAATTCTGAAACTAAATATGGGGTTCGTCAATTTGAAGATGTAGGGAATAGATTGGACATATTTGGTTTTTGTGTACCATCAGTTGGGCGTGCAAGGGACTGGGCATTACTATGGAGAAATGATGTTGTTGTCAGCTTCGATCATTTTCCTAGAATCATATTCATGTGGATGTCCTATCTACCCCGTTGCTAGCTAATTTGAGGTTTACTACCTTTATGGAGAAGTGGATGAGCGTCTTCGGTGGTCGATGTGGGAGAAACTCGTTCAATTGAGTAATCAGTCTGATGCCCCTTAGCTCTGTGCGGGTAACTATAATGAAATTTTACTTCATCACGAGAAAACCAATGTGCAACATCCTCTTTGTCAGATGATGGATTTCCGTAGGACTTTGTCGAGCTGTGACTTGAGCGACTTGGGTTTCCAAGAAAGGAAGTACACCTGGTGTAATCGCAGATGGTCGTCGGAAACAGTGTGGGCACGAGTGGATTGAGCTTGTGCAAACTCGGTTGTGTTGGCTCGGTTTCCCGACACAGTGGTGAGGTTGTTTTCTACTCAGATCATTGTAGGTTAGACCAAGCCAACGGAAACATCAATTTAGGTTTGAAGCTTTCTAGTTGCAATCGGTGGACTATGTGAACGTAGTTAAAGAGGCTTGGATGGGGAGGGATGCGTCAGATATACATATGAATTAATGGGTGAAGATACAGGACACCCGGGTTAGTTTGTTGAGGTGAAGTCGAAAGCGACTGAGACGTGAGATGAAGAAACTAGAACAACGTTTTACTCAACTTTAATCTAGTTCTTTAGATAATGCGGCGCATCAGAACTACACCGAGTAAGAGTTCAACTAGCGAATTTAAAGTTCAGGAGACGTTGCGGTGGCAGCAACATAGTAAATCTCATTGGTTAATGATGGGGATGACAACACGAAGTTTTTCCATTCACGGGCTTCATCACGACAACAGCAAAATACGATTCGTAAATTGAAGGATGATGACAGGGTGCGGAGGGATAAGGAGGGGGACATCCAACCGTGCTTTGACAATACTTTCATACCACCTTATCGTCCTTTCACTAGTCGGGGGATATAATGAATGGAGTGTTGGCTGTGGTTCAACAACGCATGACCGGGGAGATGAATTCCACCCTTGTCGCACCATTCATGACCGAGGAAGTCAAGAAAGCAACATCCGGTATGTTCCATTTAAGATCTCCTGGTCCTGATGGCACGCCTCATTTTTTCTTTCAAAAGTTATGGCCTATTGTAGGAACTGATGTAACAAGATTTGTGCTTCGTATCATTAAAATGATCATGTCGTGCTAAAAATGTACTATAACCCATATTTTATTAATCCCAAAGTGTAGTAATCTTGAAACTGTGTCCTAGTTAGGTCTTATCAGCCTGTGTAATGTCGTGATTAAAATTGCAATGAAATATATAACCAATCATTCAAAGGGATGTTGGATTCTGTGATTTCCCCGACCTAATCTGTTTCTATACCTAGTAGATTAATCACAGACAACATATTTCTTGCTTTTAAGTTGAACCATCATCTTAAGGTCTCGACTCGACCAAAGGGGGGTAGTGCGAATTAGACATGAGCAAGGCTTATGATAGGGGTTGAATGGTCGTTCTTTAGGCATGTTCTCCTTAGATTAGGCTGTGAGGATAGGTTCGTTAAACCCATATGCTACTTGTGACATCTGTTTTGTATTCACTAACCTTAATAGTTCCCACTTTGGCTATTTTAGACCAAATCGTGATATTCGTCAAGGTGATCCACTATCTCCATACCTATTTATATTGTGCGGCATTTTCATGTTTAATCCAGGAAGTGGAATGAAAATGATGATTACAGGGAGTGTCAGTAGCTCAAAGTGCACCGAGGGTCTCTCATTTACTATTTGCTGATGAGACCCTAGTTTTTTGTGGGGCTAATGAGCAGAAATTTAGGGAAACGCATCGAATTATGTATTTATATGCATCGGAGCAGTTCAAGTGATCAATCTAAGCAAATCTAACTTGGAAGTGAGTGGACGCATGAAGTTCGAGAGGAAGATTCGATTGGCTGCGGTGCTGGGGGTTAGACTAGTCCACGAGCACAAAAAATATTTGGGATTATCGGTGGTGGCTGGGAGGTCGCGCTATGAACTGCTAGGACCATACAAGATCAGTATTGGGAGAAAATTAATGGCTCGAATTCGAAATTATTGTCCCAAGCGGGGAAGGGATTCTCATCAAAGCAATGTTTCAATCTATGCCTACCTAAGCGATGTCGTGTTTTAAGATGCCAAACTATTTTGCTATGGGATTTGGAGTCTATGCTCTGGATTTCTGGTGGCATAGTCGGGGAAAGAAGAAGGTCCATTTGGTGGCATGGCAGGAGTTATGTCGATTGATAGAGAGTGATAGAGAAGGAAAGTTTGGGTTTCGTAGCTTGAAGGCTCTTAACCTTTCATTCCTTACAAAGCAAGGGTGATGTTTAATTAAGAAGCCTGATTCTCTATGTTCTCAAATTTTAAAGGCTAGATATTTTCCGAATTTTGCTTTTTCGGAAGCTGTGATGGAGAATCGATCGTCTCTAGCGTGGAAGAGTATGTTGAGTGTGAAGGAGACTATGTTGGAGGGGTGTCGGTGGGTGGGGAACATGGGCGAATAGGGAGTGGCAGTGTGTGGAGGTTGAATAGAGGTGGGAACTTTTTGGTTAGGAGTACATATAAGTGTGCAGTAGAGCTGGTAGAGTAGGGTGTACCCTCTTCCTCTCGTCTTTACCAATATGTCCAGATTGAGAGGAGGTTTTGGTGCAAGCTTTAGACAATGCAGGTTCCCCAACGAGTTTTTGCTTGTTTGGCAACTTTGTTGCAATGCAGTGCCAATGCTTGAAAGATTAACGAGGAGAAAAGTGAGTATTGACACTCAGTGCTCATTCTGTGGAACGAGAATGAAGTCGGTCAATCATATTATATGGGAATGCTAGGTTGCTCGACTGATGTGGGCTTCATCACACATACCGTGGAGGCATTTGGTGGAATGGATGGGTGGATCAGTGGAATGAATTTCAGAGGTGTTTCTGCTATTAGATACGTTGGAGAGGTCGAGATTTCTAAAAAATGTCACGTGTATAAAGGATGTTGAGTAAGCACAAAGTCAGCAAAATCTCCAAATTAATTTCCCTCATTTTTGTCCACGTCACTGAACTATGTCAAAACTAAGTATTCTAATGGTAATAATGTCCTCAAATTTACAAAATGGAAAAATTACGATACTAATTTACCATAGTTGGGCGTCCTTAACCCTCTCCCCTCTCGCTGAAATATATTTTTCCCGTAATTTAGGTCATCTGATATTTCACCCTTTTATAAGTTAGCATTTTGGCCATGTATCTTTTTAATTATAATATTCCAGTCCTTTTTTTCGTCAAAGTTCACTCTTCTGCATTTTATGATTCCAGTTCAACAATTTTGTCCTTTTACTTTTTAGGGCACTATTTTGGTTCTGCGTTATTTTAATTTTGCGATTTCAATCAATTTTTTTGCCGAAGTTCACCCTTCTCTTCTGTGGAGGTCAACTCCGGTAAAAAGAAAAACTGAAATCATGAAAATTAAAAAAATGCATGACCAAAATGCTATCATAAAAAATTATAGGACGAAAATGTTAAATAACGTAAGTCACAAGACCAAAAAATGCATTTAATGCAAATAAAAAATATACAACTTTACCTATCAAATTAAAATATGTCCACATGTCATCTCATCATAGCTTAATGCTTGTACAACCAATCAAGGCCGTTCTCATCTTAACTTCATGCTATATATGTATCTTTCTCCAAAGTAAAAGTTGATAGAACCACCTATCGTTGGCATGTTAGTTAAAATCGAATATTATCACATTCTGGATTCGAATCCTTGCCAAGATATTTGATAGAATTAAATGTACATTCTGACATGTGAATGAATCCCATATAATTAGATTTCGATTTTTTTATGATAATAAATAAGTTATAGAGATTCTAATCAACACATACAGCATAGCCGCAACTCTCCCTTATGAATTTGCACAGACCACTCCTACTTTTTTAGTTACGTATTAAAAAAAAAAAAAACCACTGACAAGACAAGAGACATTCATGAACGATCGTGGAGTCGGGACCTAGACGAAATTATCAAAGAGCCGACAATTTGGACAATTTCTTCCGTACCAACCCTACCAAACTTTCCCACCTCTACCACATAAAAATGACAGATGAAATGGTACCAAACTTTTATTTTCGGACATCCATGTGTTGTCGAATTTTGACAAGAGGGGATCAATTGAAGATTTTTTTTTTTTTTTCTTTTTTAGATAAAGAAAGTTAGGGAAGAAACGATAAGTGCAGCAACTTTTTTTTGGATATGAATCATAATATTTTATTATTATTGTAGAATGTTTGATATGAACTGCAGCTACTACTCACAAAATCAGTCCATTTTAACAATTTCAATGCTGAATACATTAAAACCAGTTTTTATGATTAGAATACGCATAAACACTATAAAGTTATGAATTATTTGTTACATTATAATAAGTGAAGTCGTAGTAATTAATTAACACTTCCAACCTTGATCAAACAAACCAACATATGAAATTTTAAGTTAATGATTACGGTTATTTAATATTTAATATTGTTTAGCTATGATTAAAGCATTTGTCACGATTCTTAACTACATAAAAAATATTTACTATGATTAATGTGTTGTCTTGCCTATTGGACAATAGTAATCAGATGTTGTTCAGTTGTGGTTAATTACTATTCACCATAATTTTTTATTTTTAATATGCGAAAATTGTATTTTTGGTCCCACAGGATATAGTCTGTTGTACTTTTAGTCCCGTCACCTAACGGCTGTTAAAAATCAAACGAAAATCAGGCGAGTGTTATCACTCGCCCGGTTAATTGATGAAAAATTGCACTTTTGGTCCCACAGGATATAGCATGTTGCACTTTTGGTCCCATTGTTTACGGGCTCAACACTTTTGGTCCCACAGGAACCAAAAGAGGGACCAAAAGTGTTGTACTTTTGATCTCGTCTCCTAACGGCCGTTAAAAATCAGACGAAAACCAGGCGAGTGTTCTCACTCGCCCGGTTAATTTCAACCCCTTAGACACATTTTCTCACAATGTTCAAACGTCAATGAAGCATCGGGGAGTGAGAATCAAGTGCCTTTTTTAACAAAAGGAGGAAAAAGGTTTGTCACCATGGCAAACCTTTTGGTTGCATTACATGCATCCAAAAAGAAGAAACCAAGCACTTGAAATGTAATCAATTTTTTGGTATTGTAAAGTTTTTTGGGATGTAATCAATTTTTTGGGTAAATTTGCAATGTTTTTGCAATTCTTCTGTGATGTAAATTGCATATATGTGCATAGTTGGCAAGGGGAAAATATGGCGCAATTTGTATATTGCAAACAATCAATTTTTCCCATTCAATACAGTTAGTTCGTTTTTTGCTTTTAATTTTGTAATTTTTTTTGTAGTTATTTTAATTTTACAATTACATAATTTAACATTTCATTTAAAATAAGATTGTTATAAAATTGCAGATTATAATGTATCAAAATTATAAATTTAGCTAAATTAAGCTATTAAAATATATTTTATATAGAGAAAGTCTTCAAATTGGGGCCAAAATTTGAAAAAATACCATCTTCATGAGTTTTAATGGTTTCAAATCATAGAAAACCACCTTTAACTTTCAAATGTGGTTTTCCATCCATAACTTAACACTTTTAACGAAGATGAAACCAAAAGAGCAACACTTTTGGTTCCTATGGGACCAAAAGTGTGGGCCCGTAAACAATGGGATCAAAAATACAACAGACCGTATTCTATGGGACCAAAAGTATAATTTTCCCCTTTTAATATGATAAAGTGTTAGGAATTTGTTTTAATCAGATTATGAGCGTGTATAGAAAATATAAAAAAAATAGTTCTAATATATAAAATTTATGTGGTCCGAAAAATTATCTTAATTTCACAATTGCTCAAAATTGATTTATACTAGAGATTTTCCGCAATGAATTACAATAAAAGGTTACCTATTATATTATATTAGGGCACTTATGATAAAGCTTTATAAAATTACAATTTCCCGTTCCTTTTTGGATGATTAATGTATGTCCTCCGACGTACATCAAATTTATAGTTGATTACCACAATATTTTCAGAAAATCGACTAATTTTTTTTAGGTTATTTCATATGACCATTGATTCTAACTATATTATATATATGTATATATTATCGGTCAAATATCGTTATTAGTTTCTTATTTTTATTTTTCATATTACGATAGTTTCTCATTGCTCAAATTTATCAAAATGAATACTATATAATGATCCATATTTTTCAAGTACATTTTACTATGGTGCCTAACTGTTAAATTATGATGGAATGTAAAATAAAATAAATGAAGTATTTCACTTATTATGAGTAAATTAAACTTTAAAAAAATCGTGCACATTAATAATATATCAGTAATTAAAAACGTCATGTACTTCAATAATGTAAACCTTTTAATGGCTAAACAAAGTACAAGTATTTATAAGATTAAACAACTATCAGTAGTTCCAATTAAAATTGAAAGGAATTAAATTTAATAAATTATTTTATCTTGGGTTCTGAAATAAAAAAATATTAAAATAAACCTAAAAAATTGCATTAATCTCAATTGACATATATACAGTTTGTCTTTATTTTAACTGCTTGATTTTCATTGTCATATTTGATTACCACGCTTGACCATTTTTTTATTATTTTGTTATTTTTAGTGATGCTACTAGAAAAAATATAATTTTTTTGCTACGGTTAATCATTATGATCAAAAGAAAAAAAAACCATGGTGACTATAAATTAACCACGATTTTGCAACGGTCATTAATCGTTGTTTCTGCAAGTGTGGTCAGAACAGTTTGCCATGGTCAAAACCATGGCGAATGTTTTGGCTTACGGTTAAAAATCATGGCAAATATTGATTAACCATGATAAAAAATTTAAATTTTTGCATTGATTTTTTTTTAATCATGGTTAATTGTATTAATTTACTACGGTTTTTGACATGTGATTATTCATAGTGTAGCAAAAAGTCAATTTTTTTTTTTTTGTAGTGTACGTACTGGAGTTTGACAACACCATAAATGCTGAAAGACCAGCTAAGGATTCAAGAATTGTTTGGGAACTAACATGTAAAATAGGGAATAACACTCCAATATTTAAGTCAGTAATGACTTTGCGAAAGACTAAAGCAAGAATGCGTAAGAAATGTATGAAGTTTAGTAGGCTAAGTGGTCGAACATGTGAAGAATGTGCGGAGTGCTATAGAAATGTGTGGTTTTGCAAATTAATGAGCTAGCTAGCTGACGAGAGAACGATGCATGCAAATTATCTAAACCCCTATTTATAGGAGTCAAATGATCCGACTGGAAAGTTGTCTGAGCACAATTTAGAAACTATTGGATTTTTTGGAAAGATCTAATTAAATAATATAATATTAGTCAGTTGTAAGTCACATCATCCATGTTCCATGCAAGTAGAAATATAATCTACCACAACAACAGAAAAATTGTCTATTTAAGGGCAATAATTACCTGTAAAAGATAGCTTGATCTTATTCCGAAAGTTTCGACTAGTAAACTTATCCACTAATGATGTGTCCCTGAGTTGATATATCATCCGAAGTGACAAGTGTTGCTGATGTGTCAGTTGGATTAGTCGAGTTACCAACAAATTAAAAATTGAGCTTGAACTAGCTTGGTCGCACTAGCAAATTTTAGTTAGGCTGATGGTTTTTGCTTCTTGGGCTTTGTATATTTTGGCCTATTTTATTTCAATTGGGCTGGACAATTTTATCAGGTTTTAGAGAATGGATACCCTAGCTATCATTTACTATCTTTAATTTCAAATTCCTGTCACAATTTCCATGAATGATAATTTGCCAATATTCCCTTGAAATATTTCACTGCTAGTGCAACTTATTTCCAAATTTTCATATTTAATAAGATCAAATAACCGGAACAAATACATTATACCGACTTGTTCTCCTATTTTTTAATACATATATTTAACTTTACTATATAATAAAATTTCTACCTGCAGTTATCACCCATGAATGCAGCATTTCAATAAATTGATTTAATATTGTGTCCTACATTTTCGAACCTTAGCCACAAATTCAAGTAATATTTTTTGTTACGTAGACTTAATATTGTCATTTTTTTTTTCCAAACTAGTAGTCACCGCATGCAGTTCCCGTGAGATGAAATAATTATGGTGTGAGATGAAATTAAAAAAATGTGAAAAAAAAACAACCCTAGTGTATGAGAGAGAATTTTGGGAGAATTAATAAACGTGGCATGAGGTGAGAAAAACGTGAGATAGTCGATTAAAAAAATAAATATAATTATGAAATTATTAAAAAAGAATATTGAAACTACTATACTCAATGTTTTCTTTAAGAAAAGAAGTAAATTAGCAGATAAATTTAGGCATTCAAAAGTTGACACGACAAAACGTTTTCTATTATAGATAACATACTTAATGTCTCTATGATTGGACCCCAAAATAGTGCTTTTATGAATTGACAATACTTTAGTGTTGGGCTGATCATTGAGCCCATCAAAGGTACACTCTTGTCCAGCCCAGTAAGTGTATCAAATAAAGGTCCTAAACAGGAAAAAAATGGGATAATATAATAAATTTTCCAATTAATTTTAGAAATTATGTAAACATTTACAACCTTTAAATTTACAAAATTATAAAATCTATACAATTATATAAAAAAATTCATTTTTTACTCACAAATGGTGGTTAATGAAACGCCGCATCACTTTTTTGTAATGCCAAAAATAACCCTCAATTGATATGATAACTACTTTATTCAACTTTCCAAATTTTATATTAATTGATAAATTAGTTTTTTATTTCTTTCCTTCTTTTCTTTTAATGGGAAGTGTTAGTTTATATATTTACTATTATTTATAATATATTTTAAAATATAAAAAATTATTTATTATATGCACATAAAAATGGGGTATCACGATATCTAGTATAGACATATAAAACGTATAGACATATAAGATGTAAAGCAAAAGTCAGTTGGTCACAACTTTGTCTATCGACGTCGGCAGGAGGATTGGGAATTCGATGAGCTTACTAATAGAGCAATAAAGTGTAAAAATCTGTGGGCTGTGATTGAAGGGAGTACGCAATCAATTTGGGTCCAATGGATTTACGTCACAGGCTTCACAACCATTCCGTTTGGACGACTCCACCTACGATTGGGACATGGAGCTGGAAAAAAATGATCAAACTGTGCCCGCTCCTTCAGCGGATGATCGAGTATAAGGTCGGCAATGGAGAGAGAATTTGGCTTTGGAGGGATCCTTAGCACCCCAGCGGACTCTTGATCGATCGTGCGCCGCAGGGTCCCCATATCACGGGATTGCCGGTAACCGCGAGACTAAGTACAGTGATTCAAGACGGGGAATGGCACTGGCCGAACTCTCGGGCAGCTGCAACACTTGGGTTATCGGGCTCCTCTCTCCCAGAGATTGCTCCTGGCAGTGACATAGTGATATGGAAGGGAAATGTACGCAAGGGATTCATGACAGCATGCTTGGAGTTTCTTCAGCCGCCTGCGCCAGTGGTTCGGTGGTCGTCGTTGCTTCATGGCCCTCTCAAGATTCCTCGGAACATTTTCGTATTATGGCTCGCCATACTCGAGAAGTTGTCGACAATGGACAAGCCGTAGATGTTACACCTCGATAGTAAGTGTGTCCTCTGTGACGGCGCTCAACCGGAATCGCATTCGCATCTATTCTTCAAGTGCACATTTTCCTACCTCTGTATCTCCCGCATTCAGCGGAAAGTTCGGTGGCGGCCATGCCGGCAATGGTCCAATGGAGTGGCTTGGGCGGCGGTAAAGTGGCGAGGCAGCCATGTGATCAATGCGGCGAATAGGACGCTCCTAGCATCGCTTGTTTATCACAGATGGCAGGAACGTAACCTTCGAAAATTTTAACAGAAGTTCCGTGAGTCGGGCATAGTGGCGGAGCTAGCTATGGAACAAATTCGGCAGAAAATCTTGCAACACTACGAACCTACGTCTATCTCTGTTATTGTTGTTTTTAAGATCTGGAAAATCGCATGGCCGTAGTTTTGTTTAGCCTTTCGGTGGCCGGTGGATTTAGCTCAGGGAGTCTCCCTTTGTAACTTTGTACCTCTTTTTTTTTCTTTTATGATAATTACCCTCTTTCAAAAAAAAATGTATATGGTTAACACACCACCAACCATGTCAATATCATGTGCGTGTTGAATTTAATTTTTGAACACATTAAATGATATACGACAAGTATCAATTTTGCAGCGGGACAATTTTTTAGAGTATCGAGCATTATAGGTTCATAGTCATGAAAATTAAATACACTTAATAATTTAACCTTCACAAATTCAATTTTAATTTTTTAATTTATATAACTGGAAACTCCTTTTTACCTTTTAAAGTTATATCAACATAATTATGATCCAATTACTTACTTAAACAATCAAAAATAAAATAATATCAATATACTGGACAAAAAATACTTTTTTTTTTTGAAGTAAATCAAGACACAACCAAATATTGAGGGAGGAATTATTTGGGTAAATTACACTTTTAGTCCCTATACTTTAGGTCAAAATTGATTTTGGTCATTAAATTTTTTGAGACACGATTTTAGTTTCAAATCTTTACAAATTATTGTGATTTTAGTCTAGCCATTAAATTTGGCCCTAAAAGATGTTAACGAGGGAACCAGATAGACCAAAATCATAATAATTTTTAAATATTAGGGATAAAAATCGTATCTAAAAAAGTTTAGTAACCAAAATCGTAATAATTTATAAAAATGAGGGACTAAAATCATACTTAAAAAAGTTTAAGGAGCAAAACCAGTTTTGACTCAAAGTATAGGGATCAAAAGTGTAATTTACCCGAAGAAATTTTATGCAGAAATAGAGCAATCATATAAGTACGCGCCCTACCATACATTAATAATAGGAAAATAAGGTTTAGGAATTAGGTCCCTTTGGGTCCAAATTAAGCCAACCTCAATTTGGCTGTACGCTCCTATCATACGTATATAATTAATTGCAGTCCCACAAATAATATAGATGATTTTATCAGAATTCTGAAGTTAAGTGTCTTTATGAATAATATAAATGTTCAAAGCATTAATAATATCATTCCTGAATGCACATGATTTTGTTTGATGCCCTCAAAATCCATCATAAATTCTAAGTTCAAAAGGCCCACAGGAGGAGCAGCACAATGGGCCATCAGTAGGACAGCCCACCAACGGAAAAATAAAAGCCCGTAATCTTATCTACTGATTTCGCTGAACTGGCAGGCCCAAGAAATGAGCTCATACGTCATCATACAGCTGGACGGACACATCCTATAGCTTATCAACATATTAATACATGTCACCCTAAAATATCTCCAAATGGATCCTAGTGGATTGACGGAAAATCAATTGGGAAGTTGAGCATACCAAATTTCCGAATTTTCAGGCAGACTTGGCAAGACCTAGTCCACCTGGCGTATCTCAGTCATATCTACTCCAAATTATACGTGGATTTTTCAAGGAATTAGCTGACTCAAAGAGCTTTTGAACGGCATAAGACTCTCTTCAACCAAACTCCGATTTCTGCTTTGTACAAACCTATAAATAAAGATAGGGTAAAATACAATTTACCCCCCTGTGTTATTGGAAAAATTCAATTTACCCCCTTGTGAAAAAACAAAGTGCAAGAAACCCCCTTATATTTTTAGAAATGATACAATTTACCCCCCTTGGGGCTAGGGGTGTATTACACGCGCCTCAACTGCAAATTTTTATCATTTTGACCAATATATTATTTTTTATATCTTAAATTTTGAACGGTTAGATTTTTTTTACAATCGATGCAATGGTTAATACAAATTTATTGAAATGGATGGCTAAGATTAAATATGATCAATGGTCCAAATATTGCAAGTTGTATATATATATATATTATTTATTATATATAAATATGATATATATATTATATATAACATATACATAAATATATATGTATACCCGCGCCGCCGCCCCCCAGCCTCCGTTCGTCGGCGGCCCCAGCCTCTGCCCGTCACCGCCCACTTCACCTTCGCCCGTCGCCTCCCCACGACTGAAACCCCTTGTCCCCCCCCCCCCCCCCCCACCCGCGGCCAAAGCCTCCCCCAACGGCTCGCCGTTGCAACCCCTCCCCCTCCCCAGATCTGGAAACCTCCCGCCAGCCACCTTCAGACCGCCGTCGCCACCTTCGAACCACCAGCCCAGCCGCCGCCTTCCAGCCCCTCCTCCCCTGTTCATTCTCTCTCTCTCTCTCTCTCTCTACATATATATATATAATACATGTATATTTATATAAATAAATATATACAATTAAACATATATAAAATTTTAAAAATATATAAAATTACATATATTAAAATTTTAATATATTTATAAATAATATTGGTGAGATTTGAACCGTTTATCCAAATGATATTAGATCTAACGGTTTTAATATAAGGGTAAAAATATAATTTTATAAATTAAAAATTAAAAAAAATAGAAAATGGCGCGTGAAATGCACCAAACGCGTCGAGGGGATAAATTGCATCATTTCTAAAAGTATAAAGGGGTTTTTTGCACTTTGTTTTTTCACAGGGAGGTAAATTGAACTTTTCCAATAATACAGGGGGTAAATTGTCTTTAACCCAATAAAGATATTGTGCAGTCATTTGATAACAACTACTCACTTTCGCAACTCCTACACCTTAATTTACTCTTGTTCACTCTCGATTCCAAGGCTATTTTGAGCCTATTTTTCACATATCACACAAATTATTATATCACATACTCGAATACCACCATTATTCTCACTTATTTTTCAAGTTTCTTTTTATTTTACACTTTCCTGACTTACACATCGGAATGCTAATGCTTCCTTGCAGGTTAGTTCCCCCATATTTTAGGATTTGCACACAAATTCTTCGAAATTTGTAGTACCTTAGAACTCAAGTAGACATCACTATTAAATGAAATTAATTAACAATATTCTTAGTTCAATTTAAATTTTTTTGTTAAAATTAATTGAAGTTAGTAGCTCGTGTTACATTATATATATACACATTAACAATATAATCATTTTTTAAATATAAAAATGATATACATTTTTATATATGTGATATTATAATATGTGAAGTGCCATATAAAATGTAAATTCAATTTACAATAAAAGATCCAGACTGAGAGTTGGTAAATATTGCAGACGAAATTAGGAACTATTTTGACGAGGGCGACAAGGTGTGAGGACAAATTGGTCATTTAGCCTAATCAGCTGCCTATACGATTATATTAAGCCTAAGTACCACATAGTAAGTGAAATTTCTAAAACATTCTTACATTCTTAACAATTTACCAACACCAATTTGGTATGCTAAATGTGAAATTCCTAAAATGTACTGTTCTTCCTTCATTATTTTCCACACATATGATTTTATAAGTTTTCACTCATACTTTGCACACACATCGAATGCGTCACATCTTCTCACATTTACCTTGGTGGGAACCGATATATGTCAAACTTAGGTCACAAATTATACATGTCCTATTTTGAGATTTTATTGTAATACTGCTTACTTAAATATTGAAGTGTTTTTTTCGCCCTTACTATGGGATAAGACTTGCTTTTGCCCGTTTGAAAAACTTACCTTAGACAATGAAAAGCATCTGTTATAATTTTTTGTTATATATGGCTAATATTTTGATATCGTCTTCTGAAATAACGATCATAGCAGGTTCAAAATTGTGATTACTTATTATTTAGGGTTAATTATAATAATCTCCCCTGCTAGTATAGGAATATACAAATTTTTCTCTTTTATTATGAAAATTACAAATTGTTCCCTCTAGCTAACATGTACTAGTCAAATTTAAAAGTATGTGCTTAAATGACCAATTTGCCCTTATATGTAAACTAAAAATAATTCAATTAACTTAGAAATATAAGTAGACCAAAATATCTTTAAATATATTTTTTCTCCAAAATATAAGCTTTATTTTTTATAATTAAATAAATATAATTTCAATAAAATTTGCAAGCTTTGATGATTGTTAGGAATAGAAATTAAAGTCACAACCTACACATACAAAATATGTGCTTAAAAAATATTATAAAATAATATACAAAAGTTACAAGTACACGCCCTTTTTAACTTTAAAAATAACAAATTACCTCTAAGGGGTATTTAAGCCATAAAAAAATAGAATTATTCAGGTTGATAATATTATAGGAATAAGTTTAGACCATTTTTTTATGACATCAGCAAAATTCATGAAGTTGACTAACGAAAGGGGCAATTTATAAGGTGGATATACTTGAAAGGGAAGTTTATGTAATTTTCATAGTAAGAGGAAAGAATTTGTATATATATCCTCATAATAGTAGGGGAGGTCAGTATGATTAACCCTATTATTTATTATGATTTTTTTTTGTAGTAATTAATTATGATTAAAAAAAAATCAAATTTCTTATAGTGTTTGGAAATGATTGGCGATGCCCCATAGGAGGGATGAGGATAATAACACTAATTAAAAAGATTGGTGAAATTTCGAAGGCTGTTTCATGACCATATATTTTCCATGCCAGCTTCATTGCATTGCACACATACACACACATGTAATAAATGTTTTTAGTTTTTGGAATTAATTAAAATAAAAGCTTGGTTTGAAATTGAATTGAGACCATGAGTTTTATACTATCCTTGGAAAAAGTTTCGCCTTTAATTCATGCATGCCTTATCATGAGATTTTCAATAAATTCTTTCTGAAAACTGAGAAAATCAAGAAAAAAGTGGTAAAGGGGACCTTTTTTTCCATCGTGTTATTAATTGATGTTAATAATCTTGTGGTGGGGATGGACTCATAATTTTTCGTGTATTAAATTTGTATTGCTCTGAAGTTTTTATTTCAAGTTAATGTATATATGTATATATTATAATTTATATTTGGATTAATTATATGTAGACCCTCTCTTATAAAAATGTGAAATTACACTTTTTCCAAAAAAAATTTCAAATTACACTCATACCCCTTCCAAAAACTTATTATTTTAACCTGACCCTCTTTTGTTGGGATTTTGATGAAAAATGTGGACATTAGGAAAAAAAAAAGGGTTAATTGCAATTTTCGTCCTGTAATTATAGGTATTTGGCGTTTTGATCTTTTAAGTTTCTCGGGTAGCAAAATAGTTCTTTAACTTTTCAGTTAATTGCATTTTCCGTCCTGTAATTATAGGTATTTGGCATTTTGATCCTTTAAGTTTCTAGGGTAGCAAAATAGTCCTTTAACTATTCAATTTTCGCGATTTTCGTCCTCTGGTTGCTGGATTTTTTAAAACTTGCCGGAATAATGGCACGCGATGAGGTTGATTTCTTCTTGAGTGATACCACATTCAGGCATTGCCCCTTCTTCCAGCGCATTTTAAAGCCTCAAGTGTGAATTGCGTGCCATTATTCCGGCGAGTTTTAAAAAATCCGGCGACCAGAGGATGAAAATCGCGAAATTTAAAAAGTTAAAGGACTATTTCACTACCCTAGAAACTTAAAGGACCAAAACGCCAAATGCCTATAATTACAGGACGAAAATTGCAATTAACCCGGAAAAAAAATTACATACTTTTTCAATTTTACCCCTTATTTAATGACTTCATGTAATAATTTTGTACTTATAAGGGAAAAATGTAATAATGTTAACCTCACTCTCTATATATGCATTACATTTATCTCCTTATAAGTATAAAAATCTACATACAAATATTAAATGAGGGGCAAAATTAAAATTTACGTAATTGTTTTTGCCGACATAAATATTTTTCGTCCAAACTCTCACGGAATGAGATAAGGTATAAATGGAGAATTTTCAAAGTGGATGTAAGTGTAATTTCAAATTAAACTTTTTTAGTAGAAAGTGTAATTTTGCATTTCCAAAGGGGTCTAAGTGTGATTAACCCTTGTATTTGGTATATATACTATTATAAAATATATATTTTTGTCGTACCAATTTTTAAATACCTTTTGATTTATTCCTTTTCTTAAAAAAAGAAAATAGCCATAATAGTAATTTTAATATTTTTAATAAATCTACAATTACAATTTATTTTTTCTCTTAGGAACTTTTTTCTTTCTACTTCCCTCACACCATATTTGTTTCTTTTCACAATTTTTTCTCTTTGTCTGACAACACAATTCTTTTTTATTTGTTTGTGGGAACTGCGTACATCGATATTTAGTATTATATATGTATGAAATGTTTTACAAAAATACATGTGTATATACTATGTGGATCGAATATATATGTTACGATATCCTATATTGTGTTAAAGGATGAGAAATTATACAATATCAAAAGTGAAAGACTGTGTCTAGTGTTCATATTGTATATTTTATTTTATATATATATGCACATTCCATAAATATAACATAATTTTTAAATATATAATATAAATTCTATGAACTTGATGTATATGAGTCATATAAGAGGAAATTTAATTTAAAACAAAAAAAAATGTTTTTAACGGTATATTCACCGGATGTTATATATGATATTAAATGATTTAATGCAATTTACCTCCCTGTGATATTGCAAATGAGCAAATTACTTCCCTATAAAAAAAAAATAGCAATTTACCTCCCTATCTATATTTTTTAAAATGGAGCAATTTATATCCCTATGTTCTTTAAAATGAAGCAATTTACCTCCCTAGACAAGGAGGTAAATTACTCTATTTTAAAAAAACGGGAAGATAAATTAATTCATTTTAAAAAATATAGGGAGGTAAATACTATTTTATTTTTCATAGAGGGAAAATTACTTAGTTGCAATATCACGTAAGGATTGTTTGCATTTTTTCCGATATTAAAAAATGAGAAATGATATATGCACTATGAATAGTGAAAAACGTGTCTTGTGTTTGAATGTAATTTGACGTTCGATAAATATTTCTCATCAACCTAAAAACGTTATTGTAAAATGAGATAAAAGTGAAGCTCCTCCACATGTGGCGCATTAATTAATTAAGAATCATGTTTCTAAAGATATGAATTGAAATGACAAACTAAATATGATTAATTTATATGGTTTGAATCTCCTGTGGCTGATATTTATATTTTTTATTGTCACCCTAATTAACTAATGACTAATTTCATTTTACAAGTACTTCATATAATTAGAAAATTTTAAAATCTATCAATATTTTATAAAATATAGTTTAAAATAACTGTCGAAATATTTGATGAGGTGCTTTGTAATATGAAATTATCCAAACAAATGTAAAAGAAGTTGTTATTACATATTTGAAATTCAAAAACATTACAATTTTGATCCCAAAATATACGGTGGTTTACAATATTAGTCCCATACTTCTTGAAAATACCAAATTTATGAAAAAAATTCAAAATTAGTCCCACCGTGAAAAATTTGCAACTTTTGGGACTAACTTTACAACATTTGGGATAAACTTTGGGATTAATTTTGCAATATCTTGCTAAAATATGAGACTAATTTTGCAATATTTTCCTAAAGTTTGGACTAATATTGCTACTATAAACTAATTTTGAAATATTTTCCTAAAGTATGGGACTAATATTGATTATTTCAACAAGTATGAAACTAATATTACAAATCACACTATATTTTGGAACCAAAATTATAATTTTCTCTTGAAATTAATTCTTACCTTCAAACTAATCCAAATACAATGTAAAAGTTTCCCTATTAATACTCAACCTCATTTATAGTTGTAGTCTCACTCTAAATTAATTAATCTAGTGTTGTTATCTTATTATTGAATGTAATTAATTGATTATTATAAAATTAAGGGTATATTACAAACCACCTCTCTTGAGATTTGATATAATTATAAATACATCCTCATTGTTTGAAATATTATAAATATCCGCTAACTTTAACGTCCGTATAACAACGAGTCCATTTCGTTAGGTTTTCATCTAATTTTTGTAGTGAACTGCCCAAAATACCTTTTAGATTATAACTTATAATTTTATATATTTTCTAAAATATTTTTATTGCTAATATTCTTTATGAATTATATATTTTACCCACCTCATATTATTTTATATTTTTTCAAATATTCTTTTTGGAAAAATAAAAGAGTCAGCAAGAATAAAGTAGTGCTTTTCAAACTTACGTCTAGAGGGGCTACACAATCAATTTGAGGGGGTATTTATATTTTTTCAAATCTAGAGAGAGGTAGGTGTAATTTACTCTAAAATTAATTGTTGATATCTTCAATGTTTATAGTGATATCGTCTCCCTAGCTAGACATTCTTTTAAGGACAAATTTATTAGAATCCGATCAAAACAGAAAATATCTTGTTCAAAGAGGTATATTATTTAAATACCACACGACATCAATATGCAAAAAACATGCGAATTTTCCATCAAAATGGGAAAATCCCCAATTTTTTTGTCACATGAGTCTTGAAATTAGAAAGATTTATGGACAATGAATTAAAATTGCACAAAATTAAAAGTATAATTAGTGGAGTAAATTTGCCACCTCAACATTTGAACGTCCTAAAAATACCACACCCTAAAATTATTGGACTGAAAATGCAATTTTACAACCACGTTATATATAAGCTATTGAACTCCATAACAATTTGAATACCAACTAGCAAGATTGATAATTAATTTAGGGTACTATTAATTAGCGGTATTACGTGTCAATGAGACTTAGCTCAGTTGATGAAACTAAGGCTTAGTTCAGTTGGCGAAATTGAGGCCACATGATCCTAAAGATCATGGGTTCGAATCCTTTGCGTGGGATGATTTGTTTCTACTGTATAGTAGGTTTATATGTGATATTATTTCTACTGTATAGTAGGTTTATTTGTTGTTGTAATAGCAAGATGTTAGTTTGTGATACTGTCGATATGATTGTTGTATTTGTCTCTATCCAATATTGATACTGACATGACTGATTGTAATCACTTTATTTCAATTAATAAAATTTATCACTTCCAACTCAAAAAAAAAAAAAAAAATAGCGGTACTACGTATATTGATACAGAAATGTGCTTGGGATTTGGAAAGTTAAAAAGAATAAACAAAAATTAATTTATTTTTCTCATGAAATTTTATCAGTTCACTTTTCTGACTAATTGCTCATTTAATTATGAACTACCCATAAAAAAGTGTGCGTTGGTAAAAAAAAAAAAAAAAGGAATTTTTCTCCATCATAAAATAAAATATATAAATTGGGAAATTACCATAAGAAAATAAAATAAACCTTACAATAATGGAAAAGAAATGTGCAGATTTTTATATTAATCTCACACAGGGAGAGGCTGTGAGTAGACAATTATGCCAATTTAATTAGAATCAGCTCATAATAGCAAAATAAGCCACAAGAAATTACAATGTCACTAATCAGAGGTTTGCCAAAACCCGAGACTCATAGGCCAAAAAAAAAAAAAATTGGAATCAGGATCTACCACGCGGATTTGTCGGGTTGGACTTAGTTAATATTTTTAAAATATTAAAAATTATATATTTTTTAAAATAATACTACCATAAATTTATTATTATGAGACAAGAATATTATTGAAAGGTTAATTATTTTTTTAAAATGTATATGTGCATGTTTTAGGCATCGAAATATTAAAATATGCATTACTTATATATACATCAAACGTTTACAAACTATTTATGTTATTATTTTAATTTATAAAAAGATTAAATTTATGTATTATATGTAAGTATAAATAAATTATACATATTTTTTATATGTACAAATATATTATATATCAATATATATATATAATACACACAAAATATTTAAGAAAAAATAATTAGGCCGAGTTCAGGTACAAACCACTAGGAACCAAGAAACTCCCCGGGACTTGCTTAGAGTTCGTTTGGTTCAAGTGAGAGGAAAGGGTAAGTGAAAGGGGAAGGGAGAGGGGAAGAATAATAGTTTTCCTTCAAATTGTTTGGTATGATTGGAAGGGGAGTAAATATAAAATATTTTTCCTTGTTTGGTAGAAGAAAAAGACTAATTTTTGTAATTTTACTATCTAACCCTTTCTCTTCATTTTGTATTAGAAAATAAACAAGTAAATATTATGCTAATATAATTTTAGTATAACAAAGATATAAAAATCATATTAATAAAAATATTTATCAAACAAGAAGAATAATAATTTTTATTAATTAAAATATTCATCTAAACGAATATTATTTATTTATCTAATATTCAGTTTAAATAAAATAAAACTTACTACCAACGCCCTTAAATATGGGCAATAGAGTAAATAAAAATAAAATATGTATTTTTTTTGTCTTTTCGACCTTATACTTTTACTTTTTCGCCAATTTCGGATAGAAACAAAATTGGACTTAGGAGGAGTTTCTTATACATTCAGTTTTACTTCCCCCCATTTCTTTCCCCAAACTAAATACTAAACTTTTTCTGATACATTCTTTTTATTTTCACTTTTATTATACTTTCACTTTCCCCCAACCAAACATATATACCTTTAAGGCTTCAAAACTCACCACGATTGATCGGATCCGGACCATTACCATCCCTAACTGTCACTGTATTTCCTCTTGCAAAAGGGTAGTTTTGGCCTTTTGTGGGGTTTACCCACATCAGACAGTAACTTTCAAAATCTTGACTAAAATTTCAAAAAGGATTAAATAGATTTTTTGTCCTGTAATTAAGTTTTATCCTTTTTCTTTTAGGATTATAAAAAGTTTCGTAATTTTTTAATATTTTGCAATTTTAGTTCTTTGGTGTCGAACTTTGTAAAAGTTGTCAAAATAAATCATGCTCCCTTCACGATAATTTGACATTTTTATCCTTTATCTTTTTAGGGATTGCAAAAGAACCCTGTAACTTTTTGACATTTCATAATTTTGATCCTTCTGATACTGGATTTTGCAGAACTTGTATGACTGAATCACGTGCCCCATCATTTTTTTTTTCGTTCATGTTGCCAAAAGCGAACCAATCGGAACAAAAATCCCAATTTAAATGAACCACGTGAGGCACACATGATTTATTCCGATAATTTTTTTCAAAATCCGACAAGAAAGAATCAAAATTACGAAATATCAAATTAAAAGTTACATAATTTTTTTATAATTCTAAAAAAATAAAAGTATTAAAATTACAGAACAAAAAATATACTCAAGCCTTTCCAAAAATCACACTGATTTCTCGAATGTACGAAACTACGTTAAATTTACTAGGTTAATTAATTAACTAGGAATTCGGAACTAGGTTTGATGAAAATCTCTATATACACAAAAATGATCCTATTCCCTAATCAAATTTGAATCTACTTTTCAAGAAATTTCATTTCCAAAGCCAAATTAATTAATTAAGCCGCCAAACACTATATTGTAATTTCCCAAGCATCAAAAGTCAAACCCTAATTCTCATTTCTCAGGAATGTACACCAGATGATGCACAAGATACAAACACTTTTTGTTCTGAGGGATGAGATGAGATGAAAGCTTATTCCTATCCACTAGTGAACATGCCAATAGCTAAAGAGAGACTCTATGACTACAAAGTGAGCAATATACACTTTCTGCTATCCAAAAGCAAATTTTTCTATCTTTTTTTCAGTCTAGACATCTATGGAATGTTTGATTAAAACCTATGATCAGTTCAAACCCTAAAACTCCAACAAAGAAAACATACCCTAAAAACTGCTAAGTTGTTCTGAAGATTTTAAGACAACATTTTTTCTTCAGAACAAATCAGCAGTTTCTCCCATCAAGTCCATGAAATCCCCATCCTGCCCTTGTCCACCTGCATCATCAAAGAGCCAGTTCTCCAGCAGGCTAAGGGGCAGTTGAGTCATATCCAACTTATTGTGCTTGCTCTGATGATCTTCTTGCAACAAAATTCCAAATTTTGCAGCCTCAAACTTGGTTTCTTGATCCTCAATAAAATTCGGAGAATTCAAGAACGTCGTCGCCGTCGACGTGCTGATGGCCCCTTCACTCGGGCTGGAGCTGATTCCAGCTGAAGGGTTGTAATTGTTAAAGGAATTAGTACTCTGAGTGCTCTCAGATGAGCCTCTTTGGGACTTTTTCGACCAGTTTTCGAGCAGACGAGCGATGTTTTCAGCGCTGGACGCATACGAGGATGTCTGAATCGACTTAGTTTGTGGAGAGATTGTCGAATCAGTGGATGAATTCTTGTCGGATTTGTGGAGGGAGAGAGCCTCGCATAAGGCCTGTTTGGCCATGTGGATGTCTGTTTGGAGCCTTCTCTCCCACTTCCCCTTTGAAATTGATTGTGAATCTGATGAACTCCCGCCATCATTTTCACTCTTGTCGTGATCATCCCCCTGAGTCTTGATTCCCAGCTTCTTTTTCAAGTGCGTGTTCCAGTAGTTCTTGATGTCGTTGTCTGTCCTCTGGGGAAGATACGAAGCTATAGCAGCCCATCTACAAACAAATTAAACACCTTCAGTGCGTGTTGTGTGCGTGTTTCAGATCTAGTTATCGAACCCTAGCTCCAAACAATTAAACATGTTCATGGGCTCCATTTTTAGTGTGTTTTGTGCGTGTTTTTGGGTGTTACTGAAAAAGGGTCTGAGAGAGAGAAAGAGAGAGATACCGATTGCCAAGAAGAGCTTGGAGGTGGACGATCATCTTCTCCTCCTGTGGGGTGAAGTTGCCGCGTTTGATGCCCGGCCGGAGATAATTAGTCCACCGGAGCCGGCAGCTCTTGCTGCATCTAAGCAAGCCTGCAGACAGATCAAAAGCAAATGATTCTTGACAAAAAATCAAACAGAAAAATGAATTCTCAAAAAGAGTAAACATGCATTCAAGAAACTGATGATGGTGATGGAGCTGCAGAATATTTATTACACAGCTTTTAATGTTCACAACCAACCAAAAAAAATTCAAAAAAAAAAAAAAAACTCATTTTTCTTATAATTAATTAATTAATTACCTGTGTTAGAAGGAACAGCTCTCCAATTTCCAGGGCCATGTTCTTGAATGTAAGAAACCAAGACGATGTCCTCTTCTGGCGTCCATGGCCCTTTCTTCACGCCAAATTTGTCACAGCAAGGTGGTCTTCCCATAATTCTATTCCTAAATATTATTAATTATTAATTCTATATTTGTAATTTATATATATATATATATATATGTATATAGGTAGGAGTTGTTTTTGATGAGGGTATGAGGAGAGAGAGAGAGAGAGAGAGAAATGGAGGAGAGAGAAAGAGAGAGTAGTAGTGTAAGTGAAGGGGTGGAGGGGAAGATATAGAGGAGAAACACAGAGAATTGTGCAGTGGAGGCTGACCACGGAGAAGAAAGGGTAAAAGGGATACATATTATCCCCTCTATAAAAAGAGTCAAAAGCGGACAGCAGGCAGCATTTACTCTTTTGCTCGCAAAAAGTCAGCTTTCCCCCTCCCCAAAAAAAATTATGATAATAATTCTTGCAAGATTTATAGTGAGGTATACTAAATGAAATAAATATAACTCAGGATATTAATTAATTACGGTTAAATAAATAACTAATAGTAATTGTATCTTTGATGCCAAAATATTAGGAAAAATTGCTTTTTTAGTCCTTTATCTTAAGGTGTTTTTTTATTTGGTCCTAATTATTGTATTTGTTTCACATTTAGTTTCATTTGTTCAATTTTTTTTCAAATTTGGTCCTAAACTGCATTTTTCGTCAAATTATTAATGGAGCTGTCAAGTCTGTTATTGGGGCAAGAGTACTTTGCCACTATTGACAGCTCTGTTAACAATTTGATGGAAAATATCGTATGGGACCAAATTGGAGAAAAAATTAAATAAATTGGACTAAATATGAGACAAAGGGAACAAATGAGATCAAATAAAAAAAAAGTACTAAGATATATGGGACCAAAAATGAAATTTTTTTCCAAAATAGCTACAACAAAAATTTATGGTATTATATGTTTTGGCCATTGGTAAAATCATGACGTATGTTAATTATCCGTTGTGAAAATTTAAGCTTATTGGTATCGGTTTTATTCGGTCGTAATGGATAATATTAATTTATTGTGATTTTTAAGTCGTAATGATTTATAATATTACTAGAAAAAAAATTCATTATTGGTTGTATTTTTAATAATTATAACTAAAAATTATGGTAAATAACTATTATTAACTACGGTTAAATAAAAACGGATGCAAAAACTAGCTTTTCCACCATGAAAAACTTATTCTCCATGGTAAATATTTTGGCCATCCTTGCAAAAATTACGGCCGACAACCATTGCGTGGTCATGATTAATGACTATTTGTTACAACTATTTAGTATTAGTCATGGTTAAACATATTATATTTCTTGTAGTGTACAGAGATTTTTTATTTTTTATTTTTTTTGGTAGTTGGACAAGAATGACTATATAGTTAAGTTCTATTAAGATGCAGCCTTCGATATGGCATTTTATGTTATTCTTGTTTGTATATAGTTTAAGTAAGAAAAGGAAACAAATGACAACAAAAAAGTTTAATTATTTTATATATTATAAATGACTACATACGTTACGACTTAAAAGTCATAATAAATCAATACAATCAATTACAATCAAATAAATCAATCCTGGGAAACTTAATCTGCATGACAAAAAGCAGTTTTTCATGCACGTTTGGCCATGATAATTAAATATGACAAAAAATCATATTTTTTTTATAGTGCAGAAGAGGTTTTTGCATACTCCTATTCTATTAGATTAAACTATTGATCGTTTTTTTTTTTTTTTTTAATTTTGTAATATGTTATCTTGACGTGTGCGACCGGATTGTTTTAAAGAAGCAATTTGTTACCTTTTCTCAGCAAAATTAACATGTATGATAACAATTAATTCAGTAATAATACACAAATAATTTAAAAAGATACATATTATGCCAAATTTTAACTTTACTAATTGTTGTCACTCTAGCATGCATCTGAAACGATTCTTGCCATGAAAATAGTATTATGTTAATTACCAAGAGAAAAGAATATTTTATCACGTAATATATATGCGATTCATTACGTCATTTCATATGTACATTCAAATTCAAGACTGATTCATACATCATTAATTCAAATCCATAAATACATTTAAATAAGGTAAAAATAATAATAAACTACTATAAAAATAAATATAAACTCACATTCGTGAAACTTGATCTTACAATATCTTTTGTCGTCATGACAACAACTTTATAACATTATCACTTGCCATCTTATTACTGATTTTCATTTTATAACAATACTTTGTCATTTGATCAAAATTCATACTTGCTCTAATAATTATTTTATAAATCAAATTAGATAACAAAATTATAATAGATCAATAGAACATACACTATTTTATCTTCGATTCCATTCCATGTGTATATACAAAGTCTTCCACTATATAAAATACATAATACAATTTTTTTTAAATATATCTATATTTCTAAATCAACCAACATACAATGATTATAACATTCAGTACATGATTCATCAATAATTCTAAATCAACCAACAAATCCAAAGTAAACAAAAAAACAACATACTACTATCAAAAAGTAGACTAAATACATACGTTCATATGACTCAAACTCACAATCTCTTAATTGTGAGACACATAACATAATATTTATGTACATAGCGTGTATACATATATATTGATTAAAATAAAAATACAATAAAATATAGAAATAGAAAAATAAAAAATTCAATCCGCCCCATGTGGGGTTATTTTTATTTTGGTCCCTCTATTTTTAATTAATTTTCAAAATGGTCAAATTCTTTTTGTTATTTTTCAGTTTCATCCTTCTAGTAGAATTTTGATCAATTGTTTGGTCAAAAAATGGTCTTTGTCAAAAATGCCTCCAAAAGTTTCGGTAAAATATGCATAATTGCAAAAGCATCCCTCCATTTTCAAACTCAATTTCAATTTAGTCCCTTATGATGGTTAGAAAATTATGACCATATTTGACCATTTGAAGGCCCTATTGACAGTTGGAATTTAGCCTTTTGCCAAACATACTCCCTTATAATATATTGTACAATTAGAAATGAAATCTATAAATTAAATTTCACAAAAGCAAGAAAAATGCAGCAAGAAGTTTGCAAGTATCCAATAGCAATCAACCCATACTTTTTTTTAACTACTTCACATAAAAATCAGTCATCAACTATGTATCATTTTTCAACCAATTATTGTTTATACATTGATTATGTCTTTTTTAAATTCAACCAACAACAACATCAAATTCTTCAAATTAATTAGTTTTTTCAGTTTAAAAATAACTATGCACACACATTTAAGTATGCATATATTAGTATAAGATAATACCATAATATATACCATGCCATAATATTTACAACCCACAAAATTTTCTTTTTCTTTTATAAATATAAAGAAAAGTACAAAAACGCCCTTCAATTGAAGAAAAAATTAGCCAAAATTCCACCAAACGAACGAAATTAAACAATAAAAAAAATTAAATAATTTGAAAAATTATTTAAAAATAAAAATAACCCCACATGAGGCTGCAAGGCATAAGGCCAAGTAGAAAATTAGGTCCGTATATACTCAACTCAATCTACATTGAGAATCGTGCAATTTTCACTAAGGATGGAAGAACAAAAGTCAATGTTAGGGCGTAAAAGAGAAGTGATTGGTTTGGGTTGTGTGATTACATATATAGGGTTAGAACCTAGTACTTCTTCTAGATGATGCTAAGTTATTAAGGTGGCAATAAGGGGACCCCTCCATCCACCAACTTAATTTTTCCACCTAAGTTTGTAAGTCTCATTTAATACTTTTGGGATGACTCAACATTTGGGCTTCATTCATTAGGTTTTGTTTTCTTTCTCAATTTTTAAGTGAGTTCTTGTTTTTATATTGAATTTTGTATGGGAAAAAAAACTATATTTGGATAATAATATTTTGTGACTGGTTTTTTTAATGGAAAGATGTGATAGTATGGAAATATATCACTACAAGAAAATAGATAAATAGCTACAGGAAAAAAAAGTTCAGCGTTAAGCTAATTAGTAAGTAAAGTTGTCGTTGTTGATCTATATATATTATTTAATATAAAAAATTTACTTGCTAGCGAATTTAACAACGAATGATTTAAAATGTATAGTAAATAGTATAGATTAGCAAGGAGAGCATTACTTGCTAATTAGCTTGATGTTAATCTTAGCATCAAATTTTTTTATGGCTATTAAATCATTTTCTTGTGGTGTATTTGTATTGTGGCGTGCAGCGATAGTATTTTATGCCATGGCAAGAGATTCATTTTCAAGTAGTAAGCAAACCACCACCGACACAGTTGTCTACCGCTCAAATGTTTAGTTTTCACTTAAAAGTCTTGAATTTAAACTTGAGTCGGACGTTTAACTCGTCATTTTATGTGGGTGTATTAAGAAATAACGTCAGTCAACTCATACCGCATGATTTAATGAAGGTTTGGCTTGATTTAACTTAAATAATATGTTAGTGGAGCTACAATGGTCAATATAAATGTATTATGGAATGTGGTGGTCGGCCCATAATGCTTGATCTAATGAAGATTTGGCTTGATTTACTGCAGGTATGTCTTGGTGGGGCAACGATGAGTAAGTTGAACAATGTCGACCACCATAATGCTTGATCTAGTGAAAGTACGACTTGTTTTACTGCAGGTATGTCTTGGTGGGGCAACAATGACTAAGTTGAACAATGTCGACCACCGTAACTTACTCCACTTACACATTTAATCCTTTTTTATAAATTTAGTGCTGAACATCTCCATTTTGTCCCTTTTCGACAAATTTAGTTATGTGTTGACAATTTGAGCCCTATTCACACTAGAGTAGATTTTATTTTTGATCCTGTAACTATACATTATTGTGATCAAATTTGTCGACACGAGATTAAATTTGCCGAAAAAGGACCAAATCTGAGATGTATTAGACTAAATTTGTAAAAAAAAAAAAAAAGGACTAAATGTGTAAATAGAGTAGGTTATGGACCAAAAGTGCTAACGACCTAAAGTTACGGAATTAAAAATATAATTTTACCTTATCAATATTACTAATACTTTAATCATAATTATCATTGATATAATTAAAAGTTCTTCTCACTCGCCATACACACGTACGTATTAGCGACAGTCGATTATCATCTTATTACAAATATTTAGTCTTTTTGTATGAATCTATACTACATATTAAGGTTCAAAATCTTTATTTAAAAAAAAAAGACTATTTTCGGTAGACAAAATATGAATTGACTAAAATATCCTAACATACATATATTTATTTCTTCCATAAATAACTAACTTTTAAATCAGTTAATTGTATCAACTATTGTTATTCATGTGAACTCAAATTTAATATATGCTATTAATTTTGGTCAATTATTTATTTTATTTTTCTCGTATATATTATACTTAATTAAATAAATACAATAAAAAAATTAAATATACACATCAATCGAGTGTGCTTTCATCATCAGTTAAACGTAAAATTCTGAAAAAAAAAATTAAGTGAAAGCGATTAACTATTATTATTTGAAATAAATCGATTACAATCATTTATGTCAAAATATTTATATCTAACAACGACAACTATAACAATCATGTACTATTCAACAATATCATTTAACTATATCCAACCAATACCTACTATTACAGTAGAACGACACATACTATTAACAACATCCGACACATTGATAGAATTCATACGCATGATCTTAAAATTATGGACCCTCAACTTTACCAATTAAATTAAGCCTCGTCGGTTGTTATACATGGCGCAGTTCCGAATATGGGCCATATTGCTAATAAAAATCTGGGTTTAGACTTTAGAACTTGGTCGTTCGTCGTGTGTTCATATTTCGGAATTTAATTTGTAGGTAAGTATTTATGTAATGGTATGGCCTAAAATCTGCATGCATGGGGTGGTACCAACTCACAAAAATTAAATAAAAAATGCCAATTTAAAAGTCGGCATATCCCTTTCTCCTTGTCTTATTTGATGTGGGAAGTCGTGAATTTGCGGCGAAACAGACGCCTCGTAGATATACAAGGCATCGACGTTTATAAGCCACTCATATTAATCCCTTCGATGGGGTATTTAAGATACAAAACAATAAGACGTCGTGTGACGAAGTGTTCTCAGTTCACTTTGACTTCATATAAACCTCACAATTATCTTAAAAAGCAATAATTACTTTATTACATCACATTTTAATTAATTGTTAATACATTAGTTCCATCAAGAATATTGATGGAATAAATTAGAATAAATTACATAAATTTTGTAAAGTTCGAACTCATTACCTCGAGCAAGTTTATGGGAACTCAATCTTTACCATTGGATTAGCACCATTGGCAGACCGTAATTTCTTAACCACTAGTTCCTACTCTTACTAATAATTTTAAGTGTATTTGTTATTGTGACTATAAAGCCCTGAAGCACAAGAAAATTTTACTTGATTAATCGATCTATTCACCTAAGCAAATAATCTTTTTTCACAAAACCATACTCTAGTTTTAATGTCAAAATTAAGTTATTATTTAACTAACTACAAACCTTTATTTATTTATTTTTTCTTTTTTTTTTTCACTCTGAGTTATCTTATCCTCAACTTTTTCTAAAGTTTGTAGAGATTTTCTCCAAATTCCTTCAAAATTTTTTGCACCTCAACGTCATTAGGTGTGAAAATATTTCTTTTTATTTTTTTTCACCACAAGTGTCTTAATTTCACAATAAAGATTAAATTAATTATGTTCAGGCCGAGAGCAAAAGAGTTCAATCCCTCTTGATAAGTGTAATATTTATGACATTTTGAATCCTATTCATCAACAAGAATTCATTTAGGATCCAACTCACTTACCATTGGATATGATTTTTTAGGGGAAATAGTTTTTTTTTCATCCCATAACTTAGGGTCTTTCCACTTTTAGTCCCATTGGATACGGGATTCTCACTTTTGGTCCTGTAACTTTCAAAAAGTCGCACTTTTGATCCCATGACACTTTTCTTTAGATATTTAACGGAAAGTGCCACGTGGCCGTTAAGTGCATGAGACCAAAAATGTTACTTTTTGAAAGTTATGGGACCAAAAGTGAAAATTTAATAACATATGGGATCAAAAGTGAGAATCTCATAACATATGGGACCAAAAGTGTAAAGGCGCTGACGGCCACATGCTAAGCACGTGGTGTTTTTCATTAAAAAATTTAACGGAAAGGTGATATGGGACCAAAAGTGCTAGTTTTTAGAAGTTACGGAACCAAAAGTGAAAATTCGGTAATCAATGGGATCAAAAGTGGAAAGACCCTAAGTTACAGGACGAAAAGTGTTATTTTCCCCGATTTTTTACTAAAGTTAATTATTATAGTTAAAAATAAGAAATCGTGGTGGATGCTAATTAATTAACCATAGCTGCACAATAACTATTAGCCGTTGTTTTTACAAGTAAGGTCAAAACATTTGCTACAATTAAAAGTTTTGCAAATATTTTGATTATAGGTAAAATCATATCGAATATTGATTAATTGTGGTCAAAACTTAAGTTTTTGTATTGGCTTTGTCTGACCATGGTAGATAGTATTGTTTATATGATTTTTAAGTCGTCTGATGATTTATATCGTATGGTTAATCAATTTTTTCATAGTGTTAGTGGTATGAAATAAATAAATACCCAATTTTTTTAAGCAGATGCTATTTAATACTAAAATAAATTGTGAAGTATAGGTGCAAAAATAAATCAAATTATTTGACACGATTGAAGTCAATCAGTTAAAATTTATTTGAATTCGATTTATTAAATTTAATTAATTAAACTTAAAAAAAATTAATAAGTTTTCAAACTCGATGCGATTAGTACAAATATGATAAAATATACTAAAACATATCAGATTATTCAAGTTCGACTCATGTTTGATCCAACTAAAGCTCGTTTGAACTCGATTAGATTAACCAAACCAAATTCAAAAACAAATTTTCAAACTCAATAACTCAAACAAACCTGATTAATGACGTATTCGGCTATACTCGAATTATCGACAACCCTAGTTATGTAAATATGAGATAATTAGTAAAGCCTTTTTTTTTTATACATTTCTTACAACCGATATAAATATGTGACATCATTATATTTAAACCATTGGATCAAACTAAGTCAATGTTCGTGATGTACATAAGTCCATGTCGACAATAAATGTAATTACTTAAGTTGGATAAATCTGCCTAGCTATTTCATTTTTTTGCCAAGGGTCCTAGGGAACAAAATCAAATTTATTGCACAATTTTGACAAAGGTTATTTGATGATTTTTGTCGGTGTGTGAAATTTAATCTAATATTATATTTAGAGGTATTTTTTAAATCATTATGTTAATTCTCTTTCCATTTTTTTCGATGTTTGTTTCTGACGTGGGACCACACCTGAATAATGATTAAAGTCCCATATAGTTTTGACACCGTTAAGGGGCCTGGATTTGTGTACGACATCCACTACAATCGTCTGATCAAGATTGGATTAATGATCCACGTTCAATTGTAATGCACCAGCAGGTACGATTTAATTATGCTATTCAACTCATTTTTCAAAGCTTATCATCTTAACGACCTCATTGACTTAAATATTGGAGAGGTATAACTGGAGTCTTCTCAGTGTTGGACTTATCAAGCTAGTGGTTGCAGGGCATTTTGAAGACTTATCAGTCCCCTTTAATTATTATTTAAAATTATGTTAATTTATTATCTTAATTTCCTGCCGGTAGCATTCCTAACTTCTAAATTTTATTTTAAATTAGTTCTTTTAATCATTTTTCTGCGAAAATCTAGCTATAATTTGAACTTTCTTATAGTAAGATGCTGAATTCAAGTTTCTTTATCACTTTAATCCCTTAAATTTTAGAAAATATTGTGTATATTGTTACTCTGTGTGGCAAAAAAACTATTGATTTCCGCAATGCAAATTTTTACCTGCATAAAGTGGTTATAAGGACTAATTTAAAACAAAATCTAAAGTTTCGAGAAGCTAATATTAGAAAATAAAGATAATAGATTATAGTGATTTTAAGACAAACTTAAGTGACTAACTATGATACTTACCCATTGTTTATAGATGGTATTCGATCATTTATTATACTTAAACCATATCAATTTGTTACATATTAGAAATCATTTTTATAATGATATTGTTAATGCATGCACGAAATATAAAAAGAAAGTAATTACGAGACATAAGATTCACGTAATGACTTAGGAAATTCGACTACATTAACACTTTTTCAAAATTATGAGACATAGAATCGTACAAATTATTTAAAAAAAAAAAAAAAAACTATTTATCAACTAGTTGGATCTACAATTGCTGGATTTGAGTATAATATTGAAATAAATAGGCTCAACTCTTCAATAATATATATAGGGTAAATTACAGTTATTTTCTCTGAATTTTGGTATAATTATAAATATTTTTTCATTGTTGGAAAAATTACAAGTTATAATTTTTAACCAAAAGTCTGAAATTGACAATCTTGTCCTTGAATTTTTTTATTAAAATTGTAGAAAATCAGCCGAGACAAACACATTATTGCTCCTCTGTGTAAAAAGCTTAAGAAACCTCTCCCTGCGCATTGGGAGGTATTTGTAATTTTTCAAACAGCGATGAGGTATTTATAATTATGTCAAATCTCGGGAAAGGTAGCTGTAATTTATCTAATATACACTACAAAAAATATAACATTTAACCATGGCTAATTGCCATGGTTAATACTAAAAAAACGCAGTGAATAGTCATTAACCACGGCCACGCAACGGTTGTCGGCCGTGGTTTTTGCGAGGATGGCTAAAACATTTGTCATGGCTAAAAGTCATGGCGAATATTTTTACCACGGCAAAAAGCCGTGGCAAATAAGTTTAATTTTCATGGTGGAAAAGCTAGTTTTTGCATCGATTTTTATTTAACCATAGTTAATAATATTTATTTACCATGATTTTTAGCCATAATTATTAAAAATATAGCTAATATTAATTTTTTTTAGTGATATTTATATATATATATATCTAGATCTATATGTATAACTTAGATCATTGCCACCTCAATCACAAGCATTAATACTACACATTTATTTTTATTATTTATGATACACATCATCATGTATGGATACATTCTATGCTTGTTGTTCGGATGTCAAATTAGGACCATTTGTTTTATTTATTTATTTATTTTATATATGAGTGACATACAAAAAATGAAAATGATAGTACAAGACAATTCTCTAGCATATCATCCTTAATTCAAGTGAATTTCCACAATTTATAAAGTATGAGGGTCCTGGTTCTCATTATAATCAACTATATTAATATTATTTTTTTCTTATATTATATACAGACGATTGAGTGTGCTTCGATTATTAATATTAATAATTAAACAAGAATATCCTTTTCGTTATAGTGTCAAAAGTGTGGGCCCATTGGGCCCAGCCCGTCAATGATGAAATCTTGGATGTTACCACATGTAGGGCACGTGGTACACCACGTTGCAGCCAATTGAATTTAGTGGGGGACACGTATGTGGATGAGGGTTCACATGATTGGGCTGTGAATTGAGCCCATCACCGAAAAGGCAATTTTAATTTGCATTAAAATGGGCCGGGCCCGCAAAGGCCCTTAGTTGTCAAAATTGCTGTGACGTTTGAGAATTAATGTGGGGGGTTTTGTTGTTATTAGGCACGATTGCGACTCCGCTTGTCGACATTGTGAACTTTTCTTAATATATGCTAGCTGTGGAAACACGTCGTTCTTATGTATAATAAATAAAAAAAGGTTATATTTAAAATTATATTATAAATATAAATAAAATATACAAATCAACTAAAGTACTGATGTGGAGAAAAAATCAAATTTGCAAGAAGACCCTCAAACTTATGACTAATGGCACAAAGGCCCTTGAGGGGAGTTATGGGAAGTTAAAAGAAGTTGAGGGAAGTTGAAGAGAAGGAGCTTGAAAAGAGAGTGGACTAGCGAAATGACGAAAATGCCCTCAATTGATTAATTTTAGGCCGTAGGATCAAAGGGCAACGTTGTAATTTCACCCCCTAAAATTTACTATAAATAGGGGGTGAATTCATTGTTAAAGGTACCTCTTAATGAATATCACAAGATCACTTTGATTCTTCTTGTCTTTTATTATGCTTCTTGTATTCAATCGGCGCACGTGCTTAGGCTACATTTTCCCGAATTTCACCCCATCAGCTTGGCGCCGTCTGTGGGAACCCAGTCTAGGCATTGAGGATGAACACCAGGTCGAGGGCAAGAAACGCGAACGTGGGGCAAGAGGACCCTGAAAGAAGAGGAGAGGAGGAGCAGGGCCACGCCCTGGCGAATTCACCAGCATCAGCTAAGAGGTCGAGGCCCACGCCTTGGAGAGTCCACTAGCGCACTGCCAGGAGGAGAAGAGGCAGGAAGAGGTCGAGGCCCACGCCTCAGAGAGTCCACCGGCGCACTGCCAGGAGGAGAAGAGGCAGGAAGAGGTCGAGGCCCACGCCTCCGAGAGTCCACCTGCACACCACCAGGATGAGGAGAGGAAGGAAGAGGTCGAGGCCCACGCCTCGGAGGGTCCACCGGCGCATCGCCAGGAGGAGAAGGGGCAGGAAGAGGTCGAGGCCCACGCCTCGGAGAGTCCACCGGCGCACCGCCAGGAGGAGGAGAGGCAGGAAGAGGTCGAGGCCCACACCTCAGAGAGTCCACCGACGTACCGCCAGGAGGAGGACAGGGCTCCCCCCCAGCAGGAGCAAGGCCCACGCCTTGGAGAATCCACCTGCACACCCAGGAGGAGGAGAGGGCTCCCCCCAGCAGGAGCAAAGCCCACGCCTTGGAGAATCCACCTGCGCACCCAGGAGGAGGAGAGGGCTCCCCCCGGCAGGAGCAAGGCCCACGCCTTGGAGAATCCACCTGCGCACCTAGGAGGAAGAAAGGCAAGCTGAAGGATTCGAGGCTCCACCTCCAACCCCAGTTATTCAGATAACTCTCGAGACTCGTCGCCAGTTGGTGGAGGATGCATCAGCCCAAGCCGCCAAGCCACCGGAAGGGCCATAGAGGAAGGTAAATGGTCTCCTTAGGGAAGTAAGCATGAACGTGTACATGTGCCCCCGGGGGATTTAACTTAATACACCCCCCGGACCTCGCGGACTCAAATGCTCGATGTAGCCAAGCAGCAAGGATTGGGATCGAGACAATAGCTCGGAGGAATGCCACTACTTGGAGAAGGAGGTCGAGGAATTGATCCGAAGAGATTACTTACGAGAATTCGTGGGACAAGGGAAACAGGAAACTGCTTCTGAAGACAGACGTGTGGTACGTGAGAGCAAAGCAAGATGAAGGAGTTGTGTGAGAACAAGCAAAAGTCGCTCAGAGAGCAATGCAAGTTGAAGGAGTTGCGGTGAGAGCAATAAGACGCCAAACCATACCATCTTTGGCGAGAAGGCAGCAGTGTCGCCAGCAGATCCCAAAAACGAGTCGGAGTGTGATGCGCTGAGCAAGGGGAGAAAAGCTAACTTGCATCACAGAAGCGACGTATGCAGGGGGAGAAAGCAGGAGTGGCATATGTGAGGGCGATAGCGACTTCCAACCTGTGGTCAAGCAGTAAGAGGGAGGCAGCGAAGCTAGGGGAGTAGATGACCAAGTACTTGCCAAACATCCAAGCGTTAAGAAGGAAGTCGGTGGGTTCACCCCAGAATAAATTTCGTGGTCATGCAAGGAAGAGACGAACGGACTCATGAAGTCAGCCAGCTTATTGCCTCCTTCGGAGAGTGAGAGAATAACCCTACTGAGTCGAGAGCGACACGAAGTGAACGTAGTGTGGGAAGAAGCCTTGACGGTGAAGAGCGCTTCATCAAGCTGGGAAGAAGGTTTGGAAGAAGATTGAGAATTTGGGATCTTGCTTCAAGAGTCCAAAAAACCCCAAGGAAGCAAGGGTAAGTCAAGCTAGGTCAGTAGAGCTCATGGTAATTGGAAGTAAGTTGCATAAGAGAGGCTTTTTGCAAACCACATCTTGGATACGTCGGCGAGGATTAAACATAGTAGAAAGAGGGAGACTGCGTAATCACTCCGGAGATAAAGTGTTAGCATGTCAGGCCCCGAAGCGAAGACACCTCTGGCCTACCGAGCGTAAGGATGCATGGAACTTAGTGAAAGACTCCGAGGATGCCAGGAGCATGCCGACATCATTCACGCCCCAGCAGGAAGTATGGACCTTCGCAACATCCCGTTCGGACGGCAGGCAGAAGTAACCAGCAGGGTAGTCTTCCAAAATTTGAAGACAAGGCTAGAAGACGCCAAAGGCAATTGGGTAGTAGAGCGTCTGGGAGTTCTATGGGCATATCGAACCACCCACGTCGAAGCACGGGGGAAACCCCGTTCAATCTGGTCTACGGGTCAGAAGCCGTCATCCCAGTGGAGATTGGAGAAGAGACACTCAGAGTGAAGGGATACAAGCCGACTAGCAACGAAAGTGAAAGGAAAGTTGACTTGGATTTTCTGGAGGAGCTAAGGAGCGGCGCAAATGTCGGGACTGAAACATACAAAACGTTGATGGCGGGAGCCTGCAATGACAGAGTTAGACACCGAGGCTTCCAAGTGGGCGACCTCGTGTTGAGGAGGCTGATGCTACAAGTAACATTGGGAAGCTGGACGCGAAATGGGTCGGACCATATCAAGTGATTAAGATTGTGAGGAAATGAACGTACCGCCTACAAAACTGGGATGGAAAAGAAGTACCGCGTACATGGAACATGGTCAACTTAAAGAAGTATTCTACATAAATTTCTCTCGCTTTAGGACTTGTATGAAATTTGCAGTTTAAGACTTTCCTGTACCTTTGGTTATGATAATGAAATGTCCTTTTGATAAGTTTTTTTTTTGCCTCTATGTTTTATTTTTTTGCAAAAAGGGGATTGCCCACATAAATACCCAATCCTCACGAGGGGGATTGCCTTTCAAAGGGGGATTGCCCCGAGATTATAAAGAGAGGGATTGCCTCTCATAGGGGGATTGCCCCGAGATAAAGAGAGGGATTGCCTCTCAAAGGGGGATTGCCAAGAGAGGGATTGCCTCTCATAGGGGGATTGCCCCTAGCACTTAAACATCATTTCAAAGAGAGGGATTGTCTCTCAGAGGCGAATTGCCTCGAGATTATAAAGAGAGGGATTGCCTCTCAGAGGGGGATTGCCCCAAGTCTATAAGAGAGGGACTGCCTCTCATAGGGGGATTGCTCCTCACATTAATATTCTAACTAAAAGAGGGGGATTACCTCTCATATTGAAGTTTTACCTAAAAAGAGGGGGATGGCCCCTCACCTTAACATCTTGTTTATAAGACTGCCCCTCATAGTATTATTTAATCTAAAAGAGGGATGACCCCTCACGTTAATATTTTACCAAAGAGAGGGGGGTTGCCCCTCACCTTGAAATATAGTTCAACTTATAAGTATTTAGTTTGACATGTTACTTGTAAGAGGGGGAGTGCCCCTTACATTTGAAAGTTAGATCGAGAAAAAACAACTTAACATAATAGGCAATAGAGAAACAAAATTTAATAACATAGTAAAAAAGAACCCCTGCAAAATTCTAAAAATATTTTGATAAGATGAACTCTTAAGAAGTTTCTCAAATGACAAAGAATTCCCACGAAATTACAAAGAGTCCCAACCAAGGGAACTCCTACAAAGCTTTCGAAGAAATCAACATGATGCGTCGCGACGCGAGGTGATCTGGATGTGACGCAATGCAACACAATTACAACAACCATCAAAGGGGCAAGGTCCCCCTTGCCTCCATGGCGACCTACGGAGTTGCAGAGGATGAGTGAGCAAGCAACATTATCCTCCTTCCTTGACGAAAGGTGAGAACGGACTCGCGAAGCATGCTTGTAATTACACTAAGCCCTAGCAAAACGTCTCGTTCTGAGGATTGTTGGAAAAACGGGTCACTCTAAAAAAAAATTTTACAACTGTGGAGAGGAAGGGATAGAAGAACGAGTCCTTAACAACTCTTCCAAGGATAAACAAGATATCGAAAAGCCACAAGAGAGGAAGTGGTGCCAAGATCCCGCAAACACCGGAAGAAACTCTTCGGAGTACGCGAAAGAGTTAGGAGCGGAGTGGCTAACGCGCGACCTCGAGGTTTGAAGCGGGGGGCTTGCGTTATCAAAGGAAATCGAGGAGTTTTTCAACTTTTTTCTAACTCTAATTTCTAGACAAATCTGGCGAATCAGATGAATGTTCCTGGTGCCCTTAACCGAAATCACTTCGTGATTGAAATCGACCACCTCAGTAAGCAAGATAGGAAGAATGAGGGGCAACAAGACACCCTCGACTGAAATTCGACCGAGCTGTGCCTCGGCCACGTCCAGCGCCTCAGCCCGCCCAGCACATCCAGGCCGAGGCATGCGCCTCAGCCAGATTCCGGCCAAGGCACGCCTCGGCCCGACCACTATCTACCATCGACGGACCCCCGATGACGCCTCATTGGGCATTTTCTTGAAATGCGTGACATCCTGAAAATCTTTCGAATTGGCAAATTATTTATGTTTCTTCCAGATTAACAAATGATGACTTTTTGAAGTCGAACAACGAGAACTACTGTAAGGAAAGAGATAAAGAGCCATATACTGGAGCCAATTCGTTTCAACATTTTCCAGGAAAGGAAGGAGTTGAACCAAGAGTAGTCTTGACGGGGAAGGAGCCTGAATGAAAAAGGGTCCCAAGAAGAAAGAAACCAATGGCAGAAGTAGCAGGAACAAGAAGAAAAAGAGCTCTAATAGAAGAAGAATTTGTGCCAAGAGGAATCCCAAGAGAAAAAGACTCTACATCAAAGAGGAGTATTATCAAGAAGAAGAAGTAGAATCGGAGTTAACTACCTGTTGGAGCTGAAGTCCACGGTATCCGGATCAATATGAGGAGCTAAAGAAGGGAGAAAAAATCCCAACGGGAGTAGAATTCGTTTGAAAAAAAGAGTTCGAAAAAATAGGGGACTTCTAAATCGAATGGAGTTAGCAAGAAAATAGCCTAGTCAAAGTCAATTTCATCCATTACAAGAAGAGGAATTCGAATCAAAATCAACTCGCCAATTGGAACTTTCAGATTTCCAAGGAAATACTTGAAAGTCGGGGGGCTACTGATGTGGAGAAAAAACCAAATTTGCAAGAAGACCCTCAAACTTATGACTAATGGCACAAAGGCCCTTGAGGGGAGTTATGGGAAGTTAAAAGAAGTTGAGGGAAGTTGAAGAGAAGGAGCTTGAAAAGAGAGTGGGCTAGCGAAATGACGAAAATGCCCTCAACTGATTAATTTTAGGCCGTAGGATCAAAGGGCAACGTTGTAATTTCACCCCCTAAAATTTACTATAAATAGGGGGTGAATTCATTGTTAAAGGTACCTCTTAATGAATATCACAAGATCACTTTGATTCTTCTTGTCTTCTATTATGCTTCTTGTATTCAACCGGCGCACGTGCTTAGGCTACATTTTCCCGAATTTCACCCCATCAATAAATATAAATAAAATATACAAATCAACTAAAGTATTATTGACACAACAAAAAAATTGGTAAAATGGTGTTAAAATAATGTGGAGTAAACAAAAGATGATAACTACAATTAATTTTTAAAATTATTTAATTATGGTAGAATCGTCATATTTAAAAATTGGTGCAGCGGTGTCACTAACTACCGTTTATGAGAGGATCTTTCTTTTTTATATTAGTATAGGGTTTAATGCAAATTACCCCATGTGATATTGAAAATGAGCAAATTATCCCATGTGAAACAAGAACTAGCAAATTACCCCCCTGTATTTTTCAAAATAGAGTAATTACACCTCTCACGCGATTTCGTGAGATTCAGCTTTTTTTTAAAAAACAAATGATTTTTATTTTTTAATTCTGACATTTATACCCTCGTTTAATAAAGTTGGATCTATTTGATCTAAGGTCCAAATTTGACTAGGAAATCAACTTTCAATCAACGATTTAAATGTAAATAAATATACAATTTTTAAATTTAAATTATATATACATGATATATATATATAATAAAATATATATTGTATATACAAATTAAAAGTTAAATATATAAATATATATAGATACATATATACATATATATATATATGGAGAGAGAGAGAGAGAGATAGGGGGAGGGGAGAAGGTGGCGGCAGCGAGGAGAGGGGGAAGGGAGGGGCGCGGAGGCGAATGGGAGAAGGGGAGAGCAGAGGTGGCAGGTTCTGGAGTTGGGGAAGGGTTTTGGAGGCGACGACGGGTTGGGGATGAGGGGTCTGGAGGTGGCAGCGGGTTCTGGGGACGGGGAAGACGGGCGGAGACGACGGTAGATGATGGGGCAGGGATGGCACGGTGGCGCAGTGACATTGGCAACGAGGTGGAGGGTCGGGAAGCGGTGGGACTGGAGGGGGAAGGATTGGGAGGTGATGGCGAGTGGGTGGATTTTTTTATAATAAAAAAATATATTATTAAAATATTTATATTATATAAAATTGTATTTTTACTTTTTATAAATATTTATATATATTATAAATATTAAAAATAATATATTATATAATATAAAGGATAATATTTTATTTATAAAAATTATGCCCACTTGCAAGAGGAGCGAGTGTATTACACCTCTCTCCAAAAAGATAAATTGCTCTTTTTTAAAAAATAAAAGAAAGCAATTTAGTATATTTTTTTTTCACAGCGTGTAACATGCATTTTTTCCATATATATATATATATATATATATATATTAAAGCAAATTATTGAAAATTAAATTGATCGAATTCAACTTAAGTATCTAAGAGTTATTACCGAAACATTTTGTACTGCATACTGATCTTGAAAAATAATACCTCTACAAGACTACAACCATTTAAAATATTATTGGGGTTGCGTTATAAATATTTACATTAATTATGGTGACTTAATATAAAATTATAAGAAGGATAAAAATAAAATTAATAAGTAACGCCGCATCCAACGTGACAATGTTTATATAATTGACGTGTATAATGACAATGCGGTGAAAATAAATAGAATTAATTGTTACTGATTGTTTTATACTAAACTTAAAACATAATAATGTTACTAATAGTTATGTAATGGTAAGATTCAAAATTATTGTCACTTTTGTGTTTTTTCAGTGACAATCTTAAGACTGCCACTCAATAATTTATCATTAATATTAATTTTTTGGTAGTGAACTATCATCACAATATTTTCATGACCGTCACAATATACCGAGTTAATCAAGAAAATAGTTGGAAAATACAATTAAACAACAGTCAAAAGAATCAAATTCACCCAATGATATCCTAGCCTAGTGGTTAGAGTTAAGGTCCCATGAATAAGTATAAAGTTATGGGTTCGAATCCCATGAAACGTGTGGATATGTCTTACTTAATGCGAATTTATTGTAATAACAAAAATTTATATTTTACTAGTATGCGTGTGACACTTGAATGAGTGTGCATAATTATTTTTTAAATTAAAAATTTTAATTATTATTTTAGAAATACTTATTAATTAGATAAAAATTAAAAATAGAAAAAAATTATGAAAAATTATTGGAGAAAGAGGTGCGGAAAGAGTGAGGGAAAAATAAAAATGACAAACAAAAAATTTGAAAAGTGATTCGAATGTAAAATTAAACATATTTGAAAATATTAATTATAAGTTGTCTCATCAACTTATTTGTAAAATTACGAAAATTTTTACTCTAATGACGAGATTGATTTAAAAGATTTAACTATCGGTTATTTCCGTAATTTAGGAAATAGTGAAAGGGCCAAAGAATCATAAACAACTTCAACTTATATATATATATATATATATATATATATAAGAAGGGGATAATTACATTTACACCCCTAACCTAAAGTCTATTTATACAAACCACTCCTGCCTTTTGCATAATTACAGAAATCATCCTTGATAGCCAAAAAATAAGGGTAGTTTGTGTAATAAAGTCGATACTTTTGAGGGGTGTAAGTATAATTTTCTAAGAAAATAGAAATGGTTTGTGTAACTGATGCTTACATTCTAGTGGGTATATGTATAATTATTCAAAAGGCATGAATAAATTGTATAAATAAACCATAAATTAAGGGGTGTAAATGTAATTATCCCTAAAAGAAAAGACTAATTAACTATAAAATTGCAAAAGGCATCCACAATCCAACTTTTGGCTTTTTTTTTAAAACTTAACTTAATATTGAGTTGCAAACACCTTGATATAGCTTAAATTAAGCTAAAATCTTAAAACCACTTAAATTAATTTTTTTACTACTATTACCACCTGAAACCAGTGTTTTTAAAATCAGACATGACCGGTCAATTCAACTCATTTATATGAAAACATGCCAAGAGTTTGGTACAGATTTTACTAAAAAATCAGTTTTGTTGTTACTTCATATTTTATTATTAATATTATATTTTTTATAGTGAAATATACTGATTAATACAAATATATTCTCACTTTCCACACAAAATCCAACAAGAAAAATAAAAAACTTACTTCAAAAATACTAAAAATTAAAATTAAGGGATAATTACACCCCCAATCTCCTGACTCCGGAGGTTTGATGTAATTATACGTAGACGCCCTATGATTTTGAAAATTACATCTAGTACTCTTGAGGTTTGCTTCCGTCTAACAAATAGATCCATCCGTTAGTTAAAATCCACCGAATTTATTGATATTAGCAAAAAACTGAATGAAAATCTATATTTACCATCGATTGACTTATTACTGATTTATTGTAGGTCAAATAATTTTTTTTATGACCAAACTACCCTTCTACATCTTAATACCTTAATGCATGTAAGGATGTATATCTTCATCATTATAAGGGTAGTTTAGTTATAAAAGGTTTGTTTCACCTGCAATAAGTTATTAATAAGTTAATAGAAGATAAATATCGATTTTTATTCAGTTTTTTTTTATATCAACAAATTTAATTAATTTTAACTAACGGGAAACCTATTTGTTAGATGAAAACAAACCTCTGAAACATCAAATGTAATTTTTCAGACCACATAAAATATACATATAGTTACATTAAATATAAAAAAAATAGAATATATTATGCATAAAATTAATAAAAGAAAACAAACAAAATTTTAATTATACGATTCGATTTACGGTCCGATTTTAATAACACTGCCCATAAAAGGAAACATTAATAAGAGCATGTGTGAAATCATGGGGTGCATTGTTGACTTGGAAGATAAAAATAGAATTAATTATGGAATTGACGTTTAGGTATTAAAAAGTCAAACCTTGGCGACGTGGTTTGTCCCTTTTGGTGTGGGAGTGGATATCCTCTACTCTTCACGGTGGGCGGTGGGCCGTCTCCTACTTAAAGACTAGGCTCACCCCACCAATGAACGTTCGACACGTTTTCCGAGATGTGGATAGTGCGATGCATCAGATTAAATGATACATCACTCAGGCAGTAAAATTTATTTTAGTCCTTTAATTTTGAGTTTAATTTTAAAATAGTTCTTGTGTTTTTAATTTACTTTAAACTAATCCTTTGATGGGTAAATTTTTTATGTTGTCCTTATAAAATATCATATTTTTTAAAAAAAATAAAATAATAATAATTCCTCATGTTTTATTTTCAATTGTAATTTGATTCCTCGCGTATAAATTTTAAAAATTAATTGAAAGTATTTACAGTTGGAAAATTATTTAAATAATATATAGTTTAATCAATATATAAATATAACATTTGTGAATGTAATGAACTTCTTGTAATTTTTAAATAAAAGATAACTCTAATTACAGTTGGAGAAAAATATTAAACAAAAACAGAGCATTTTTTTTTTTAAGAAAAGAGCTTTTGAAATTATACCCAATTATTCAATATTTTAACTAGCACATTCATTTTGTTACTTATGCTCTATTTCAGAATATTTTTTGATTAAATATTCTTGCTATATTTTTTTTATTTAAACTTTATTTATCTAACTTATTTATGCACGTGCTCTTTTATTTTGAAAAATGCAAGTTCTATAAATTCAAAATAATTATATTTATACATTATTGATCAAGTTATAAGCTAAATAATTGTTGATGTAAATTCTTATAATTAAAATGGTTATATATTTTGTAAATTTGTGTGAGGAACTAAATTGCAAATTGAAAATAAAAAACGAGGGACTAAAATATTTTTTTTTATAGAAAAGAAAATATTTTTATAAGAACAATATGGAAAACACTTACTGAAAGGACTAATTTGAAGTAAGTTGAAACGATATGTACTATTTTAAAATTGAAATCAAATGTTAGGAACTAAAATTAATTTTACCCATCACTCAGGTGTACTATAATCTATGCCATTCCCCGTATGTATAATTTTTAGGGTTAAATTAATTTTGTACCCCTATAGTATGTCTATGGTCGCATTCAATTCCCTAAAATATAAAAGTAATAAAATCCCCCTGATAAAATAATTTGACATTGACAAGAAAACAACGCCCTTCTTACCTCCCCATACTTTTTTCACTCCCTAAAGTATGTTTATTGAAAATTTATCTCCTAAACTACTTTGAGTGGTTAATTATATTGATAATATTTTTTTTCTTAAAAAAAAGAGTCAATGTGTATAACAACACAAAAGCACAAATTATATAATTTTTTGAGTAGTAATACAAAAAATATAAGAATTATTTATAGAGTTTATACAAATATCTAAAAATTTGGGTACTTTTTATTTTAAATAATAATTTAAATTATGTTTTAAAAAAATACTTGTAATTAATTTATTTTAAGAGAGGTAAATAATAAAGACATTTTCGTTCTATGACATGGGTTTTTTGTTGCCTTCTATAATTTAGAGAGTGAATGCGACTATATATGCAATTCAAAAGTATAAAGTGTATTTAACTCTAATTTTTAAATATGAAATTAAAATAATTAAATAATTATACCTTGTCTTATTAAGATGGATTTGCAACCGCCTGAATTAAATGAATGTAATTTATTAGTACTTATGTGATTTTATTTATTTATTTTAAGAATATGTGAATCTTTTTAAGGGGATGTGCATGTGAAAGATGGGGCTGCAAAGTCTGACTTTAGAGACAAGGAAAAATGTCATATCATTATCCTTATAATTCCTAAATATAGTTTAAATAGTTTAAGGTATGAACAAAATTCTTCTCATTGTCTATCCAACAATTGTAGCATATCAGGCCCTGTTTACTTTGTCGTATAGAATAAGTGAATGATTAGGATAGGATTATATGCGATAAAAACTGAAATTTCTAAAATAAACCTAAAAAGGTAAATTAGATGACCAAAACTACGACAAAAATAATTTTTGGAGAAAATAAAGAGGGGTCAACCAAATCTACGTATCTATGGAACCAAAACATGCTTGTATTTGTATGAGTTCATCGCTCACGACTACGTTCCCGTTGTCGTAAAACAATATCCCACGTAGAAACCAAACGGTTGAGATAAACACGAGAACCATTACCCTAATCCGGTCATGGAACGATCGGTACGAGCAAGGGGAAGTAAGGCCAAAGGATTAGATTAGGTTTCCTGTTTCATATAATTGTACATATTAGGCTACAAAGTCAAGAACTCAAATCTGCATACACACATGAACTTAGAAAAAACAGAAACACGACTCAAATTTGCATAGGCAGAAATCTGCATCTGCATATGACACTTGAAAGTTGACTCTCTCAGAGGCAATACATCAAACACGTTCACCACCAAACAAGAATTCATATCTCAGCCACAATAATCTTGCTTCATCAACACATATCAATCTCTAGTTACATGAATATCTTACCAAAATCAGTTTCATACCACTGTTTGTTTGGTAGCAACACTGGGTTTTCTCTAACACCTTGAATTCTGGTAAAGAGTCAGGTTAGATATTCAGAAACGGTCGCCATATCGACATTAATACCGTAAAGTAGCTTAATTTAAGTCAATCGATAGCCTCAAGAGCTGTCGGCCGATGTTATTTAGACATAATCGCTTATGGTCACAAATGCATCAAATAAAGTTCAACAGCTATTATTGTTTGATGAAACTTCACCTTCTCAGAGGCACTACATCAAACAAGTCGACCAGTGATGAAAATTCATACCTCAGTCGTAATCTTGCTTCATCAACCAACAGCAATCTGTGCTTGTATCTCAATGATCCATCCTTTTCAATATGATCAGAAGGACCAAAGTGGGTCCTTTTCGACAATTTGAAAACGGGTCATATCATGAACCGCGAACCGTTAGATCATACATAATAATATCAACAATTTAATAACATTGTCACAATCCCATCCAGTACTTCACTTAATGGCATTGACGCTAAGATCTCAGTTTCATACCTCGATTCCTCTGGTAGCAACACCAAATTTTCTCTGAGACATTGAATTCCAACAGATGTTAGTTAAAGAGTCAGGTTCGATATTAAGAAGTGGTCACATCCACATTAAAAACATAAAGTACGTCGATTGAAATATATCAACACAGCCCCTACAGCTGTCCCATGATGTCTGTAATCACAAATGGATCAAATGAAGTCTAAACTAGTACTGTTTTTTGAAGGGTAAGTAGTAGAAATCATGAGCAGTTTCAATGTAACAAGATTATCATACAGATAAGCACCTGCAGTAGAGAGAAATGCAGGCATTGTGATTGCCTGTATAAGCTAGCAAGTAAAAGTATGAAATTTCACAAAGGACTTTCCATCATCAGTTATTCTGAACAATTTGGCCAAAGCTGCTTATGTAACTCACAAATAAGTATATGTTATTCGCAAGCGTATTTTGTGATTATCTATATGCATAAACAGGATAATACACCAGCAACGTTTGTTGTTACCGATGAAACTGGATTCTCACATTCGACTAAAAGAATCAGAAAGTGGGAGTTGATAAGCAAGTAGACTATCTTGGTGCAGAAATTATGCATCGACAGTTTAATAAGCTATGTGCACTCCAAAATAGGGAGCTCTTGTTAGCAAAAGTCAGATTCTACTTGACAGGCATCTATCTCTAGAGGGAGTTGTGCTCAAGGTAATTCGGTAAAAGTCAAGTCATAACCCAGGTGGGATGGGTCTGGCGGGACAAATATTGATGGTCGGCTACCAGTGTAATAAGTTTAAAGGATGTATGTATATGGTCAGTCGTGTCCTCAGTTATGAGGACACCTTCTACCTTCCATAGGTAACTTCCCTTCTTCCAGACAAAGTCCAAATATAATATGATACGCCATAAGTTTCTCGCTAGGTTCACCTCAGACAGAACTACACAAATAAGGTCAAGCACCTTACTTGAAAGAGCATATCTGCATCACCCTACCAATAATACTTTCTTCCTCTTGTTCCACTGCAGCAAGTATGGACTTTACTATCAGCAGCTTATACTGTCCCTCAATAGCTTTGGTATCAAAGTATTTAGATTCTTATTTAGAGAAACGTTCGGTAATTTTGGGGGCAGTAGCCTCACCAGGAAAACAACAAAAGGAACCACAAATTTGTGGTAACTAAGAGAAATCTAAGGAGCATACAACTTTTCCAATAGGAAAGATGTACAATTCAAAGAACCTGAACTTACAATGCACATTAACAAGTAGGGAAGAAGGTCAAAATAACATTTGCCTCGGTTCTGGAGAATCTTTTTCATGTATCTGCATTTGAATTTGTTTCTTCTTACATGTATAACATCTTAATATGGTTTTTCCCAGTTTATTAAAATGATCATTTATATTGTCTAGAAGGCTTTTTTCTGAAATCTCATTGCGGATACGTATTTGCCCTGTGGCTATTCAGATTTGTAGTAGCATCAGAGTTTACTATTACATTCTTGTACCCTACAACCTCTATATTTATATGTAATAAAATGAGCAATAATCATTAAATGATACTAGTTCTGGGGAGTAAAGAAGAAAACAAAAAAGATGGATTCGTGACCATCTGAAGGACATAACACAAAACAAATACATCATGCAACAAGACTCTCGGACGATAACCGCTTACCAGATTGTCAACCTTGTATTGCTCACAGTTAACAAGTCTACTGTCTATATGTGATAATTGATGTCATATCATAATAAATTAATAATAGATCCTGGAAATGTTCAAGTGACTGAAAGTCAATTAATTCTCTCCAGTAATATACAAAATGGGAAAATATATCCCATGAATTTATGTAAATGTTGTGACTCTGCATATATCAGGTTCAACATTTTTAATCCACAACATTATCATGTATAATCACTCTGACAAATCATATAAAGGTTAAAGGAAACAGGATGCCACTATTTGCTAATCTATCAAATATAGAAGACCATTTACCTCCGTTTTCCACCGTTCTGGAAGTGTGAATAATTTCTTAAGCCTTTCATTCAAAATTCTCCAGCAAAAACCTATATAACTCTTCGGCAACAACCTTCGGATACTCTTCTTGAGGAAGGAGGGCACCTGGCACTTCAACAAACTTGCTAACACCTTTTGCTCCTCGGAGAGCTTCCATTTCGGCTTTTGATCTTTTTGGCGAGCCTGAAGTTGACATAACCAAGACAGGTATTCTTCCTTCTAGTCCTGCAAATAGTTCTACAAACTCCTCCCTGGAATTTACTGGATCAAGCAATCCAGTCAAGAAAGCAGCAGGCACATAACGAGCACCTTTCCGTTTGGTAAGCTCATATCTGCTCTCAATGATACCAGGAGTAACATTATCAGGATCTGCATATACGTGGGATTTGTACTGTGATTGGATTGCCTTCTCGTTGCTGACCAGTACATTGTACATCATCCAACCCACAGCAGGAGCCCTCAAGGTGCCTCTTAGAAGGCCATACCTGTAAATTCACAAGTGGAGACAAGGTTAATTGGTACAATCATTAAAGTGAGTTGTAAATATTACATTCATTCAAGTAAATAAGAAATCATTATGTGTAGTCTCACAGGATCAAGCAAACGCATGACTTGAAATGGTTCGACTTAAAATTTACAGGATGTAATGCTCTGGCTAATATTTTGACTATGTTGGCATTCAACATAAAATACTTTTAGCCATAGGACATAATGAGGTTAAATCACATATGATTGTTCATGGTTAGGACAGCGATGAACACAGTCCAACAAAAGTACGATCTTCCAGATAAAGAATTTTCATCATTAACAAGTAGGATAAATATTGTATGCAAAAGGTGCCTGATAATTTTCTACCTAGTCTCCATATTTGAATCTCTACCAAACACAATAGGGAGGGGACCAGCCCAGGTGGGTGCAACAGCAGCAATGGCCTTCGGCTTCAAGGAACCACTTTTTGTAGCCCGAACTGCTATTGTTGCGGCATGCCCTCCTCCAAAGACCACATACTCATCATCTGTGTTGCCAAACAACGTATTAGCAGGGGTTAGAGTTTACCTGGATGTGGTCAAAGAAACTACATGTAGAAAGATATTGACTATTGCATCTACAACTATATACATATTCAAAAGGTACCGACATACTCTCTAATATTCATGAAAGGTTGTATAGCGATGATGCATAAGAAGTTACTGGTAAGGTGATATGGATATTTACTAAACTAAATGAACATATGACTATCAATTGGTACGGGAATATTATCTAAGATTATCAGTTGTGCCGAAAAAGCATGAGGCCTGCTCATTTGGCCTGCTTATAATCGAGTTGAGCCAAGAATTCATTTGAGGCAAGGCTGAGTTTGAACAATTCATTTAGGCCTGATCAATTTGTCGATCAGTTATTCTACTGAGGCTCAACCCATAATAGGCTCAGCTCATTCAAATATTAGGCATTCTAATTAGTTTAAACTCGATGGCCCCATTCACAGGTTTATTATCATTAATTGAAAGAAACATTTAATAAGACCAGCAATAACTTAACTGCAGATTACAAGTACAGAGACTGAGGGACAACAGACATGGTATCAGTAAAATTAAATGATATTGAGAAAGAAACAAAAGGTGCATCTTTCTCTTTTTACATAGTTGGCAAAGACTGTACCAATCAGAACTCTAATTGTCAAACAATCTGTAGCCGTCTACCATAAACTTCTATTATGTTGAATCCTATCCAGAAATATCATGTAAGAACTATTATGTTGACGTCCTATCCAGAAATATCAAGTGAAAAATTATCATGCTCCAAAGGTATCAAACACAAGATCTAGTGATCCGCAACAAGTAGTGTATTTGAGTAGCAAGTTTTGGTCTCAATAAAAAATCTAGAGGGCCCACAATGTACACAGATGCATACGAAATGGAGATAGCAGTATAGCACAAGGTGCAAAATTGTTCAATGCAACATTAATTTGAAGGTTAAAAATGATAATGTGCCCTAAACTTCCTTGAAAATGACTCCACTTGATATTATTTCAGGCCATAACAAAATCGCAAGAGAGCTCTGTTGACATCAAATTTTTGGAATAAATTACCAATTAAAACCTCAAAATAAATTGGCTAATAATTGGGTTCCAGGCAAAGTCCACAATAAATTTGGGTCTTATGTATTTTTACGGGTCAATCCAAAATAAATATAAATTTATTATTTTGGGTTGACTAAATCAGGCCAGGTACATGTTCAAAATGCAGTCCGTCAGAAAACTAGTCCATGTCAAAGCCGACGGTGATAAAGCCCAATGGAAGTGAGCCCAAGCTGCCAAACCCCAACTCACGCCTATAAATAGAGGCCTCAACCTCACAAAGAGAACGACACACATACATCAAATCAAAGACTCCCTTCGCCGCGACGAAGTTGTGCAACCGTGAAGGTTCTACGTCTTCCTCGGCATCAAATCCTTCAAGGCCTTGATACCAAATTTCAAGGTGCCACGTAGTTTGCTCCACAAATTCGGAGGAGATTACACATCAACGTCCAAGAACAAGTGTCAGCCCTTGGATCAAAATTCGGGGAGAAGAATCAAGTGACTACATTCACTATAGAGATTGTATCCACTTTTCATTTTAAATCAATAAAATCATTTGTCCATATATTTCTTGTCTCGTAATTATTTTTGCAGACACGAAATTTTGTGTGAACAAGCTCCACTAGCAAATGAGAGAATCTTGAAGCTATGGGTCATGATAGTGCGTACCAGATATTTGGGAACCTCTAAGATGTAAGTAGGCAGTAAATCTTACCTCTACAAGAATAAAAAGATGCCATCGGAACATGCTAAGATCCATAATACTGTTCTCTGCGTGACCAAAACCATAAAGGGTTAAATACACTTGCCCCCCTGAACTATTCTTGATGTAACATTTACCCCCCTAAACTAACAAATGTAACACTTTCCCCCTAAAACTAAATATTTGGACAATATTGCCCTTATATTACATATGTATATTTTTAAATCAAAAGGCTTTTTTTTAGCACTTTTGAATTTAAAGTTTAATATTGGAAAAAATATATTTTAATTATAATAAAGTAAAATAAAATTACTAAGTTAAAGTCTCAAATTTTATTATATTTTATAGACTCAAATTTAAGTAATGAATGAGTACAGTAAATACAAAAAACCTTTCATGTAAAAGATTTTATTAATTTGGTAATAAAGTTAAATTATTAATTATTTAAATTTTTAGAAAAAAATGAGTAATTACATATCCATTTTTTTCTTTAAAAACTATGACAAAATTAAATTTGTTCATTTTATCCCTAAAAGTGTTTAACTTTTGGTTATATATATATATATATATATATTGTCAATTTTTTCTAAAGTATACATGAGTTGTTGGGATATTATATTTATTGCATATCAGTATACATCAGTTGTTGGGATATTATATTTATTGCATTATCTATTATATATATATATATATTTAACTTATTAATTCACTTTTAATTTAAATTCTTCATTTATTAAAAATCCTTTTTAATTAGAAAAGAATTTGGTGATGATTTAATGTGCAAAATACTATATTATATTGTGAATAATATAATTATTCAAGGCACGAGGGGCAATTTTGTCCAACTATGGGGGTAAGTGTTAAATTTGTTAGTTTAGGGGGGTAAATGTTACATCACGAATAGTTCAAGGGGGCAAACTGTATTTAACCCAACCATAAATCACAAAAAGCTAGCAAGACCCCCTTTGGATGCTACTCTATTCTTCTAAGTTCTAGCATGCAGAGAGATCAGCTCCACATTGAAGAAAATCACATTAAGATGATACATTTGTTGGCTTCTAAATCCCAGTGGCTCGTACTAGATTAATACCAAAATGCTAGTGCCTTCATTGAGCAAACATGATTTGAATCCTACTCTCACCACACTGGTTGGTGATACAGGGAACACAACCCTCTTCAGTCTTCTACTTGTTATAAACCTCAAGGAGGCCAAAGAAATTGAAAATCAACCCAAAAGCGACGTTATCAAAAACAAATTTAACACATCAAAATATATAATTTCTCAACAATACCCACTAAAGGTCAATGCTATTGCAATTAAACTGAAGAAAAAATGTATTGGAACCTGTTACAGATTAATATCAGAATACCACTTAACTTAAGCATGGAACAACAAATGAGTGTTGATATTGCAACAGGAAGAACAATTTGAAAATAAGCGACATTGCTAAATAGTTGTGCTGATGCTGGATTGTTACTTTGTTCGATCTGTTCAACTCCTTCACTAGGAATTTTAAAACTTCTTTAATCTTACAAGTTATATCTTTGGATCCCAATTTAGTTTTAAAATTATGTTGAATATGAGCCTATCCCTGACAACTTTTATGATTAGGCCAATTCGTCTCAGCTGATTCATCCAGAATCAGAGCCCTTGCCATTGTCTTTAAGACTTTCGCCCACAATTCTATCATGTTAGCCTCTAGATAGCAAGATAGTCATCTTGATTTCTCGAAATAAACTGAATTGCAGGTCAAGTGGCCGATATTGGATCTGCGGCTCAGACTTTGACTAGCTGCTGCTTTAGTACCACAACTAAAATAATTTCAGTCTTTACTAGATCAAGCATTAAATTTGCGATGTGATCATCTGAAAGAGAGGTGTGAAGATTCAGGTTATCCGAGCCAAAATGTTAAATGCAGCAGCAAGGACCCAACATATCCGTTGATATAGAAGAGGATCAACAATATCTAGAGTCTACTGCAATAAAACCCAGTCCAATAGTGATTTATATTTGATGGAGGCTCCAAAATCAGCACAGTATATTAATTAGCTTGAAAGAGGGAATCAATTGGCCACTCCTTATAGAAGAAGTAGATTAAGTCAAGGAAGACACAAAACTCAATCTCATCAACCACTGCACCCGTCCCCAATTAAGCCTAATAGATGTTTCTTTTTCCTTGCATTTAAATTTCCAGCCTTCAGTTATTTATTTCCAAGTGGCTTCATGGGATTTTTTATTTCGGCGACCATAATCAGTTTGTTCAAATATCCAGCCATCAAGTACTTATATTTCGGCGAATATAATCAGTTTGTTCAAATATCCAGCCATCAAGTACTTATATTTCGTTCTAATTGATACAGTTATTTCCCATTAACTTACGACAGCCGATTTCCCAGCAACATCACAGAATTCTTAATTACATTACTAGTTAACTTTCTCGTTGTTTTCACTATCTTGCTTGCATTGCCGTCTTAGCTAAGCAATAAAGATTTTGCAAGTGCTGTCAGTTGATTGCTGGATGACGTTTTTGCTCCCACAAGGTCTTTCATGAGAGCAATGGACATGCCAACATGGATTCACTATCCGTTTAACATGGTCAAGCAAAAAAAATAGAAGTTAAAGCACATAGTACTCTATTGACTAGGCCCAAGAGTCTAATCCTCTCACTTAAAATGGCTGTGGACAAATTGGTTGCAGTGAAGATAATGTACCACACTGCACATTGTTTATCAGAAACCTATGAAAAAATCTCATGCTCAATATAAGGCAAAAAACGAAAGCCATCAGTTCTGATAATTATATCTATCATAGCTGGGGATTAATTCCACCAATTACTGACCTATTCAGATAATCTTCATTTTCATGAAGTATCCCAAGAAAGAAAATTTTCTCCATATTCAGAATCAGACCAATATCAGAATTCTTGATCTTAAGAAACGAACGCTGAATACTGGTAGACACTAGAATCAATCCTTATTCCATAATAAGAAAACTTAATACCATCAGGGCAGTTGATAATTCATTGCACATAACCAGAAATCCAAACAACAAACAAATGAGCATCAAGATTCATAATTTTAAGAAGAAAATGCCTCAATCACACACCTGCAACAAAGTTGGAAATAGGACTATCAGGGGCACTGACAAAATCCACCAGAAACCTCTCCATAACACCAGCATTATAGTCGAGTTTCGGGCGGTCCGAGTACCCCAGACCAGGCCAATCCACAATAGTCGCACTCCAATTAATCTCGCCATTCTTCCGAACAATTTCTTCCGCCACAAGCCTCCACTCCTCAACGGTGCTGACATCAGAGATTGTAGGCACCATAAGAATATTCTTCCGCGGCCGGTCATCAGCTCCGTCCTTCTCCAGCCTCTCAAAGTGGATATTCACAGAATTCCCCTCAAATTTCCATTTCCAGCTGCTGGAGTTGCTCTTGGAAATGGACGCAGATTTCGGATAGTCGAGGGATGTTGATGCCTTGACCGTAAAGCTTAGGTTTTTCGAAACGCAAAGGGATTGAGGAGAAAAGGGCCGGGTTGATTTGAACGGAAGCACCGAAGATGATGACGGCAGACGAAGAAATGCAGCGGACGCCATTACTGGAGACAGGAGAGTATAATCCAACTGGGTTTATCAAGATTTTCTTGGGTTGGTGTCGGACCTCGCGGGAGTTGATTTTTTCTGGTATATGAATTGGAAAAATAGTTGAAAATTTTTGTGGTGGCGTAATTAATTCTTGAAATTTCCCTTCTTCTATAATTTTATTATAAAAAAGAAATTAATTAATTCTTGAAATTTCCCTTCTTCTATAATCTATATCTATACTATTATAAAGGGAAGAGAATTTATAGACTTAAAGTGGTAGTTTTGACACCACTATATCAAATTATTATAATACCAAAAAAATGTCCCTCAATTTCCCCACTCATATTGAATTAACTACTCAATCAAGTTTTTTTAAAAAAATTAATTCCATGCAATTACTGTACTCAAAAAAATTAGATTTACTCTCATTTTGTTTAAGCTTATTCTTGATTGAAATAGAAATAACATATATTGGAAAAAAATTTAATTTTTAATTTAATTTGAGTAAAATATTTATTGATAATTAATGCATTAGAAAAAGTTATCGGATAGCTTTTATATGTGAGATTGTAATACAATAAAAAATTTTAATATACAAGAATAAATTATGAGCTTTAATAAAATAAAAATATTATTTAAGAATATGCGCGCAAGTACTGCGTGCTACGATGTCTAGTATTATTATAAAAAAGAAATTTTTCTCAACTCACAAATACTTGTTAATGACACACCACATTATTTTTTTTGTGATTCGGGAAATAACCTTTTTAAGAAAAAAAAGAGAGAATAAATCAAAGGGTAAATTGGGGCATTTAAAAATTGATTCGACAAAAGGATTTTCTTTTATAATAGTATAAGTATATTTTATAGTGTAAAAAAGTAGAAGGGAAAAAAAAGATAGTTTGTTCACAAAATTAACAAATAGCATAAGAAAGAAAAGAAGCTGTCAAGAGTGGGATTTGAACCCACGCCCTTTCGGACCAGTACCTGAAACTGGCGCCTTAGACCGCTCGGCCATCTTGACTTGTTGCTGTAAGCATTCCACGTTTAATATACTCTCCTGAAGCCAAAATATTCCGTAGATAAAGGCAAAGATTAAAAACAAACAGAGCAGAAATGTTTTGAAAGAGGCGCCAACACAGTGGGACGAACAGCTCTGCTGCTAGATTGTGGATTTTTCTAAGAACTCCATGGATACAATCCGCACATAAATGAAAGCTCTCCATCTGCAGGAACAAGTTTGCAGTTTGCAAGGACTATGATTGCATGTAATGAACACCGCGGAGCATTTCTGCTTGTCGCTGTTGAACAACTGCAGAACCCTCAGATCCTTCCAACAGATCCACGCTCACGTCACGAAAACCGGTATCGATTCCGACCCCCTTGTCGCCGGAAAGCTGCTCCTCCACTGCGCTGTTCATCTCTGTGGGGCACTCGAGTATGCTCGCCGCCTCCTCCGCTACTCCTCGAATCCCGACCCGTTTATGTACAACGCACTTATTCGCGGGTTCTCCGATTCGGACATGCCCCAGAATTCAATCTCCATGTTTTCTGTCATGCTCAAGAATTTGGATTCCACAGTTGATAGTTTCTCCTTGGCCTTTACGCTCAAATCCGCGGCAAATTTGCGGTGTGTACGAACTGGGATCCAGCTCCATTGCCAGGCTTTGATACGTGGGCTTGATACCCACCTCTTTGTGGGCACTACATTGATCAGTATGTATGCGGAATGCGGGTGTGTTGGGTTTGCGGGAAAGGTGTTCGATGAAATTCCTGAACCAAATGTGGTGACGTGGAATGCGATGGTGACTGCCTTCTTTAGGTGTGGTGATGTAAAAGGTGCGGAGAGGGTGTTTAATTTGATGCCCGCGAAGAACTTGGCTTCGTATAATTTGATGCTCGCCGGTTATACAAAACTCGGAGAGTTTGAGTTGGCGAGGAGGGTGTTCGGGGAAATGCCGATGAGGGATGAGGTATCTTGGAGTACTATGATTGTGGGATTTGCACAACATGGCTGTTTTGATGAGGCGTTTGGATACTTCAGGGAGTTGCTGAGGGTGGGGATGAGGCCTAATGAGGTAAGTTTGACAGGGGTTTTGTCCGCATGTGCACAAGCTGGTGCGCTAGAGTTTGCAAAGATATTACATGGTTTTATTGAGAAAGTGGGATTGGTTTGGATTACTCCAGTAAATAATGCACTTATGGACACTTACTCGAAGTGTGGGAATGCAGATATAGCTCGTTTGGTATTTCAGAGGATGCCAGGGAAAAAGAGCATTGTTTCTTGGACAACAATGATTGTGGGTTTGGCAAGTCAAGGGTATGGTGAAGAGGCACTGAGCCTTTTTCATGAGATGGAGGAATCTGGAATTGATCCAGATGGGATTGCATTCATTGCTATCCTTTATGCATGTAGTCATGCCGGTTTGGTCGAACAAGGACAAAAAGTTTTTGATAAAATGAGCCAAGTGTATGGAATTAAGCCTGAAATCGAGCACTATGGATGTATGGTTGATTTATACGGTCGGGCTGGTCAGCTGTTGAAGGCGTACGATTTTGTTACTCAGATGCCAATTCCACCCAATGCTGTTATTTGGCGGACACTTCTTGGTGCTTGTAGTTTCTATGGCAATGTGAAATTGGCAGAGCAAGTGAAAAGAAGGCTCTCGGAGTTGGATCCTAACAATTCTGGTGATCATGTTTTGTTGTCAAACATTTATGCAGTTGCAGGGAAATGGAAGGATGTCGCCACAGTGAGAAAATCTATGGCTGAGCTTAAGCTGACCAAAACTCCTGGTTGGAGTATGATAGAAGTGGATAAGGCCATTTACACTTTTATAGCAGGTGCAAAACAAGATGATGTGACGAAGGAGGCTTATAAGAAGCTAACGGAAGTAATGCTGAAGCTTAGAGTCGAAGGAGGTTATGTCCCAGAAGTTGTCAATGTTCTGCATGACATTGAAGAGGAAGAAAAAGAAGACGCAATAATTACACATAGTGAGAAGTTGGCTGTTGCTTTTGGGATGGCGAGATTGCCCGAGGGTAGCTTCATAAGAATTGTGAAGAACTTGAGAGTTTGCAAAGACTGTCATACTGTGATGAAATTGATTTCTAAGGTCTATAAACTGGAGATTATGCTGAGAGATAGAAGTCGATTCCACTCTTTCAAGAATGGTATTTGCTCCTGCAGAGATTACTGGTGAATTTGTTTTCCTCCTTGCTCAAATTGGTTTTGCTTACTGTTGCCACCTTATATGTAAAGAACAGACAACCTTGGAGGAAAGGCTATTAATTCTTGAACTGGCAGTACAATATACATCCTAACTCCTAAGTATGGCGTCTTGCTTATGGACATAGCCATCTGAAATGGGACACCGCTACTGGTAACATGCAGTGTAGTAAATGCACTTTCGGTTGATTTTTCCTGCTTCACTGATCTCAAAATTGTAAGGCAAATTGAACGGACAGATTTTTCCTCTGGCCTGGTTTGTTTTCTTGCATTAAATGTAGACAGCTAGACCGGGAGCTAAAGGAAAGCGAGGATGTTTCGCTCACGCACAAGTAATCCCACATATTTAACCAACCTAATGGCCTATTAATATTTTTGTTCCTTTGTCAATCAAGATTTATAGAGCGAAGAAGCTCTTTATGATCTTCTTGTATGGAGTCATCTCTTTCACCCGACATGTTCATTTGGCCAGCGTTGGAGCCATCTTCTTCACCAGATATAGGCTTGGCAATGGGTAGGGTCTTACCCTACCCCAACCCAGGCCCAAATAAGACTCAATTAAAAATGTTTGTACCCAAATCCTACCTAGGCCATTAAATCCAACTCAAGACCCATGGGTTCCAAGACCTGACCCGACCCGATTTTTCGGGCAAGGTTGGACCCAGACCTTTTCTTTTTTTTTTTTTTTTCTTCTCTGACTCTGTCTCTTTCTCTCTCCTCGTTTTTCCATTCCCCTCCCCCCAAACCATTCTGATTATAACAAAATTGCAATTGCCTATTTCATAAAAAAATACACTAAAAATTCAATTCAATGCTTCAAACTACTTTACAAAGAAACACATAGCAACTTCAGTTTCTTAAAAATGACAACTTGAATGCTATGTAATCTGTAATCTACTGCATTATGAAATGCAGTTTCACACTCTTAAACACACAACAAATGCATAGGTTAGTGAAGCTGAAAATTTTTCAGCTTAATGTAAATTGTAAGGAATGATTATATAAGAGGATTTAGTATTCAAAGTCAACAAAAATAAGAAACAATCACTCTGTTTGGGCTCGTTTTCGGCCCATCTCCGTAAATTGTAAGGAATGATTATATAAGAGGATTTAGTATTCAAAGTCAACAAAAATAAGAAACAATCACTCTGTTTGGGCTCGTTTTCGGCCCATCTCGGAGATGGGCCAAAACACATTAAGATGTTTGGTTTGGCCAAAACACCATAATTAGGAGTTTTGGCCAAATCTGGTCCAATCCCCCAAGTCTAGAAATACTTTTGCTGAAGTCATCCCTCACATTCCCAACCCTAGGCCCACTCCATCCCTGCAGCTGCGTTTTTTTCACCATCCTTCGGAAGCTTGCAAGGCGCCGTCGTTCGTCCGACCGGTCGTCCGATGAACGGCCTTGATCGCAGCCAACGCGGCGGTCAAGACCGTTCATTGGATCGTCGGACAAGCAGTTTCCCGTGACTTTCCTCCGTGTTCACGATTTTCGGACTCAAATCCGAGTATTAAACGGGCGGCCAGAAAATTATAGGAAACGATTGGGTGGGGCGCGTCCGATTTGGCTGAAGGTGGCGGTTGGCGAGGTGGCCGTCCGTTTTCTGGTTCCGACGCGGGCGGCGGCGAATTGATCGGTGGGCAATGATCGGAATCCTATGGGGATTGAAGTTGTGTAGAGAGGTGCCGGCGATTGGCCCGGCCCGCGGCAGAAAGTTTGACTGAGAGAGATGGCGAAACCAAGGGGGTATTGGAATGTGACGCAGCAACTTCAGGCCAAGAGTGGAGGTGCGTCCGGCCGGACTACTGTTCATGTGTGTATATTGATCTGGGCATGCTTTAAATGTGTGAAAAATTACACTCTGGTGTGTGTAGGTTGATGTAGTGCTTCGTGGGTATGGTGGGTACAACACCAGGCAGGCGTTGTTCATGCTGAATCACATTTTCCCTCTGGTAATCAAGATTCTTTAAACCCTTTTGTCTAATTGGGATTTTGACAATTCTTCTGCTTTCTGCTTGTGTTGTTTGGACATGGTTCTTGATTTCTTTCTTTATTACATCATTGGATGTGTTGTCATTTATCATCTTTGAGGAGTTTAGTTAAGTTCTTTTTTGCCTTTTAGCTATGTTTTGAGTACAATTCTTGATGTCATATTACACTGCTGTTTTCATTGGATTGATCTGTAATATTGATGCCCTGTTCTCAGAGCCAATTGCAGAATTCGGTCGCCATTTTAGATAGTCCCTTTGTTTGATATCTTTTAGAAGTTAGTTTTGTTAATTTAGACCCCAAATAATTTGTTTTCAACTTTGGAGCCTGAGTTGTTCTTCCAGTTTTCTTCTTGCCAACACCAAATGCTAAGTGCTGGAGGACTTGTTGATGTCTGATGGTGAATTAGTCATTAACATCTACATTGATAAAAGATTTACATACGTAAGGCGGTGCTTTGGACTCAAATCCCACCGTGGTGGACATAGCACTAGTGAAGGGACAGTATCGCGTGGTCTAGGACACCGAGGGGACCGCAGTCGGGCCATCCGACCGCTTGTAGGAGTTGTTGTTAGATGCATGTATATATTTTTGTGTACTACTATTCATCCCATAAACAAAAATGGGGCTAATGTGTTGAAGGAATTTACAATTAATTATTAACTTAACTTTATTATGACGTATTCGGTTGCATCAAATTTATTATTAAAGTCATCTATGTTTATTATCAAAGTCATCTATGTTTACTTTAAATATCCCTTATAATTTTGCAAACGATAATAACTAATGTACATGATATTATTTTATCAAAATGTTATTATTATTCATGATAATGAAAAAAAAATACCTAAAGTGCTGGTAATTATTATTAATAAAAAGAAAAATATAATTAAATGGACAAAACAAAAAATACAATTTAATATCATTAATATATTAAATTATTAAACCCACATAACAATGATTAAATATTAATATATACATATACACATTTAAAATACAAACAAAAAGACATGATGTGACAATGAACAGTATTTTTTGTCCCCCAAATATACAACACAATACATACAATATATTCTTTACATTATTTTAAAATATATCCAAAAACAAATTCAAATATACACCATTTTCTAACACACACTTATTTATTTTTATTTTTCTCTCTCTATCTCTAAAATCCAAAACAAAACAACCTGAAAATGAAACCAAACACTATGAATGAGTTCAAGTCTCAATCAAACTTCATGATCTGAAAATGAAAACACAAATAAACAACACAATTAATAAAACGCTTTCCCCCAAACTAGTTTAAAATATAAAAATAATTCATACATACAGGTACAGAAAGTATAATTGAAAAAGATACAATATCCACGACCAGTCACCTACGGTGTTCCCACTACACAAGTTCAAGCAATAGAAAGCATATAACCAACAGCCTAAATGAGCTCCCTAACAAAGATTACACAAATCTGTAGTCGAATCAAGCAACCAGAGGCAATTTTTTCATCAACACTGCCTCACTCCATTTTCCACACATCCATGGCTGCCTATAGTGAAACAAGACCTGCAAACATGTTATGCCCTCAGTTTCAGCTGCAGCCTACATCTTGTTAATTAATTTTACTCCATTCAAGGATTATGTGATTCTAGAGTCTATTTTAGAATGTCTAAAAATTTAGACTAAAATTATGTTCAAAGTAATAAGTGCCCACTCATAGCGAGTCCTATTTCAACATTACATGCAGCCAAATCCTTGATCCAACACTATGATTGCAAGTGCACAATCAAATTGGAGCACCTTGTTTAGTCAATCCAGTTCAAGTCCTCACAAATCACGATGCTTTTAGTCACCATTTTTGTTCTTCCAAAAAACCCATAAATGATTTTTCGAGTTTGAATAATTACATGAAAATACACATTATCGACCGGAGATTGCCACCACAAATTAACGTAACAGAGCACATCGCGCTACGGGCATTAAATTCAGTTATTGTTGTACTCTCCATTATCCTCTACAATATGAGAACAATTCCAATTAAGCTTCATGGGCAACTCTGCAAAATAGAAAAGAACCACAACCCACATGATATAAGCTACTAGTTAATCTAGTTAATCTATAGCTGTAATAATCAACCCATTTCCCACAGTGAAAAAATCAGAAACTGGGATAAAAAGGCAAGAAATAACAGTAAAATTCTATGAAAAAAGAAGAAAAAAAAGAAGCAAATACTTGGGTTCTTGAGGGAGTAGTAGCGATGCAGCGATTTGAGGACGTGTCTGAAGCGGGGGCTGGCGGTGGCGGTGGTGACTTTTTGAAGGGAGTTAGGTCGACTAGAAAACAAAGGTGAGAGTTGGGGGTGATTTCGGAACGCGTCTGAAGAGAATTGGGATGGGGCGGGTAAGATTGGGTAGGAACGAGTATTTTACCGACCCAGACCCAATTCGTTGAATTTAACGAGTGTGGGCCTAATTTTTAATACAGGGTCTGGGCTTGGGTAAAATAGACCCATTTACAGGCCTAACCCGACATGTCCATTGGCCAGCGTTGGTCAATGAACGGTATGCAACGAGGCCCCCACTCCTTACTATCACAGCTCTGTTAATCCCGACCATAGCCGTCTCGTCTAGTATCGATGCTATGCTCTACGGCCCGCAAGTGGACCTATCACCATGATCTAATAAATTTATTTCAAAACCCAGTGCCTGTATTTGATTTTGATTTTCAATTGTCCGAGAGAGAGAGCCGAAGATTGCCAAAATGTTTGACTTGTATCTGTATCTATATCTATATCTATACTATATATAAAAGTGTGGATTACTTAAAATGTTTGTTCCCCATTGTGAAAAGGCACTCGTATACTTACTTAAGTAATCTTTTTAATAATAAATTAGAATTAATCATAAAAGAATAAATACTATTAAAAAAAAAAAGACAATTTAATAGTCCTAATACCTCTAAACTACCTAGACAGTAATATATATATATATATATATATATATATATATATAGTTGAGAGGAATTAGAACTACTAAATAGTTTCCATTTTTATTAGAACTTTGTCTTTTTATGACTAACTTTCATTTATTCAATTCGGATTATTTCTTCTTAAAATTAACGAACAATTAGTTATCAATAAATTTCAAAACATTTCAAAATAAAATGATATCAATTAAAGAATACCAAAAAGAAAATATAATGTGTATAATTATAATATATATTACTAAAATAAGATAAAACTCTATAAAATTGAGAATAAACAATATTGAGAACAATGGTAGACTAAATTTCAACTGTATGCTACCAAAAGAGTAATACATTTTTCTTTAGAATAAATTTCTAAACAAAAATAATTTAAGGTTAACAAAAGTAAATAAGTATTGAGAATAAAAATAGTTAAAGACAAATAAAACCAGTATTTTTTTCATTAATTGACTTTGCGTATGAAAAATCAATTATTCAGGTACTCTCTTATTTTTTAATTTTTCAATGTTAGATAATCATGTATGCACATGAAAGGTTAAGTGGGTGTTTGGTGAGCTTATAAGCTCTTTAAAACATCTTATAAAATAATTGAAAGCTTATAAGCTATAATAGAACCGTTTGGTTAACATATAGATCCTATAATATTTGAAAATAAGATGTTCATGATCTATAAGCTCTTTTAGAAAAAAAAAAAAAAAAAAGAACGCCCAACCATTTTTTTCTAAGATACTTTAAGCTCTTTAATCTTAACATTCAATAGACAAAATCACTCATACGATTTTATTAGTATTTCACTTTTATCCTTCATATAATTGATGCCCCCCAATCAGAACTATATGTTTCTAATAGGTAACTTAATAGTTTTTTTAAACATTATTACAATAGAAAGAGTTTATTATACAAAACGCTCTAACATCTTATAACCTTTGGCCTCTTATTTATCCAAATACTTGAAGTGCTAATTTTAAAACAAAATTCAATATTTTTAAACTCTTAGAACATCTTATAAGATGCAGGAGCATATAAGATATTTCAAATAAGTTTAACCGAACACCCTCTTTGTAAAAACATAATATATTATTGAATAAAAAATTAATAAATAATACCAATTAGATACATATGAATAAGATCAAGAAATCACACTAAAAATATGAAATTAAAAATTGCAAATAAAAGCAGAAAGTAATATTTTATGCAATAATATTTCAAAATTAGAAGTTAATGAAGAATGTAAACAATAGTTTGACAAAATTAGCATAGTTATGGGACCTTGTGACACAAATTCAAATAAGTTAGATTAAGATTTGATTAATAACAGTTAACAAATAATTAATTTAAAATCATTTCACATCAATAATTTAAAATAAAAGACATTAGGATATGGTAGTAAAAGAAAAAAATATATTATATACAGAAATAATATAATAAAATTAAAAACATAGCAAATCGCCAAAAAAAAAGCTACAAATAAAACATGATCAATTTTCTTAAATTGACATTTCTTATAAAAAAAATCCCAAACATAAGGGATTTTCACTAATTAATTTTATTTAATATATTATATTTTACTTTGCACTAATTTATTCGAATACAAGATCATTAAATACACAATTAGTAAATTCAAAATGAAAATTTTCAGTTTTAAGAATTAAAGGTTTTATTTAATAGTATCAAGTAAATTTAGAAGTGAATTACAAATAATAGAATAAAATGATTTTAAAGCAATTATTTTCAATTTTATTTGAAAATATAATTGTACTAATGTCTCAATAATAGAAATATAAATAAAATTATGAATTTAATATTTTTTATATCTAATAAGTGATATATTCACCTCTAAATATATGTTTTTACACGTGATACATTCTAATTTTTAATAAAAGTTTAAATTTCAGTTACAAATTTTTTAGCATGGTTTCTAAAATACATGTAGACAGAATGTTCTTATTTATTCCTATTCTTATTTTGCACTGGTGATATAATTGAATTTCACATACTTATAGTCATTAGTGTGGGGAAATTCTAGCCTGGACTCGACTTATGCAAATCCAAACTTATCACATAAGGAGTGTATGGAAATTACTATATGTAAAGCGTACAGTTTAATGCGAATCCCCAATGCAATAACCCTTGCAATGCAAACATATTACACTCCTGTAACAGAAAATAAAAATAATCTCAACAAGATTTGGAAAAACTATACGAGTTTTACTCAATAACTACGAGAAGTAGATATTGTTGAATCTTCCAACAAATGACAAATAAAGCAGACGACGAAAATATAGTTACCTCTTTTCCGACTGCACATATAGCGAATTATTGAAATCCTTCCCTATGTGCTGCTACCTTAGATCTTGTAACAACAGTATCTTCTTTCACCACAGCTGTATGGAACAAGACCACATTTTTGAAAAGTCAGATAGAGGGTACAGTTCTGGAACCAGGAGAATGTCTAAACTGATTTTATGGTGAAAAAATATGAACTTCTCTTATATTTAGTACTATTTCATAGCTGACACAGATTTATTCAGAAATTAGGATTTTTTTTTTTTTCTTTCTCCCAAATAGGAGACAGGCAGACTTTGTAACCAGAATGCGCCTCAATCACATAGCTCAAGTAAAGCATTATCAGAAACTAGGGGAAAACATTACGGGACAAATGAACAGCAAAATTTCAGCGAAAATTCTACTCATACCCTTGACTAGGCAAGTTCAGTCTCACATTGCCCTGTTCACAGTTGAAGCGACGAGCCAGAATCTTTTATCTGCATGATCCATATGAATCCGACTATGCTCTCTCAGTTTGTATGTCTTTTGTCGATGGAGGCTGATTTCAGCAGCAAAAGCTGTTTGGACCCGTCTTAAAGATACTTTTCAAGAATAATTCATATGAAACTGTAAATCCACCTCTCACTTTCTTGCCTTTGGCACTCCTGCATATGATCCGCAACCGGGCATTGCTTCAGCAAAATTAAGTTGGGGATGTGAATTTATCATTGTCACAATGCCACCAGCAAACTTCAAGCTGTGTGATCAACCTCCAAATAAGAGATACTTTCTGCCGTGTTTGGAGTTCTCTGCCATAACCTTTAGCTTCTGCAGACGTAAAAGGGAAAGATAAAGGTAATCTCGGAGATGAAGAGCCAACTCACTGAAATCTTTCCATCAGACTCGTATCACTCCGTCAGATAAGAGACAGAGCTTTTTCCTGCCGTTTTAGGAACTTTCCGAACAACCATGAAACTTCTATGAGAAATAACATCACCCCATCTTCCGGCTTCAGCATATATATTGGAGGAAATTACAGAATCTGCAGAGTCATAGGGAGTGTTTAGTTCTGCTATGCCAGTAACTAAGTTCAATCCAAGATTAATGCGTCCATGAACCCTACAAGCATTTATTAACATTCTCCAAACAAGTGCATTCGGTTCCATTGGCATCTTCTGAATGAACATTTGGGCATCTTCTATTTTTCCAGCTCTAGCAAGCATGTCAACCACACAGCCACAATGCTCAATCTGAGGTTGGATACGGTACACTTCACACATAATATCATACAATCTTCTTCCTTCATCAACCAGACCAGCATGATCACATGCTGACAGAACCCCAATGAAGGTAACAGAATTAGGAATGAATTTCTTGGCACACATTTGTTTAAAAGTAGCAAGTGATTTAACTCCTTGGCCATTTATGGCATGACCAACTATCACTGACGTCCATGAGATGACATCTTTCTGCAGCATCCTATCAAAAACAGCTCTAGCTTTGGCCATGCTCCCACATTTTGCATACATATCAATAAGAGCATTTCCCAAAACTATACTTCGTTTCAAGAGGTCATTATTCTCCACAATAGAATGGACAAGAATACCCTGATGTAGTTCCCCCGTATCACGACAAGCCATAATTATTCCCAGAATGGTTACTTCATCTGGTTCTAAGTCTCTGGACTTCATTTGATCCAGTAGCTTTAGAGCCTCTCTCGCAAGTCCATTCTCAACATACGCATGTATAATAGAATTCCAATATTCAATATTTCCCTTTGGTAATTCATCAAAAAGTTTCCTAGCCAACTCCACATTTCCACACTTTGCATACATGTTAATCAGCGCAGTCCCTACAGAAACGTCAGATTCCAGCCCAATAGATTTCACATGAGCATGGATCATCCTGCCCAAGCAAAGATCTTTGCAAGCGGCACAAGCAGACAACAAGCAACTGAAAGACATTCTATCAACTCCTACGTCTTCAATCCTCATTTTCCTAAACAAAGCAAATGCTTGTGAACAATTACCACTATTAGCATACCCCCAAATCATAGCATTCCATGAAATCAAATCCTTTGCCGGCATGTCGCTGAATACACTCACCGCCTCAAAGACGCATCCAAATTTAGCATACAAATCAATAAGGGCGTTGCATATTTCAGTATTGCCATCCAATCCTATCTTAAAACAACAGCAATAAAGCGCATTTCCGGTTCTACATCCTCCAAATTCAACACAACCGGATATCAAAATCACAAAAGTAACATAATTGGGCTTCACATTTGAACCAAAACAACCGCTCAACATTTTAACCAACAAGCTCAGACCCACATCAAGATTTCCTCTATTAACATACCCGGATATCATACAATTAACACTAACAACACTTTTCTCCAAAACCGAATCAAACAAAACAGCAGCGTAACTCATCAAATTCACAGAGCCCATGTAAAAGCTAACGAGACTGTTCAACACGTTCACATTGTAATCCAATCCAAGCCTAATAACATGGCCATGTATCGACTTACCTTCAAGAAACGCCTGAGCTTTATTACAAGCTTTAATCAAAGAAGCATAAATGAAAGGGTCGGTATGAAAATTCGGGCTTCCATTGGCACTTCCCACATCAGCCCGCATTTCTTGGAAGAAAAACAGTGCCCTTAAAGGGCTTGTAGCTGATGCATGTCTGATCATGAGATTCCATTTATAGGGTTCTTGGATTCGGTGGAAAAGACTGGTGGCGTGGGAGAGAGTCGAGGGGTTAGAGAGATAGAGCTTAAGGAGAGAGAGGAGAGTTGGCGGGTGCTGAGATTGGAGGCCTGTGGTGATGAGAAGAGAGTGGAGTTGGAAGAGTCGAAGTGGGGAGAGGAGATTTGATTTTGAGGGTCGTTCTTGGAGAAGGAATTGGGCTAATCGAACTTGAAGAGAGTGATTCATGAAATTTTTGGTGGTTTGTTTTGCTACGAAATTGAGTGGGATTAGCACTCGGAAACAAATTCGAAATATAATCTATGGAAGCTCAAAATCAATGGCGAAATTGCACATTTGATCCAACAGTACAAGGTTATTCACATTTGATCCTGAATTTTACGGAGATGACAACTGAGGTACAAAATTTCAAAAATTTAACACTTACGATCCATTATCCAAACAACCGTTAGTAAGTAGACCAAAAATGCACGTGGGGTTCACGTGATGTCAGTCAAATGACTGGGAGGTTAAAATCATGGCTAAAAAGTCGATTTAGAGTTATTTGCAGCAAAACACACCCAAATATATGATTTCTCTGTCTAATATGCTCCCAAATATATTATTTTTCTTGGGTTCATTTCGTTCAAATGGGAGGAAAGAAAAAGGGGAAGGGGGAAGGGGGAGGAGAGTGAAAAAATAATAATTTTTCTTCAAATTGTTTGGTATAATTGGAGGGGGAGTAAATCTCAAATACTTCTCCTTGCTTGGTACGAGAAAAATAGATTAAAAAAAAAAATTAATTTTTATAATTTTACTGTTTAACCCTTTATCTATATTTTGTATTAGGATATAAACAAGTTAATATTATACCAATATAATTTTAGTATATCAAAGATTTAAAAATCTTATTAACAAAAAATATTTATCAAACAAGAACAATAATATTTCTTATTCATAAAAATATTTATCAAAACGAATAATGTTCAATATTTATTCTAAACTATTCAGTTTAAATAAAATAAAAATTACTATCAGCGCCCTCAAATAAAGAATTCAAATCCAAATTCATAAAGATTATGTACGGTATTATCAGCACGAAGAAGAAAAAAATTGGGGAGAATTATATATATATATGGGCAATAGAGTAATAAAAATAAAATATGTACTTTTTTTTTGTTTGTCATTTTTTTTTTTGGTTTTATACTTCCACTTTTTCGCCCAATTTCGAACGGAAATGAAATTGGACTTCGGAGGGATTTTATATACATCCAGTTTTACTTCCCTTCCATCTCTTCCTCCAAATCAAACACAAAGCATTTGTTTTATACATCCCCGTTTACTTACACTTCTCCTATACTTTCATTTTTCCTCCTAACCAAACATACTCTAAATTACATAAATCCAAAATCCTCCGAAATTTGTTTAGAAATTATCCAAAAAGCGAACATCTACTATCAACCTACTACAATAGCTAAATAGTTCCTCAAATGAGAAATACGCAAACCAGCAACAATAACAAGTTCATGACTACACCATACATCATCTCATTTCTTTTCCTCCATTTTTGAATTTATTCCAGTTGTGAACTCAATGACGCAAATTTGAGAATTATTACGGTTGATTAACGACACATTGATGGATCTAGCCAAGTAAAAAAGGGTGAATAACAATTTATTCCCTGTGTTAGCCAAAAATAATAATTTATCCCCTTGTGTTAAATAAAAGAGCATTTTATCCGCCTGTAAGTTTAAAAATGTAGCACACTGGCTACCTATACAATTTGAATGCCTGTTTAGGGGTAAAAAGACAGAAATACTCCCCTTTTAAATTTGACCCCCAAAACGTTGGCTTCAACATGACTGACATTAGAGAGATAGGTTGGAGTGTTGTTTGGAGAGAAAAAACCCTAGATTCGTAGAACTCAAGCATAACATTGGAAAAAATTGAAAATTTTGTGTGAATCCTACCTAAATCCTTGTATCTAACCCTAAACTAGAGAGGAAAAACTGTGTAGTTGTTGAAGTAGGTAGGGATCGAAGAAAAAAAGGACCGCGAGTTTCAAAAAGGCGATTTCAGAGGGAAAACGAAATTTTAAACCGTTTGGATTTAAGAGAAGGTTGTGAAATAGGCGATTCCAGCCATCGCCTGAAATCGGTAAGTAATGTTTTTGTTGAATTGTTTTTTTTTTTGTTCGATTTTTTCAAATCTGCTATATTTCTCATTTTTCTCGTACTTTTTTTTTGTTTTGCAAGTCTGTTCTACACTGCAGAAGACGTCATTGCTGAGTATTGAAAAAAATGGCGGTTAGTAACAAAGATCCCCTTTTTGCTCTTTTTAGGGTTTTCGAATTTATTCTGATTTGTATGTTTTTTATGCGATGAAATATGTATATGTATGTCTTCTTATGTTATGTATGTTATTTATAGCAAGAAATGTATAAATATTTTCCTTCTTGTGATCTGTAATTTTTTGGAGGGCTGCATCTATGCTTTGTTTATGGTTTATGCTTTGTTTATTGTTTGTGCTTTGTGGTCCCCCAATTGTTTAATGTTTATGCTTTATTTATTGCTTTGTGGTCCCTCTATTTAAAGACTCTAATATAGGGTTTTTTTCTTTTCTGTTTTGTTTGTTCTACTTATATGCAGAACTTTGAAACTCATACCATTGAGTTTTGGTGTTGTGGACACTTTGTGTCTACTCCTACTCATAAATACATAGGGGGTAGAAAACATGTATTTGAAGATGTAGATCTTGATTATTTAGGACTGCTTGAACTGGGGGGAATGTATGAAGAATGTGGAGGAAGAAGTAATTGCATAAGATTCTATTACAAAAGGCCAGGGATGGGGTTTGATATGGGTCCAAGGATGATAAAAAAGTGAATGTCCAGACCTTTTTTGTGTTGATTTACAAAATGCATACAAAAGGTTGGACATTCCCGTTGAAATTTATGTGGTTGAGTAAGAAGGGGAGCCTATGCTAGTGGTAGATAGTGAGGGGAATCAAATCATAACTAAAAATGATGAGGAAATCATGGGACTGTTAGAAGAGATAAGCTTTGATGATATTGGGGAATTTGAGGGAGAAAGGGTTGATGAAGTAGGTGTTAGGACAGGGGTTGAGGGTGCTACAAGTGTACCTGAAGGAGGGGTTGAGGGAGAGGTTGAGGGTGCTGCAAGTGTACCTGAAGAAGGGATTGAGGGTGCTGCAAGTTTACCTAAAGAAGGGGTTGAGGGAGGGGTTGAGGGAGTTGCAAGTGTACCTGAGGGAGGGGTTGAGAAAGAAGGTGTAAGTGGGGTTAAGGGACTGAACAAAGGTAAGAGAAAAATTACCCAAGATCAAAATTCAACTAACATATCAGAGTCAGAGTTTGATGACCTTTTTAATTATTGTTCTATTTTGACAATGCTACCTTTTTTCCAGCAAGTGGCAGCAGAAACTCATGAAATTCTTCAACAAAATCAAGAACAATCTCAACAAGAAGCAAGTAACAGGGTAAGACATTTTCAGATATGTTAATTATATTTTTTAGAATTCCAGATCTGTTGATGTTTTACTCTTCTTTTAGAATGAATCATCTTCTGGAGGAAGGGGAAAGGGAAAGCAGGCCAAAAAGCACAGATCTGAACCCTCAAAGGTAAATATTATTCAATGTAATTTTGGGAAATAATTTCTACAAATCTTTGATTTTTGCATACTAATTTGTTGGTTTCAACTGTAGGAAAGAGTGACATATGAAGGCCCTAAGAACTCTGCATTGTTGGGGAAACAAGGACAACATACCTCAGCACAAGAACCAGCCAAAAACCTACCACCTGTTGCAGGTTCTTCAAGTGCAAATGTAGCTAGGAAGAGGAACAAAATGCCCACAATTGACCAAGTGTTGCAGAATATTAGAGATAAGGCGAAGAACAGGACTTGGAGGCCCTGATATGGACTTTTGTAGTGCTTTTTTGTCTTTTTTCTGTGTAAGAACATGAATTATATTGGGTTTATTTAGGTGGAATCATGGGGGGTGCACCCCCAGTCTATTTTTGTTTTTTGGGATAGAAAAGATGGATCTTTTGTGTTTTGGTTGAAGCAAGTTGGGAGTGGAACACTGTAAATTGGCCTGCTGGAAAATTCTTGAATATAGTAGAGGGTATTTATTTGCTTTTGAAAGCTTTTGTTATGTTCAATTATGCATTTATATTCAGATTTTTGCACTTTGTCAAACACAGGGGTAAATTGCCATTTTTCCAAACACAAGGGGGTAACTTGCCATTTTTTCCAAACACAGGGGGTAAATTGCCATTTATAGTTAACACAATAATCAAGTCTAAAAAATTAATTATATAATATAAATCTACTAATTAACAAATAATAATTGATTAATTTTTAATCAAAGTATTTAAACATAAGCTTACAAAAAAATTAAAATACAGGTAGGTAAACTGCTACTTAGCTTTAAAGTTGTTCAATTTATATTGGAAGGACAAAATTATCTTTATAGTACACAAAATGCTTCAACCAGCCTCACCAAAGGCGCGTGCGTAACACCTTTGGTCAAATGGGTCATTTTTGCTCATTTATTAAAAATACGAGGAGGTAAATTGCTCCTTTATTTAACACAAGGGGGTAAATTGCCTACTATCGTTATCATAGGAGGGCTCCCTGCAATTTGCCTAAATAAAAAAGCTTAAATCCACTTCTGTCTCTATTTCTGAGACAAGCATAAAAACTTCCTACCTAGATTGTCATGTGTCCATGACTCTTTAAATTGGCCGATTTCTGATAGTAGCACCCGAAATTTGGTCATTTTGAGATGTTTGGGACATCCTCACTCGCCTCTTACTTCAATGTTTGTTGCCAATTTCTTCCTCTTTCATCTCGTAGCAAATTTCCTAACTTTCAGAGCAAAAATCTATCATTTTACTTGATGGAGTCTTCTATGATTGATATGTATTTATTTGGAAAGTGAAAAATATAATTAATTATACTGTAATTCTAAAGTACGATACATACCTCATAGTGAAGGATTTTTTTTTATAAAGTAAGAATGTCATCCATGTGTGTATTACATGCAACTCTATTTTCAAATTCTAATTTATACTTTATTATTGAGTGAAAACATTCTTTTGGTGGCTCACTTTTTTTTTTTTTTTGGTCTTTTTTTTAAATTTTTTCTAATATTATTTCTTTATTAGGTAGTCTTACTTGCCACAGGAGGCGCCCGAGGATCTACGGGGCTTGGTTGGTTCGCCTTGACTATCTCCTGAAATCGGGGCACTTATCCGAAGAAGGGTCACACCCGCCTCGAAGATATTCACCCCCTGATGGCCAGAAGTTTCAATCTAAAGGAGGATGACCCCTCCATCAGCTGGGGTTTATCCACAACGTTAACCATCCCTGGAGTTTCAAGGGGCCGGGACTTTTCCAACGGGAGGGAGGAGAGGGCTATAAAAATGGGGAGAGGATAACGTTCTTCGAGCACTCATACACACTAAAATTATTGCGGCAGATACGATTGCACTTCTTTCTTCATGCGTCGCTACATTTTTTTATGATTACCATTTCCACGATTATATACTGATTTAAGCATCGGAGTGCTAATATACTTTTTGTAGGTCCCTATTCTAAAACTCGTGGAAAGCAGAACTCAAAGATCTCAAGCTGGACTCATCCAAGCGAACAACTTTGTGCTCGCATCAACGGCCAAAAATTGTTTATTCTTCTCAACTTCCATTAACTTTAACTTCTTACAACTCTTTTATTTTCTAATGTTTTTAATTTCTTTAATTAAAACAAAATACAATTTTAAAAAATAATTTTTAAAATTTTTTTATTTAATTATGCACACTTAAATGTGTGTACCACACGTATTAGTCTAATTTAATTACATTATTTAATTTAAAAATAAAATACGTGTTAATTACTCATTAGTGTAATATTAATATGTGATACGAAAATATGATAAAAATTCACGTTGTAAGTGTGGGACATGGAGCCCCCCACATCAAAACCTTGTGTTAGTAAACATGTTGTCAGCTTGACCAAACATAGCATAAATTAATGTAACAATTATTCTACTCAGCTGAAAAAGATTGTGAAACCAGACTCTCTCAAGTACTCATACCATAAGGTAATTGGAGATCTAAAATCTTCAAATTTATTATGATTTGAACTTTTGTGGGCTCAATTCTTGAATGAATGGAGGTTCTTAAATCTTGGTTTCCAGCCATGCACCCCTCACCTGCTGCCTTCCTTAGAATTTCATACCTCCTAATAAATGAATATGAATATTCCTCAACTCAAGATCATGTAATGAATGTACATCATTTTCAGTTCCAGTCATGACAACAAGAATCACTACTTTGCCCAATGATCTTATCGCACTTCGTTTTGTTAAATTACACATACACCCTCAAAAGAAGTCAGCATCTTTACACAACCACCTTGATTTTGTAATTAGACAACTGACATGAGTAGTTTGTATAAACAAACCATCGGGGGTGTAAATGTAATTATCCAAATCATACAGTAGCAATTCCAAGTCGTACGTGAAATGACAATTATGCCACTTAACTATTATAATATGCCCCATCACCCGGCCCACACTATGATACACACACTCACCTGCATTTTGCCATGCCTGCCTGCCTACTTAAGGAACAACTTGTGATGAAGCCAAATGAAAACAAAGCCTTCCCTTTGTCTGTCTTGAATGTTTTTGTCTTTCTTTCTGATTCACAACCAGTTTCTTCACACATCTGATCAAACAAGCTTCAAGAACTGATCATGGAGATTGATCACGACAACGGGAGCCTTCGTGTCGCCTCGTTTTCTTACTACCTAGACACTGCTAAAGACAACAACATAGTACACAGGATTTCAGCTCAGGATCGGACTCCTATTCCGTTAACCTCAGCACGAAAAACTAACTCCCCTGCCATAAATCCACCACCCTTTAGCATCAAGTTTTCGAAACCAAAGGAAGGTCCTGATCATAGCCTCAGTAAAAGTCCTCGACTCGACTCGTTTTCTTACTTCAATACTTCATCGGATCACAACCTCGTTTTCGAGGTTCCAGGCCCCGTCCAAGATCCCACTTCTGCATTCAGCTTCTCTCGAGAAATCCCCAAAGACCGCGATCATATGGGCGTCTTTGGTGCCGACAGGTACTTCAACATGAACCTGACTGAGGTGAAACACCATTTCAAGAATAAAGGGCCTGGAGCAGGATCGAATATCGGGCCAAGAACTCCGAGCTTTTTCTCTGACGGAAGCAGCTGGAATAGCCAAACAGGCCTGTTACCTCATCTGCAGATGCAAACTAAGCAGAAAAAGGCAGTTGGCAGGAATTTCTTGACAGGATTTGGCTGCAGGGGACCTTGTTTTGATAAGAGATCTGTTCACATCAATGAAATTGTTGCAAGCTACGGCTCAAACCATAGTCGGGCCGGATCAGAACGCGCAATATTAATGCCGGCCGTTCCCAACCATGGAACTGAAACCTTGCCAGTGATGATCAAGAATCAGCAGCTACTGAGAGTCGACCAGTTAGACGAAGCAAGGCATTCGATCGATGTTTTTGGGTCTGCAACGTCGCTGAAACGGGATAAAATAGCCGCAAACATGGAGAGGAAACTCTCCATGCTGACTTGGGATGCTATTCCCAAATCAGGCCAGAACCTGTCAACTTCAAGCACCACAATATGTGATGATATGGCCAGTGATGCCAGTTCTGACTTATTCGAGATCGAGAACGCATCAGGATCCATACACACAGTGCTGAAATTGCAACAAGAAGACGATGTTTCTGTCGTTTCCCATTATGCACCGAGCGAGGCCAGCATCCAGTGGAGTGTGATCACAGCCAGTGCTGCAGACTACTCTGCTCTTTCCGATTACAACGACGAGACGAGCGTTAGCATTGCCGGAGACATGAATGTGGCTAATAGAAGGTCGGAGAGCAGACGGGGAGGGGCTAAAGAGGGACAAAAGAGCCGGGGCGGCGGGCTGTTGGGATGCAAGAGTTCTAAAGCAGTGGAAGTTGCTGAAAATGTGTGGGGTAGGGGTAATGAGAAGGCAAAGAATCAGGGCCTGGATTTGTCTGTATCATTAGGGAAATCACAGGCCTGTAGAGGCAGAGTGAATGATCTTGTTGGTATCCATATTTAGAGCTTTGATGAACATTATGTGTGTGTGTGTTGATCGATGGATCGATAGATGAATTAAGTTTGATATTTTCTTACTAAATAATCCATGCTTTGTGTAAGAATTTATACAGTGGCAATCAAAACGTATCCCCAATTCCCCATATGATCAGGTGACCACTGACCATATATTCTTGTCTGAAGTTTTTTTTCCTAAGTTTGATAGTTTAATGACCGGGTAAATTACCACACGCTCCTGATATTTATTATAATTACAAATAATTCTTTATAATTTGAAAAATTACGAATATTCCTTGAATTTAACGATCGTCTAACAAATATATTTTATAATGGACTGTCACGAGATGGTATTTGTTAGACGAGAATTAATTTCAAAGAGTATTAAATTGTAATTATGACAAATTTTAGGGGCGTTATTTGTAATTTACCCTTAATAATTTATGTCCAGGTGTAGACAGAAGTGTAGTAGTTTCATTATGCAGATAGTAATTGAGGTCTCAAGAGCAACTATTTTTGCATAATGTGTTGCTTTGTTTGGAAAAGACGATTGTTTGTTATTAATCATGAACCAACATTTATGTTCTTTTTCCATGTTATCATGCATGCATGCATGTCCGGAAAGTTGAAGGTCTGCTTGTCGCAAACGATTTTTCATCCCACTTTAGAGTATGTTTGGTTGGAGGGAATTGGGGAAGTATAGGAGAAATGGAAATAAAAGTGTATGTATAAGAAAAAGTTTAGTGTTTGGTTTGGGGTAGAGATGGAGGGGAAGTAAAACTGGATGTATATGAAACCCTTTCGGGGTTCAATTTCATTTCCGTCCGAAATTGGACGAAAAAGTGAAAGTATAAGGCAAAAAGAACAAAAAAATACATATTTTATTTTTATTTACTCTATTGCCCATATATATATATATATATATATTTCCCTCCAATTCTTTTCTCCTTCCCGCTAATAACACCGTATATAACCAGAAAAGATAACCAAATTGTTGGAAAAACGACTATGTCGAAGTCAACAATCCAGTAAACATACTTTGCATTTGTAATTTTTTAAAAATTTTAATTGCTAATTTGCTATTAATCTTGTTGAATAATCATTTTCCCTAATCGTATTCCCTCTTCTTGCCGCCAGCACGAGTAATTTTTATTTTATTTAAACTGAATAATTTATAATAAATGAACAGTATTCGTTTTAATGAATATTTTTATTAATAAAAATATTATTGTTCTTGTTTGATATATATTATTAAGGTTTTTAGATCTTTGATATTAGTATAATATTAACTTGTTTATTTTCTAATATAAAATGAAGAGAAAGGGTTAAACTGTAAAATTACAAAAATCAATCTTTTCTTCTCAATCTAATTTTCTCATACCAAACAAGGGAAAGTTTTTGAGATTTACTCCCCTTCCACTCATATCAAACAACTTGAAGGAAAACTATTATTCTTTCTCTCCCCTTCCCCCTCCCCCTTCCACTTCTCCTTCCCTCTCATTTGAACCAAACGAACCGTTAATGTAATATAATGATGTCCCATCAAGCGTGTACAGTATGGAGAATAATTTTCCTAATTTTCGTTTCAAGCGCTTGTAAGGGAGTAAGTACTCCTGATTTAATATTCTACTTATTAATTCTCGTTTAACAATTGTGTCATCTACGGGAAATTTTATCTGAACTGGGTTTGATCGAATCAAATGAATCATAGAGCAAACGTAATACACTTGTCATGTGATAGATCTTTTTTTTAACTGTATACTGATCACAAGATAAATATATTACACTTGCCGTATAATTGATTCAAATTCAAAAAAACTCAATATGTGCTAGAATTTTCTGTCATCTACATACTTTGTGGAAATTACATCATGAATTGCTCTATTTTTTCCCCCCGTTTTCTGGCGCAGAGCATGCAAGATTTAAAGTAAGCAAGTGGACATATAAAAATAGGACAATAATGTGAAATAAATATTCTAATGTTCTTTTGAATCTTTTATGTGGGTTCTTAGACTGAAAAAAGTATATTTTTTGCTATAGTTAATTATTATAATTAAAAAAAATTTATGATAAATACTAATTGACCATGGATGTGCTACTATTATTAGCCGTTGAGGTCAAAACTAAACTATGACACATGTTTTGGCTATACGTAAAATCATGACGATTGTTAATTAACCATGGTCAAAATTTCAGTTTTCACATTGGCTTTATTTAACCTTAGTAGATAGTGTTAATTTGTCATGATTTTTAAGTTATAATAATTTATACTGTAGTAAATAATTTAATTTTTTTATAGTGATAAACTCGATTTTATGAAGTAGAAATTAGTTGACCTATGTATCGAGACGAAAATGTCTCGATTTAAATAATTTTTTCTAATTTTGTGTTTCATATTATATTCCACATAAAGTATCTACATAAATTGCATGAAAAGCATATGTACTATTTATTAAAACTCAACCCCTTAAAATAATTAACTTTGATTGTCATAATATTAGTTGATTAAAATACCCTCAAATATTTTTGTTATTTCTTTAATGAGATGACTCTTTCTTTAATCAATTTGGTCATCAATTATTTTCTATTCATGCATATCTAAAAATTGATACATTTTATTAGTTTTGATCAAATATTCATTTTATTTTTTTATCTAATAAAATAAATGTAATTTAAATTACGCAGACGCATCCAATGTGCTTCCTTATCAAATTGGTTAAAAGAACTGGGAGGGATTTATTATACAAGTCTCGTGTAGAAAAATTACATAATTATGTTTCCATTTTTGGAGGTTTGGTGCAATTATACTTAGACCCTCTGTTGTTTGAAAAATTACATTTGATACTCCTGATGTTTGATCTATCTAATAAATAGGTCTCTCCGTTAGTTAAAATTCACTGAATTTATTGATATTAACAAAAAACAGAATGAAAATCAATATTTACCCTCGATTGACTTATTAATGACTTAATGCTGGTCAAATAAATCTTTTATGACTAAATTACCCTTATAGTGGTGAAGATATATAAGGATAGTTTAGTCATAAAAAGATCCATTTGGCCTAAATAAGTCAGCAATAAGTCAACCGATGGGAAGTATCATATGTATTTATTTTTATTTTTTTTTAATATCAACCAATTCTGTTAATTTTGACTAACGGGGAACCTATTTGTTAGACAGAAGCAAACCTTAGGGGTACTAGATGTAATTTTTCAAACCATAGAGGGCCTACGTGTAATTACATCAAATCTCAAGAAAGGGGAGTGTAATTATCCCTTAATTTTGTTTAAGGAAATACTTTATACATGTGATTTATATATGTGAAATGGAATAAACGATGCAATAGGTATTGCAACAATAAATCTAATCTGGGAATTTATATGTCTATTTTCAAGTGGGATACGACCATTTTTCAGTTCTATACTATTTTAAATTGTGAGTTCGTGTTTGTTTTATCTTTTTTTTTTCTATGTGGGATTTGATCATAAATTTTTAAAAATTCATTCTATTATTGTTTTTCCATATAAAAAAAAACTATTGAAATATAGAAAATTAAATGTTGAGAAACCAAAAAAGGCCGAAGTTTCTTAAATAATTGAAAGACATGCATGCTACATTGCATGTCCGAATAAGACATAGTTATGATATGAACACACAATGTGATACATAAATAATTTCCAAATATACATTAAAGGACAAATCAAATATATTAAGATGGTATTTGCGTAACTTTATAAGATCTCAAAATAAAATAATTATAATCTTATAATCTCTTTAAAAGAAGTAAGCCTAGCCCGTCTATTTTTACAAGATCTTTTAAGCTTTGTAATCTTAACATTTAGTAAATAAAATTACTCTCATAATTTTGTTAGTTACACTTTATATAATTGACGCCCCCCTCGAAAAAAAAAGAGTAAGAATATATAAATTTATATGACTCTAAGTTCTAATAGTTTAATCACTTTTTCATCATTGTCACAATATAAAAAAAATTATTATGTCAAACACTCTAACATCTTATAAGCTCTGACATCTTATTTTATATGATCCATCAATGAAACGATATGGAAGGTTGATATATAGGTGTTGGATGATACCATCACTCTTCTCGTTCATTTATACTAATATAAAAACAAAAGCCCATTTTTCTCATAAAACACGGTTACTTACACCCCGACATCAATTTTTTGTTATGTCAATAATATTTTTAAGTTGGTTTTTTTTCTTTTTTTTCTTTCTTTCTTCTTTTTTTTAGAAAAAAATATGATATGGTAATTTATATATATATACATCTTCTTATTTATATAATATATTTTAAAATATAATATATTATTTATTATATAAACACAGAGACTACATGCCACGTTAACTAATATCATGAATATGAAAATAGAAGAACCTCAAGTAGTAGTAGTGGTGGTATTAATTACGACATGATGAGGTCCCGGAATGGGAATGTTTCTCAAGAAGGGCGAGTTTAGGTTGGATATCACTATCATAGTAAAGGATGTAGGTATCAATGTTTGTGTTGAGAACATGCACTATTAAAGCTTGTAATGGACCACAATCGCATCAATTCATTAAGGGTAAATTACAACCACATTTCATAAAAATTTTGGCAGAATACAAATTTTTTCGTTATTTAAAAAATTATAAATACTTTTTTGATTTTAACGTTTATCTAACAAAGAATATATTTCCTTAATCTATCGTTAAATCAAAATGCTATTTTAGATTAAATATGAACTATAACTTTATATATATGTGTGTGTATGTATATATGTATTTTTTTTATAAAGAAAATCATAAGGTTATATTTGACATGATGGATTTGAAGTCATGAATTTCATGTTTCTAATAATAAATTCAAACGATTTATTTGGATATTTTTAAATTCAAAAAATTTGAATTATACTTTGTTAAATACTGATGGAATTCAAATTCTCGTATTATGGATTCATTTGAAATATTTTCTTCAAATTATTTTTTCAAATCTAAATCCGTCAATCAAAATGTAGCCTCAAATATTTTTATAGACTAAAATGCCATTGGTTTATTTATTTTACTCACCCTCAATTTTTTTTATATTTTATTGTTTAAAAAAAATCAGTAAGAGTAAAGTAGTAAGGCTTTAATAAATTTTTGGTCCTGTAATTATAGTACTTTGGCATTTTTATCTTTATCTTTCTAGGGTTGCAAAATAGTCCTGTAATTTTTCGACATTTTGTGATTTTGGTCCTTCCGGTGTCGGATTTTGCAAAAGTTGCCAGAACAAATCATGTTGCCCTCGCGATTTTGGTATTTTTATCCTTTATCTTTCTAGGGGTTGCAAAAGAGTCCTGTAATTTTTTGGCATTTCACAATTTTAGTCTTTCTGGTGACGGACTTTGCAAAAGTTGTTGGAATAAATCATGTGCTACGTCATTTTATTTTTTAATTTTTCGTTCATGTTGGCACAAGTGAACCAATCCGAACAAAAACTCCAATTTAAATGAAACACATGAGGCGCACATGATATCTTCCGGTGACTTTTGCAAAATCTGACATAGAAAGGACCAAAATTACGAAAAGTCAAAAAGTTACAGGACTTTTTTACAATCCTAAAAAGATAAAGGATAAAAATGCCAAAGTACCAAAGTTACACGACCAAAAATATATTTAAGCCAAAGTAGTAATGTCCACCTCACTTTCTAAGGCTACATAATCTATCAATATATATATTTGAAGGCGGTCTTTTGACCAAATCTTTCAATTTTGACAAAAATTCTAATTTTCTAGAATTTTAAATTTTTTTATTATAATAAATATTCATAGAGGTCATGTATTCGAACCCCCGCGTGGATGATGTTATTCCCTCACACGTATACAAAGCTTTCTCTCTCTACATATAATATATATAATTTTTTGTTATATTTTAATTGACATTTTACTGCATTTTAATTTCTTTTTTTTTAGACTTAGCTTCATTATTGGATTTTAAAAACACAGTTGATTAACTTTTATTTATATTTATCAATATTATTTATCTTAAATCCATAATTTTAAACACGGTTTCGCTCAACGTCTAGATTTTCAAACTTCATTACAAAAAATGCGGGAATTGAAACGATAACAGGAATGGTTTTTTTAACTTTTGAAACGGTAAATAGTTCACTGGATCCTTTTGAACTGCCATTAGGAACGGTTAAGGAACGGAAGGCAATCCATGGCAATAAAGGCGATCCTAATAATTAGGAACGGTAACAAAGATATCGTTCCTCTTTGGGAACGGTTTTTGGCATATTTTTTGTGTACCGTTCCTAATTATCTTTGTATATATGAATTTATAATTTTTGTATTTGGAACACCTTATAAATTTTTGGAACGGCCGCATCAAAATTAAATCGCGCAATTAGTAATGGTAGTTAGAACACATTTTGGAATTGTCATCATAAGTTGTAGATACATTTTAGCATGGTGTCTGGAATACAAGTTGGAACGATCTGTTGTATAGATTAGGATCGGTAATTGGAATACATGTTGTCGCGTTGGTTAGGAACGATGTATGCACTCCAACTTTGGAATACGACTTTAGACCGGTTTTTGGTATTTGCTTTAGAACGAAAGCCTAACCACGAAACCATTGATTTTGGAATACATGTGGGCACGGTAAGTCCCGTCTTTAGGAACGGTTTACTTCTAAGTTTGGAATGGAGTTTTTCTCGGTATTGGGAATGGTAACTGATTTAAAACAGTCAAATATTGGAACGATTTTTGGCGCTCAATGGCCGTCTAAAGTACCGTTCCTAACTAATGAATTACTAATTTTTTTTATAGTAATAATTATTATCATTTAAATATAAATTAAATTATTAATAATATTTTTTTATTTTGATTTTATAATTAATATTTAAATATGAAAAAATGCATAATTTAGAAATAAAAATTATATTAAATACGAATATTATCCGATTTAATTACAAAAAAAAGAATAAAAAAATACATAATCTACTTCTCGTCCCCATCGACCTCGTCCATCTCGTCAATGTCTGGAAGGGTGGGGTCTCTAGGAGGCCATGACGGGCCGGCGCCGGAGTGACTGGTCTGCATGGCCTTCATCATGCCCATCAGGTCCATCATCATCTTCTCGAGGCGGACCATCCGACCCTCCATATTTGACGAAGGCGCTGGCTCTGGCGTTGGCGGTGGTGATGGCGAGGTAACGGTCTGGCTGAAACCCAGGGCCTCAGAACCAAGACCGAATACTCGGCCCTTGTTCTTGCCCCCAACGCAAGCCAGCCACATCTCCTGCTCGGTCTGCGCCACCGAGCCCTCTGATTCGGCTGGAGGATTCCCAAGATTGGTCGTGGCCTAAGACTGGTGATCCTCCATCATCTTCTGGAACATCTCCTGTAAAAATAATTAGAATAAATTAGAAAATTTTTGAACATTAAAAAAAATAAATTAGAATGTACTAAGTACAACTTACCACCACCTCCGCTGCTCTCGGCCCGCTCCAGCCGCCGTCGGCCTTCTTCTTGTAGCATCTCGAAAATAACTCCATCTCCTTCACTGGCCAGCCGAGCTGCTCCTCTTGTAAAAAGAAATGAGAAATAGTTATTACCATTTTAATTTAATAATAATAAATACTTGAAATAACATTAAATATCTTACCAATTTCCACTTGTGCATACCGACGGAGATAGATCCCCCGCGGTACACAATAGCGGATGCGGCTGGGTTGGCGTTCCGATTCGCCTTTTCTTCTCGCGCTCCTACTTGAGCTCCGGGGACTCCCATTACAAGAGGAGCTGCCGCTAGACCTCATTCGTCAGCCATAGAGGCTTCTGGAGGGACTGTCTGGCGAGGACGAACTTCTTCTTGAGGAACTTCCCCGCCCAAACGTGGAGATCTTGAACATCGACTTGTCCTCGACGTCCTACCAGTACGTCATTTGTATTAAATATATATATATATATATATCATAACTTAGATTGTTAAAATATTTAAAAAAAATTAATTGTCGTTACCTTCAAACTCTCAAACTAGAAATGCTGGTGCTCTAGCGGCACCTTGCGCAAACTGCCCCAAGGATGGGGATAATGTCCTCGCACGACCGCGTACATGCGCTCGTGGATCTTCTGATCACTCCTGAAATTAAAAAATAATTAGTATGACATAAAATAATAATTTAAATTACAAAAAAATTTAAAAAAATGTAAATATACCTCGCATTGGCGAGTGTGATGTACTATCGAGCGGATGGTGGTGGGAGAGGTGGGGCCGGTGGGGGTGGTGGTGGTGGGGCAGCCCATGGACGGGCCGAATCGACCGCCGGTGTGGTAGTGGATGGCCCGCCACCTTCCTCGACAGGTGCAGCGGTAGACGCACCGGGCTGCTGATCCGGCGCAAGTGGTGCGGGTGTCTGCTCTGTCGGTGGTGGTGGTGGTGGTGGTGGTCGGAACACTGCTTCCCATCCTGGGAAGCAACATCGGCCGGCGGTATGACCGGTGAGCCACGACCGCGGCCACGTCCACCTCCTCGAGGTGGGAAATCCCGACCAGACATGATCTACAATTTTTTTTAAAAAAAATATTAGTCGTATGAATTTAAAAAAATACGACTGCAAACTAAATCCTAAAATTATATACTAAGTCCCAAAATTAATACCAAAAATTTTCCTACAATATTGACTAAATCCTAAAATTATTTCCTAACACACAAAATTGACGCTTAATTATACTAAATCTTTCTATTTTTCCTATATATCTATACTAAATCCCAATATTTGACCCTAAAATTGCACTAAATCCTTCTATTTTTCTATATATTTATACTAAATTCCAAAATTTGACCCTAAAATTGCACTAAATCCTTGTATTTTCCTATATATTTATACTAAATACTAATATCTATCTATATCCTTATAAAATATTATAGAAAATTACCCAAATTTTTTAAAATTTCAGAAAATTAACAAATTTCATATATTATGAGTAAATTTTATTTAAAATTACAGAAAATATAAAGAATTTTCAGAAATTTTGTTAAAAATACATAATTTTTAAAAATTACATAAAATTCTGAAAATATTTTAAATTTATAGAAAATGACATAAAAAAAAATTTAAAATTCAGAAAATTATCAGAAAAATCACCAAAAAATTTAATATTACAGAAAATTTTCTGAAAATGTCTGAATTTTCATAATTTCGGAATTTTACATCAAAATTCTGGAATTTATTTAAATTTATGAAAAATGACATTAAATTGTAAGAAAATTTCCAAATTTTCAGATTTTTAAAAAATACAAATTTCCAATTTTTTAAAATAGAAATTTATTTGAAATTCTTAATAATATTAGAAAATAATATCCTATATTCCATCAAATTTACAGAAATTTGATTAAAATTCAAAAAATTAACCACAAAATTACCAGAAATTACATACAATTACAGAAAATTAATAAACTACATTACATTCACAAAAATTATAGCATAATATTTACAGAATTATTTTCAGAAAATTAAAAAAATAAAAAAAAAAATTCACTAATTGCATACAATAATAGAAAATAATAACAGAAAATTCACTACTTGCATACAATAATTGTCCCAAAAATAACAGAAATTCACTAATTGCATACAATAATTGTCCCAAAAATAACAGGAAATTCACAATATTTTTAGAAAATTAGAAAAATATCAGAAAATTTATTTCAGAAATTACAACAAAAAAACATACACATTTTACATCCTAACCCTTAACATTACATACTATTACAGAAATTACAACAAAAGAACAGAAAATGCAAAAAAATTGCATCCTAACCTCTAACATTACATACTATTACATACACATTTTCAGGAAAAAAAAAGAGGGTTTTGGTAGAAACCCTACTTACGGTCGAAGGCGGCTGTCGAAGGCGGCAGATGGTGGCGGATGAGGGCGGTAGCTGGTGGCGAGGTGAGAGAGAGAGAGAGAGAGAGAGAGAGAGAGAGAGAGAGAGAGAGGGACATATAGTGAGAGAGAGTGAGAGAGGAGAAAGTGAGAAAAAATCGGCCAAGGGGTCAATTTATATAACTTTTTGGAACGGTCGTGTTTTAACTGACCGTTCCTATGACCGGTCCAAATAATAAAAACGACGTCGTATTCGCTGTAATACGATGTTGTTTTGATACCTTGTACTGATGTTGACCTAATTAGGAACGGTCACTTAGTATTACTTTCGTTCCCTTAATATGAACTAGGACCCACGTCAGATGGACAATACCGAGTACCATCATCAGTCAGTCTCTCCTGGTTGTACGAAGACCAGAATGACGGCCCGGCGGCATCGAATACCATCATCTGCACCCAATCCATCTGAGCTGTATCACCCCAATGCGAACTACCCTCCTCCTGAACGGGTGGCATTTGCTGCTGCTGCACAAGGGGCACTGTCAATGCTTCAAAGTATTCCTGCACCCTCTCCTCACCATGCGAAGTCCAATTGTAATACTCTAACATAAACCCTTTCATACACAAATCAAAATTTACCTCGTCTGGTGTTTTGAACCGTTTGTTTTTGCACTTTCGGCAGGGACCCTTAATCTTGTCCCCGTCCATATATGCACGTTGAGACTGGGCCCATTCTAAAAATGTTGTAACACTGTCCTCAAATTCCGGCATCACACCCAGGACGTCTCAATCATACATCTATTTCCTCAACTGTCTTATGATTGGTCCTACGTATAATTCACAATAGTACGCAATTAAATGACGAGAGTATATTATATATATATACAAAAATAACAGAATTTTGCATACTTACCTGAGCAAAACACCTATCAATATCAATGCAAATTCGCGCTTGGTAATTGATATGTTTGATTTTTCGTATAAAGAATCAAGGGGGGGAGTTACAACAAAATGAGTTGGAGAGTAATTATAAGAACAATGACTGATAAGTATATAATCTGTCATGATTTGATGCCTATAAATGCCTTATTATGAGGATTAATTACTCCTAATCATGTGGATTTAGTATATTTTCAGAAAATACGCCATGAAAGGAGTAAAGGTTGGTGAAATGAAGCCAAGAATGGCATTTGGAGGCATTCAAGGGAACAAGTAGAAAAGAGAGACAGATTCAGAATTTCCACTCAGCGTGCCCACGCTTAACGCTGCAGTCAATATAGGAGAAAAAGGAAAGCTGCGGATTTTGTTGAAGGGAGAAGGAATGAATGTTGAACACACTCTTGAAGACCCGAAATTCAGCCTTTAGATTGCTAGGAATTAGGTTGTTAACATATTTATCAGCAATCATGTATCTACCCATTCTCTTGTCTAGGTTCGTGAGGTGCTAATAGTATAAATAGGAAGCACCTCACAACCTACAAAGTATCTCTTGTTTTATGTTGAATTTTAGAGTTTAATCCATTATTCTACTTCTTCTATCTTCTTTTATTTTTATTTACGTTGCTCAATTGCTAATGGAATTTCACTTTTTAGTGTGTTCTTCCATTAGCATGTTAGGCTAAGTTCTTAATTTTCCGGTTAAAGTACGGTGAATGCTTAATTCCTAAAACGTTGTGAGATCTAATAGTGCTTAATTCTTTTATTAAAATCCGTATTCATGTTATTCTCTGTGCTCTTTTTACAAACGTCTGATTTTTGAATAATGTGACGAGTTGTTCATTATCAAGAAAGTTTGTTTAGCTATTTGAACTTACAAATCCGTAATTGTTTGTTTAGTTCAATAATTAGTAGCAACATTTCATGATTAATCGTGTCAAACTGGTTAGTTATGTTATGGTGAATGCATGATCTGATTTAAATGAATCCTCGTAGGAATTTATTAGTTAGGATCAGGCCCTTCTAATTCTTAATGTTGTTAATAAATTAAATCTCGTGGATGTTCCTGGGGTTGTTTATTGATTAGAGATCTAGCCAACGAACGTTCCTTGGCTAACGAAAAGGTAAGGAAGGGTGAGGTTGTTCGGTCGTACCAATGACCATAACTGATTTACGTGTTTTAATAATTGTTATATTTGCATCAATGATCAACGGGAAGAATCAAGCATGAACCCATTTTAACCGGAAAGCCTTCTCATCTATTAAACTTCCGCTTTTATTTATACTTTGTTATTTTCTTTTAAAAGCTAAAAATATGAATCCCCCCCTTTTTTATTTATTTTAAGAAATCAACTTATCGCCGATCCCTGCGGATTCGACCCTACTTGCTGCTTTCGCAAGAAAGTAATTGTAGGAGTTATTTTTGGTGGTTTCGACACCCATCAATGACAAAGAAGGGGAACATATATATCGAAAATATTGGAACGGGCATTGAAATATTATTTGGAACACAAAACTAGCCGTTTAAATATAGTCGTTGTTCCAGCTTTAGGAACAATCGCAGGTGGGGTCACAGGAACGGTAATATTACTGTTGTAATATAGCCGTTAGGGCATATTAGGAACGATATGAGGCACACGCAACACGACCATTTTTAATTGGAGTACAATTGGGAATGGTAATTGTAACAATATTGTATTTACTATATACACACAATTTGGAACGGTAATTGCATTACATTTTTGCCCATGACATAAAAGGGACTACATGTTGGAACGGTCAGCCGACCGGTTCAAATAGACTCGGCCATAGGAACCCATATAGGAGCGGTAAGTGTTCCCGGTCGACTAACCGTTCCAAATTTCACACATGTGTTCTAAATTGAAGTCCAAAATATATCAGGTCCCTTTTAGAAACAATTATAGGTGTACAAATTGGCTCACATACTCAAATAGAAACGGTCGTGTCGTTCCTATTAATTTGTATTACAATTACCATGACAATGACGTCATCAACGATTTTTCGTTCCACAACAGTTCCGTTTACCGTTCCTATTAGGAGCGATAGTTGGAACGATCGTCTATATCCATTCCTATTCCCGCATCTTTTTGTAGTGCTTATTAAGTTGCTTAAATTCAAATTAGAGACAAACTATACATGACTAATATATATAATATTGTACACTTAATTATTCAAATTGAAAGAATATGCTAGAATTAGATAACTCTCTTACCAATCAATTAAAGTGTTTTTATAATTAAAAAAAGAATTCAATTTCTCAAAATTAACATTTAGTAAGAATGAAATCATTGAAGTTAATGTTTAAGTGATTACTTTCAATTTAGTATCTAAATGAACTTTATGTTAAAAATTATTTTACAATCATAAGTTGCCGACAAGAACTTAGGATGCAACAATTCTAATTATTTTATTTTATCTCAAAATAAAAATTGACTTTCACAAGTTACCTAAAGTATATATAATAACTATATCATACATTTAATTTGCATGAAACGTTCATTTTTTGAATATTAATTACTTATTTGGATTATATTAATTAATTTTTTAAATTGATCAATTAGTCCTACAGATCCGCTTTTGTTGAAAAATTAAAATAAACCGTCTATAGCAGCTTTTAGAAAAGGAGCTGAAGTATCGCTAACATGTTCAACACCAAGAAATCTTTCAATAACTTGTCCCTTTTTATTCACAAACCTCACAATCACAGCCATCTGCTCTTTTATTGATTTATCCCGAGACTCATCAACAAGAAGAGAAAAATAACTATCTCCAATCTCATTATAATATTTGATGTCGTCTCTGCTGCACAAGCACTCACCAAGTCTTTTTGTATCTGTGAAGAAGTCATTTGATTATTTCCGGGTGCATTTTCATTAAGCACACTCCCAACACTATCAACCCTCTTCCCATACCAATTAAGTATCTCCAGAAAATTTCCCCTATTTGTAGAGGTAACCGACTCATCATGACCACGAAAAGCAAGACTTTGCATCAATAAAAGTCTCACAACATGTAAAACAGCTGTAATTCGAGTTCGATAAGCTTCCTCCGTCTTTCGATCATGAGATGAAAATACATGAGATATACTCTGCCTTTGGTTCATAAAATCCTCTACTTGTCGCCTTGCATAATTGTGAGCACTACTAACCCCACCAACATGTTCTTTAAAGACATCAATTGCCCTCTTCCAATGGCTAAAACCAATCCTTGAGAAAACATCACCCCCCATGTTTTGTACTTTTTCCTGGTTGTTTGAAAAGATAACAATACAAGCAAAATGCTGCATCTTTTGCTACACTATACTCCAACCAATCATTGTTTTTGAACCACGCAGCTCTAAATCCCCTCCATTCGTTTTCATATTATTTTTTAGGAAAATTTTGTCCAGTTGGTTGACAAGCACCTTTTAGCAAATACTCTCTCCTAACTCTATCTCTAATTGCAACATCAATCTCATCAATTGATTTTCGACCAGGATCAGCAACAATATCATCTGCATTAAACTCATCACGACTTCTTTTTTGTGAAATAGTACTTTTAGATGAACTAGAAATAGGTGTATTTGATTCCACAATCGGTGTTGCTTCTACAGTTGGTGTTGCTTCTACAGACGGTGTAGCAAAAGATCCCACTAAGTTTCGCGGTCTCTTGATAACAAATTTATCCATTCCCTGAAAAATTAAAACCTATATTTATATATATTATAATCGTAAATTTTATAATGAATTTTTATAACTAAACTTGTTCCAAGCTCTGTTTAAAACATTAATGTCCTAATTTTTATTTATTTCTTTCAGTAATATTTATTTTATTTTTATGTACTGGAGATACTTCTAACAAATTATAGAATTGGAATTTTTTTTAAAAAATCTTTTTCCCATCTTACCCAAAACCACTTTTTTCTTGTTTTTTAAATATATAAAAAAAATTGGGATTTGACAAACTATATATGATCATTATTGTAAGGCTCATAGTGCAAAATATTACGACTTTTTTTACTATTTTTGAGAGACTTGGATAAAATAATATAAAGTAAATATAAAAAGCAATACAAATTTTGGGAAGAATTATAACCTTGGTATTGAGAAATCAGAATATGGACCAATCGTTGGGGATTTTATTTTCCTTGCACAGCAGCGGTCGTAACTCTCTTCGTGACCGTGAGGAAGAAGACAATAACTTTTGGAATTTGGCTTGAAATTTTTCTTTCTCTTGAGTTTGAGTCGTGGCTCTAAAGAAGCCGTGAATTTTTTTTTTTAATTTTAGCTGTGAGTCATGACTTTTACAAGAAGAATATGACTTTTGGTTCAACTTTTATTCTTATATAACTAAAGTCTAAAGCAGCAGCCGCAATTTGTAGCTTTGAAATCTGAAAAATCGGTTTTTACTAAAAAACCTTACCTTGGGCTTCAAAATAGAGGAAGTGCTTATATAACTAAAGTCTAAAACAACAGCAACAATTTGTAGCTTTGAAATCTGAAAAATAGGTTTTTATTAAAAAACCTTACCTTGGGCTTCAAAATAGAGGAAGTGGGCCATTACAGTGGGCTTTTAGTTGACAGGGCTTAGCCCTGTCAACTAAAAGCCCAATTTCTAGTACATAAAAAAAAAAAAAAATTTAGTCCGGTAAGTATAGGGGTGAAATTTTAGTCTTGTACGAATCCACTTTGGCAAATTTGTCATGTAATTTTTAAAAATTTCTCATATTGACGATAAAAAATTACTTAAATTTGCTAAAATTGCTAAAAAGTGCCTGTGACATGCACGTGATCAAACTTAATTGCTTGTAAAAATTAAACACACAGAGTTAGATTGTTCAATTTAAATAGGGCTGAACACATCAATCGTTGTCATTATTGTGGAATATGTGCAATTTCTTTAAGATGTTCAAAATATTATTTTTTTTTATTTGGTGCAAATTTAATTGATTTTTGGGAAGATCATATGAGGATTTTTAGGGGTTAGATTTCTTTTATTGCTACCAATTTATCAGTTATTAAAGAAAAAGTTCGTCCCAAAAAATGAGCAACCAAATAAAGAAAGTTGGATTGTTATGCCATTTTAGATTTGATTTTTTATTATAATTTTATATTGTATATAACATATAAATATTATGTGCATGATATGTCGAGAAGTGCTTTGTAAATGTTACTGAGAAGAAGCTCGTAAGATCTAAAAATAAGATCTTAGAAGTTTATAAACCTTTTTTTAAGGCTTAAATTAATTATTAGTTCTGTAATTATAACCTTTTAGTATTTTGTCATTTATTTTGTTAGAGCTACAACATAGTCATGTATCTTTTTTGATTTTGGATTAAAGGACAGATTTGGCAGGAAATTTCAAATCGGGCGAAAAGTGTGACGTGCATTGCATGTGCCGATTAAAAATTGGGACTTCTCACCTTATTAGTTGTTTTTTTGTTGATGTGACATCTTATCATGTAGGAGGAATGCATTTATAGAAATGATCGTGTTGTACAATTCATCACAGATCAATTTCGATTAGATAGTCATGGAAAATCAAGTACAATATTTTGATGAGATTTGTCTATTTTGATGACAATTTTAGGGAAAATATCATTTTTTGTCTCATAATTTAAGCACTGTTCACTTTTGATCCAATGATTACGAAAATCTCATTTTAAGAACAATACCTTACATTTTGTCTCACTTTTAGTCCCGTCATTAAATAATTAACGAAAATGGCCACGTGAAACTCACGTGGCCGTTAAGTGTGTGTTTTGGAGGGAAAAGAGGCATGTCCATATCAGAAAAACAATCTCATTGTTTGTCCCATAACTTACCCCTTGTTCACTTTTTTGGTCCTAGCGATTACGAGATCATCACTTTAAGGACAATAACTTAAGGATTTTCTCATTTTTTGTCTTGTCATTAAATATTTGATGGAGACAACCACGTGATACTCACGTGGCCATTAAGTTGGGGCGTGTTCGAGGAAATTTTGGCATGTGAGAGGCACATGCATTGTTTTTTGAGGGATTATAACTGTAATTTTTGGCAAGAGAGGGGAAATAAAAAAAGAAACTAATGCTGACACCATTTGTGCCCCTACAAACTCATGGGAATTGAGCTTCTCAGGTTAAAAATATGATGTCAACAAGAGATTCAACTACTGCAAAATCAAGTATCACGTGTTATTACGATAAGAAAGCATGTATAAGAAAAGTGAGAATTCAGCACACGAGATTCTCACTTTAAAGTGGTCCTTAAAACTCTCATTTAAGAACCAAAATGAGATTTTTATTGCCTTAGTCTTCATGATTCTGTTACCCCTCCTTGAAATCGTGAGCTAAATTAAGACTACAAATGGCAATTGAGGGATTTCTTGCTGTTGAAATCAGAGTGGAGAATGGTTATGGGAATCTCATTTTTGGCACTCACGTGGCCATTAAACAATTGACGAAAACTGGCCGTTAAATGGGCATTTTGGAGAAAAGTTCTGGCCTTCTTCGTTATTATGGACAACTCTTTTTTCATTTTGTCCAACCTGTGAAGGAGCTCAAGTATTACTTTCTTCGTCCTTGTGCAAATTGGTGGATCTTCCTACTTGCAAGTTGCAATATTGTCATGGTCATAAAACCTTCTTCCTGGACACGAGCTTGTCCCCAAGGTTCTCATACACACTTTTTTACCACAGTAATACATGGTAATTGGTTCTGCAACAGCTGAATCACTTGCCAAAGTCATACTTTTAGCATGAGAATGTCAATTCTCGTGAGTTTGGAATGACCCAAATAGTATCAACTCTAATTTTATTATTTTTCCTCTCTTGCCAAAAGTAGCAATTACAATCCTTAAAAAAATGAAGCATGTGCCTCTCACATGTCACAATTTAGCCAACAAGCCCCAACTTAATGGCCACGTGAGTATCACGTGGTCGTTTCCATCAAATATTAAACGGCGGGACGAAAAGTGAGAAAAATCGTAAATTATTGTTCTTAAAGTAAGAATTCCGTAATAACTGAGACCAAAAGTGAACAAAAGCTAAGTTATGGGATCAAAAATGAGATTTTCTTGTGAGATGCACATGTCCCTTTTCCCTCAAAACATGCACTTAAAGGCCACGTGAGTCTCACGTGGCCATTTCCATTAATTATTTAACGACGGGACTAAAAGTGAGACAAAACATAAGATATTATTCTTAAAGTGAGACTTCCATAATCATTAGGACAAAAAATGAACATAACCTAAGTTATGGGACCAAAAATAAAATTTTCCCACAATTTTATCATTTTGGATAGTTTGGGTCTGGTTTTCACATCATAGATCTATATTATGACTCAAGTCTCAACACAATAATTTTGAATAAATGGAGAAATTTGCTTTCACTACTATTTTATATTTATTTTTTTGGATAGGGGAATAAATAGATGAAAAAATGGGAGCATCATTTCCACACTAATTTCCCCATTTTCTTTTGGTGCCATAAAATTAAATTCTATACTAATATAGAAGAAAGTCAGTTCTCAATCATAACTTATAGTTTGTGATACCACAATACTAAATTTTAAGATATCAATTATAGTTTTTAATATTTATACCAATATAATTTTTTTTTAAATAGTTCACATAGTCTTTTAATGACGCTATGCAATCATATTTATTCTTCAATTTTACTCATGTTAATCAATTGACCCACTTTTAAAATATGTGCCGTATCCGCATGAGTATATGTGCAAATATTGCATGCCACGATGATTAGTGAAAACAAAAATGCAGCCAAATTAGGACTAAGAAATTATAATATATTTCTTTGTCTACCAACCAAAATTGTGAAAACTACCCATTTTTTCCTCTTATTTGCTTTTTAACCCCTCTACTGTCTATTTATTCCAACCCACTGTCTTTTTGTGCAGTCACCACAACCCTAATTCCTTTTATTATTGCATCTCCTCTGCCTTTTGCATTAAATTCTCTCTCTCTCGAGGGTTTATTTAGGGTTTAAGGAGAGCTATCGCAAACCAATCGAAACCCACCCAAAATTCTCTCTTTCCACCAGAGTTCTAGGGTTGCGTAGAGAAATGGGAGTAGACAAAGGGAAGAAGCAGAAAGTGGGAGAGGTGAAGGAAGAGAACGGCGGGACCGAGCACATTGACCGAGAGCTCGTTGTCTCAATCGAAAAGCTTCAGGAAATTCAAGATGAGCTTGAGAAGGTAAATTCAGTTTCGTTTATTGATTTATCAAGAATGGGATTTTCTTATTGCGAAGAGTTCAATCTTTCTTTTGTTTTTAAAGTTTTTTCTGGTGTTTGTGAAGGGAGCCCAGAAGCTCTTTTTTCATTGTGATATGTCTCCGTTTTTATGTGTTCAACTAGTGAAGAGACTGCGGATTTGATTCCATGTGTGTGGTTATCAGTGAAACAAATTTATCTGTAATTGTTGTTAAACAGGCTTTTGCGGAAGACGAGTCAATGGGTGAATTGTGAACGTGGTGGCCTGAATCGTTTAAGTACCAATTGTGTATGGAAGAGAAGATGCATTAGCTTTTTCTCGTGCATTCCTTAGGGCGGAACAGAATATATTAGCTTTTTATGTTCGTCTCTTTCCTCAAATTTGAAAATAATAAAGCTTTTCCAAAATTTGATTACTTGGGGGTTAGTATTTCTTGTTTAAGCATGCCACCTCTTAGGAGATGAAAAGGATCAATTAAAAAGTGGATTTTTAATAGATAAACTCAGCACTTTGTAGGCCAGCACCTCTATTTGCATGCTCTGGCTATGATCCTTAAGTTTTGTAATGATTTCATTTTATATATTGTATGCTCAATAATCTGTCTAATTATTAATTAAAGTTTCTGATTTCTTTATTCGACATTTTATGTTATGCAGTTAGGATTAAAAGACATTCTCTTATGTATCACAAATCAAAATGTTGTGATTTTTACATTTACAAGTCTGTAGTCTATATTCCACTCCTGGATTTAGATGTACTTTACAGTGTATTCTTGTCTATGCTAGTTCTGCTCATTCTTGTTGGCAGAGAAAAATCTAGGTGTTCATCCTACAAAGATGGTAGTGCTTGTATCTTTATCATAATTATTTCTCCAGGTTGTATACATGATTTTCTGGCGTTCAAGTGAATTAATGTTTTATGTTTGCTTGCAGACATTAAGTTTTTCACTCACAAATATCCTATGCTTGGATGTTTGTTCCTTTGCTCTAACGAGATACATACTTAACCTGCAGCTGAATCTAGATAACAAGTTCTTTCTTTCCTCTGTGCTTTCAGATCAATGAAGAAGCAAGTGAAAAAGTTTTGGAAGTGGAACAGAAGTACAATAAGATACGCAAGCCCGCCTATGATAAGCGAAATGACATCATAAAAACCATTCCTGACTTCTGGTTGACTGCGGTGAGTGATCTTTCCTGACTACTTCTTTAAGGAAAAGGTATACATAGTGCTTGCTAGTTCTTCCACTGTTTGAAGATGTCTCCTTTACTCCGATTCACATGTTCCCTGATCTTGCAGTTCATGAGTCATCCTGCCCTCAGTGAACTTTTGACCGAAGAAGACCAAAAGGTTTACATCTTTCTCCCTTCAGTTCCCCTAAGAAAAAGAAAATGTTGGAATAGTTATGATGTTCTCCCTTTACAGTCTTCATGCTGTGGTTCAACATCGATTTTTACACAATTTCAACACTTCATATGTATTCTCCGTAATGTTTTGTTGTTTCCTTTTGCTTGTGTTAGATTTTCAAGTATTTAAGTAACCTGGAAGTGAAAGACTGCGACGATGTCAAATCCGGTTACTCCATTGCATTTGTGAGTCTTCATCTTTCCTGTTTTTGGTGTCTCCTTACTTGGAAATGCTGTTTTCATGTCTAGTTTATGTAAGTTGCTAAAGTTTTGGGATGATCCTTTGTTTCCCCTTCAGCACTTCAAGCCCAATCCTTATTTTGAAGATGCTAAGCTCACAAAGACCTTTACCTTCCTCGAGGAGGGAACAACTAAAATCACAGCAACATCAATAAAGTGGAAAGAAGGGATGGTAAGCTTCCACATACAGATTGCTGTATTTCAAGTCTCTGTTTCCTGGGTTTTGAATCTATGTGCATGTCTGGACTTTGAAGGGCATTTCCAATGGCGTAGCTGAAGAGAAGAACGGAAACAAGCGATCTCATGCTGAGCAAAGGTTGGTTCCTTCTGTTTTTCTTTTCGCTTTTTTGTTATTTTCACTAATTGTATGGTAAAACAGAGATGGGTAGCAATCATTCTCCAACAATATGTTCGTCCGAACCACTGTCAATGGAATTGGTTAACTATGATAATCTACATGAAATTGTTGGTATAAAGCTTGCTAAGATCCAGCACAAAATATGTAGGCTAGGATAACAAAGCTTTATGTCCATTTGTTGACTGCACATGTAATGGTTGTGAATCCTTGCATGAGGCTTTTGGATTATCAAGATTACGGCTGGTCGAATCTGGTTAAAATGGGATAAAGACCAGGAAACCAGTAAATTGATGCTCTAAAAAGATTATTTGTGGTATAATCTTGAGAATATTGGGAAAAGTTGAATGGTTGGTCTTCAAGAAAGAAGAATAGTATAGGTAAATACTCAGTAGGGTTAGACATCCTATATTTAGTTACTAGAATGTTGTTGTTGCTTATTCCATGGAATTGGCCACTCTGGAATCAGATGAGGTGTAGTTTTTTCTGTGAGCACAGCCTAGCACCCAGATTCTTGCAGTTACTGAATGTGATAATTTATTTCACTTCATTGGTCCACGTTTCGATTTCTAGCTTGAATTAGCACAAATATTAGGTGAGAATTATTTAAGTACAGTCTGACACATTCAAGTTTTGAACTTGGGTACAGTTGTTGGAAAGGATTCTCAACCCACTTTGCAAAGGGGTGGCTTTTGTGCATCACATGAATGAAAAACCAAAAACATGAACTGTTTAGAAGTCTTTCCTAGGAATTAGTTATTTGTCAAAGGTTACATTCTGAGTGCTCCCTTTGTCTGGACCTCTATGATGACAGACCTTTGAGATGGGAATTCACCAGTATGTGCATGCTATACATATTTTCTTTCATATAAGTTTGTTCCCTCAGTGATTTTGTTGCATATGGAATGAAAAAGCAAAAGTGAAAATCTTACTCTCAATTCTTTTATAGCCAGATGATTACTAATTTATACAACCTTTTCATTGTAATTAAACAGCATTTAACGAATAAGATATATGTGATTCAATAGATGCTCTATAATTGCACTTTACTCAAACTTTTCCTACATATGAATATTTCTATTCTTAACTGACATCCAAGATTGGTCAAACTAAGGCATCACTTTTGTTGTGAAAGGTACTTGTTGAGGAAACCCTGTGGGATAAGCAGATACTGCTAATGCATTCTTCATTGTTGTTAAAATTATTTCTTCCATAGTATAAGTTTTCCTAGGGCACGAAGCTAATCACGAAGAGGAATGTGGTGCGAATTTTGCTGTTTGAAGCTAACAGCTTCAGTATAAATGGGGTCTCAAAAGTGTCTGAACCATCAGATCTAAGTTCTGTTTAGCAGAAGAAATGTCATTCTGATTATTATCAACTTAATAGTTGGGTGGTGTCTTTTGTGCCAGCTGATATATATGTAAAAGTACGGCAATCTGATTTTGCTCAAATATGTAGCTATTTGTATGCTTGCTGAAAGCCTGAAAGTTGCTGTTGAAAGTTTCAGTGATGTGCACGTATAAAAATTCTTTGCTGAGAGATAAAATGGACGCCATCTGCCAAACGGCATTGATTTCTAGATGTGTCTCATGCATTAATAGCCACACTTGCTGCTTGTAGGAGAGAGGTGCATGTATGTATAAACAATCGTCTTCTATATTTACCATTTTATTCCTCCGCTGGGAAAATGGATTTCAAGTTCATAACCTGTTGTTACCGCATTACCTTGATACCAAGGTTCTTTTATGTCTCAGTTTGGCTGGTCATAGCCATTTTCTCAATCATACATGTATAATTTTCAGGGGATAAGCTGAATTACTTAGAAAACTGTGAGCTATTTGTATTCCTAGTTTCCACTGCGATGTTGGGTACTTACTTACACTGTGAATGCAGCTTCTTTTCGTGGTTTAGTGACACCCAGCATACTGGTGATATTGATGAGATTCAGGATGAGGTACTTCTGTCTCAACCAGATTATCCGATGAACTTGAGATTATTTTTTAAATCACTACATAATCTTGATGCTTTTTTGGGGGGAAAATCTTGATGCTTTTCTTACAAGTAACACATCTTTGTTTATGATGATCCTTTTTTCTTGTAGCAGGTTGCTGAAATCATCAAGGATGATTTGTGGCCAAATCCTCTCACATATTTTAACAATGTACATATTCCTCCTTGACTATAGCTTTCTCCTGTTTTATACATGTTAATGGAATTCTCAATTTTAAATCTAAAGTGCTTGTTGACTGTCTATTTTAAATTTCTTGGCATTTTGAATTATTTTGTTGCAGGAGGCTGATGAAGAGGAATTTGAAATGGATGATGATGATGACGAGGTAATCTGAGAAAAGTGTGTTATTTTCACTTGCATCTTACTTTTTCACATTTTTTGTCGTGGATAGATTATGAACTGCTAGTATTTTTGGTGGATGGTTGCTTTAAACATAGATTCTTTTATTGCTTAGCATTCATATGGCTATTGCTTTCTCAGTAGATTTTCCTTTCATTCTTAGGCCTCCATTTTCTGATTTTTGGGTAAACTATAGACTATTATCGCGTGCTGCTTTTACTAGAGTTAATTTCTTTGCTTTTCAGACTACGTATGATTCATTACTACATGATCTGAATGCAATTATTAGCTGATTAACTCCTGCCAACTGCATAGAATAATGTGAAAGGTTGTGTCATTAATCTCACGGCAACTGGCAAAACACAAACGCATTGTTATTATGGATCTGAAATCTAGCTCTCTAAATCCTCCAACCCAAACACAAGATTCTAGCATTTCTTGATATTTGATTAGCATCGGGACTTCTAATAGCCATTCTCAGTTTAGGTTACCTTAAGATTATGAAAAATGTTGGAGTTTTGTTGTGTTTTAACACATCATACTTACAGTTTTAACACATCATCACAATTGCGTATATTTGCCAGTAAACCTTGCAACTTAATCCACTGATTCATCTCCATATCACTGCAGGACAAGGATAGTGATGGCTCTGAAGATGATGACGATCAAGATGAAGAAGATGATGATGGTGAAGAAGATTAAACGAGCTAGACTACAGAACTCTTTCAGAAAGTTAACTATCATGGTTTTTCCTCAGCTATCAACGGTGTCTGTAAACAGGTTAGAGGTTTCTGAGAGGAATAGAATTGAAAACTATCGACTTTATTTAAACCCCAGTCGTCTTTCTGAACTATCGTACTCTGTCCCCCTTAGAAGTCCTATATTATTTGCTACGTTTTCCATGGGGTTGTCGAAATGGGATGTCTCTGTCTTGAACGCGACGCGTTTAATCGACGTTGCTATGGGCCATTCAGAAAATAGCTAACTTATTATCTTTTAGTGTAAAGTTGGTTTTGGGTCCTCCTATACATGATCAGTTCATATCCCTTGTGTTTTCGCACACTGGATGTATGTGGATCGCCATCCTATTTTAGGGTTCGGATTTCGTGCTTGCCAAATATCTAATGTTCTATTCATGACGGCGAACACAGCACCTTGTAGGTAAAGGATTCTACCAGCCGTTCGATGGTTAGAACTGGTGGTGTCAAAACCACTTGTGGGCATTTCTAAAATATAATTCATTTACCAAATTGGCATAAGATATTTAAATTAAGCGATGTTGATACATTTGATGCGTGTGTTCAAAATTCAAAATTTTGAAATATGTATCATTAAAAATATTATTAAATCTTGTGTGTATGAAATTAAGCATTTTGATTCTTTTAATGTATTTATTAAGTCTGACAAGTGAGTGGAAAAGACAATAAAGAATAATGGAGAAAATTATAATTTATTTATTTATTTCTTCAAATAGAGTATCTTTGTCACTTTATTTAAAAACATATTAATTTAGTTATTTTGGTTGTTGTACTAATGCTTTATATATATCGCAGATATAAATTTTAGAATTAATTTCATTCATACACTATTGGAAGGGGGAATTATAAACCCTTCAACCATTATTTTCACATTAAAAGGTTCAAGTGGATGAACACAATTCTCCTTGAACCCAAATAGGAAAAGAAAATCACTCTATTTCTTGCTATATTCTGTTATCAGTATATTGATAAATTTCTTAGAAGGAAGAATATATATATATATATATATATATGTTAAAACCACTAGCCCTTAACTTTATTCGACATATAACAAATTAATTAAATCATGTATCCCATTTATTTGAAATCAACATATGAACTATTAATTAGTAAGATATCGTGCCATAAGGACTAAATTAAGAGGGTGTTTGGTTTAAGTATGTTTAAAAGATTTTATAAGTTAATACATTTTATAAAATATTTTGGAGCTTATAAAATGTTAGATTTTATTACGTAAATGAAATATATAATTAATTTGAAGGAATTTGTTAAAATCTTATAAATAAGTTATGAACTCTTTATTTTTCTTTCAAGAGCTTATAAGCAACTAACATTTTATTTTAGACCTTATAAATTATTTTTCTAAAAAAATTATCAAACACTTCATAACACCTCCTCATTATTTGAAAAATTACAAATATAACTCTGACTTTAACTTCAATCTAATAACAGACCCGTTCCGTTTGTCTCTATTAAATTTTCATCTAATTTTTTTGTGACTACTCAAGATACCATTTTAATTATAAGTTATAAATTATATATCTTTTAGAATTTTTTAAAATATTTTTATGGACTAATATGTTCTGGTGGCATATACGTCAAGTATGAGTTATTTGGGTTCTAGGAATAGGATAGATTACTAGTTATTGTGAGATAAAAAAAAATCGAGATTAATTGTATGTAGCTTACTTTATGAAATTATAAATGGGATGTTTAATACCATCCCATGTTTACTTGCTATATTTTCATACCAATTAACTATGAAATAACCTTTTCACCCTTACAGGTGATTTAATCGGGGCCCTGATAATAAGCACCGACCCCTATAGCTCAAAGTAAACAATCCATTAACCTATATTGTTTATCTAATTCAACCTAATCAATGATAGTAAACGTCATTTCTATGGATTATTTATTTTACCTATTCTCATATTTTTTGTATTTTTTCAAAAAAGTTTGTAAAATAAAAAGTTTAATAAGGGTAAAATAGTACTTTTCATATTTTCATTTAGATTCTACATAATTATTTTTTTTAAATGGGATATTTAAAATTTTTCGCACAATGAGGAGTACTTGTAATTATACCAAATTTTAAGAGAGGTAGTTGTAGTTTATCAAAAAATAAATAAATGAACAAAATTACTTTTATATCTATCTTTCTTCTTTCTTAAGATCTCATCATTTAAAGTATATATATATATATTTTTTTTATTTTTGGCAACATTGTGTATAATAATTTGACAAATTTGGGGCAGAAGAAGAAGTGTTTGGACATTGATGTTTGACGCTGATTTGGTGGGTTTTGATTGGACTTCCTTAAATTTGTATGGATAAGAGATGCCCATTGACAATTGGTCCTTTTGGCAGCTTTTTAGTGCCATTGCCCCAATGTGTTAAAGCCTATGAATATGACCTTTACCACTACTTGCTTTTTACACTCCAATTTAGAATATACCTATATATATATATATATGTCAAGAAAAATAGCATTTTTCCTCTCATATTATACAATTAGTACATTTTTAATTTCATTAGTTATTATTGTCATTTAATAGTTTCATAAATTATAAAAGAATATCATTTTCTGACATTTCATTAAATTTCGTTAGTATTTTATGAAAAATGTCACGTGCTATATTGTGATCGTTATCCAGAAGGCTGTCAAAATACTAATAGAATCTGATTAAAGGACTTTAAGTGATTTTTTTTTTATAATTTATTGGAACGAAAAGTATACCAGCACTACGAAAAAAGGAGGAAAAATTCTAGCAGTCGATCTGAATACCATATCTACCCCTTTTTCACATTTATTTTATTTTATATACTATTTCACGAAATGGATCTGAATTTTATACATGGAACAATACAAATATGAAATACAATAATTTCTTTTTAGACAAAAAAATTAAAATCTAGATGTTAATATTTACTGTTCTTTCAAGTGATTTTAGAAATTTTTATGATATACATTTTATTTTTTCAAAAAATTCATTAAATTTAAAAACATGTCAGACAAGACCTTAAAGTATGTCAAATATGCCATTAAATAAAGTGGGACGCGCTTTAGAAACATGTAGAATACATAGTCATATGTGTCTGAATTTATTTAATTACGAACACGCTACTTAATATATGTCAGACACGGTGTTCAAATCATGTCGTGCCCGATGAGTGCCCAACATATCCGACATTTTTAAGTGTTGATATATTCTAATGGTGCCCTGTAACTTATTAAATTATATATTTTGATTCAATAATTTTTTTTAAATAATGAATTTTATCTATGTTTATTCTGTATATTAAATTTCAAGTTCCTAAAGTAACTAATATTTGGTTGACGAAATATGAGTTGACTGGAATATCTTTGAATTTGCTTATTTACTCTATAATTTTAATAATTTTCTATTCATATACATTTGAAATTAATTCATTTCATCAGTTTTTAATAATTTATTCATTTTATCTTCCTCATTTTTTATTTAATCAAATAAATATAAGAAAACCTTAAATAGCGCATATGCACCAAATTATAAATAATTTGGTCATTGTATATAATAATTATTTGGATAAATTATATTGATAACCCCAATATTAGGTCTAAATATACAAAAAGCTCTGCCCTTTGTCAAACACAAATACACAATTGATGGTGTAGTTGCAATTACAAGTACACCATTTATTCAAAAATAAAGATTTACATAAACACCCTCTAAAGTATAATACACTACACTCTATCAAGGAGCGTACATCCAATTTCACAGAGATCAGAGAATGTTTGTGTATTTGAACCTAAGATCGAAGGATGCAAATATAATTCACTCAAATTTTATATTTACACCCCTGAACTACGATTTATTTTACACAAATCACCCTATCTTTTGGATAATCGCACATACAACTATCAGAAACATCATATTATTTACACAAATCACACTTATTCTTTTTTAAAAAATTACACATTATACCCTTTCCAAAATGTTAACATCATCGCACAAACTATTTTTTTTTTTAGCTGTTTGAGATAATTTATATAATTATTTAAAAAATAAAAATGTACATAATTATTTCTGAAAAATTAAAAAATAAAATAAGGAGTGAGGTGGGAGTTCCAAAATGCAGGGATTGATTGATGAAGGTGGTGAATTATTTGGAGAATGATGAGGTTACTGTTTTTGGAGGAAATTAAAAGTTAGGTTTGATGTGACTCCAAATTATTAAGTGGTTGCTGTATTCTAGAGAGATATGAAATGGGCAGTGTCACAACCTTTTCTCTTCCACTCAACCCCCAAAGATTCCAACTGTCTCCCTTTTCAACTCTTCTACCAACATCATCTATCCACCCTATTAATTATGTGCCTATTATATTTATATATTGCAATGTGTTCATATGAATTAACATACAAATCAAAACGTACATTTAGCTCCACTAAATATTTTGACAAGAATTTGAATTCATATCGTAATTGTGGCAACGTTCATCCTTAAAGTGGTCATAACAATTAGTAGTGACAGGTGAAACATACATTCGCTTCTTTGTAGAAAGTAATTTGATTTTACATCCTCAAATTTTAGTTTTTGTCTGAAAATTGGGCACTCTGATAATTTTTTGGTAAAAATCTGGCAGATAAATGGTCATATGACCGACACATGGCTTAGTCTGGAAAGGGAATTTTGTCATTATGCATTTTTCTTTTAAAAAAGGCAATTGAACACTGCCTACCTATGTTCTGAGACACATGTTCTCCCAACGAGCTTATTTTGCATCTAGACCAAGAGTTACGTGCCTAAACCGTGTTGCACAATAAGGTCAGGTTCTTCATTGCAATGTTTCAATGGACGAACAGATCAGGACACGCCCAGGCCATGTTCCATCTCTAAGGATGTGTTTTCAACCCATAATCACATTTTACCATAATTCTTCTCCTATTGTGATTTACAACATTTTGAACTATTTAAAAAACTGAAGTAGACGTTTCTAAGAGGGAAAAGATTATGTTCTGAGACACATGTTCTCCAGACGAGCTTATTTTGCATCTAGATCGAGAGTTACATGACTAAACCATGTTGTACAACAAGACTGTGTTCTTCGATGCAGAATTTCAATGCGCGAACAGATCAAAACGCGCCTAGGCCATGTTCCACATCCAAGGCTTTTTTCAACCCATAATCACGTTTTACCAGAATTCTTCTCCTATTGCTATCTACAACATATTCGACTATTTCAAAAGCGGATTTAGACGTTTCTAAGGGAAAAAAGATTATGTTCTGAGACACATGTTCTCCAGACGAGCTTATTTTGCATCTAGACCGAGAGTTACATGCCTAAACCGTGTTGCACAACAAGACCGTGTTCTTCAATGCAGAATTTCAATGCGCGAACATATCAAAACACGCCCAGGCCGTGTTCCACCTCCAAGGCTTTTTCTCAACCCATAATCACGTTTTACCAGAATTCTTCTCCTATTGCGATTTACAACATATTACACTATTTCAAAAGCGGATTTCGACGTTTCTAAGGGGGAAAATATTATTTTCTGAGACACATATAACTCCAGACGAGCTTATTTTGCATCTAGATCCAGAGTTACGTGCCTAAACTGTGTTGCACAACAAGACCGTGTTCTTCATTGCAGAATTTCAATGCGCGAACAGATTAGAACACGCCCAGGCCATGTTCCACCTCCAAGACTGTGTTTTCAACCCATAATCACATTTTACCATAATTCTTCTCCTATTATGATGTACAACATTTTCAACTATTTAAAAAGCGGATTTAGACGTTTCTAAGGGGGGAAAAGATTATTACTGAAACAGTTCATTCCATTAGCTCAAATACATCATTTACTATAACAGTTAGTTGATCATCTTTGTATATTTCTGCTCTTAATGGAGCTTTTGTATCTCATTCTTCAAATTTTCCACTTTTCTCTATAGGTTAGGAATAATCGGCGGCTTATGCCATACGAAATAGCCACATCCTCCAATTGCTTACATGCAAAAATTTGAAATGAATCTCTATATTCTAATCTAAAATGAAAAATGAAAAATCAACATCTTAACCCATATTTTTCACAATCAGGAAACCTTCATCCTAGGTACCTCACCTAATAATAATAATAATAATAATAATAATAATAATAATAATAATAATAATAATAATAATAATATACCACTAACATTCTATTACAATTTCAAACATAAAACTAATTATAAAAATATATAAACTTCAATCATTAATTAAAAATTTCATTTTTTTCAACTATGCCTCAAAATTTCACTTGAATTTATATAACATGACAAAATATAGGAAACCAATTATTATTATTTTTTTTAATAAAAAAAGTGAAAAGTAGGAAACAAAAAATGATGTTTGAGCTGTCAATATGAGGAGCAAAGGCTGTGGTCTGAAAAGAAGCAGCATTGCCAACAGCGCCATCACATGGGATTCAAATAACTGCAACTTATCCTAACTCCAATTTTTATAACCATTTCTTTCCTTCTCATTACACCAACAACTTATCATTTCTTCTAATGTCGCACATTTTTTGGGCACATCATTTATGTTGCATATCTCTCTCTCTCTCTCTCTATATATATATATATATAATTTTGTGAAAATTGCCAAATTCATTATTAGTGTTAATTACACTTAAACCCTCTTTCCAAAATATAATTCGACATCACACTCCCCTCCCGCCTCCTAAATTCTCTATTTCTAACTGCATCTTTTTTGTTAGGGTTTGGGCTGAAAGTTGATCACGTCAATAAAAATTATATAAATTTTTAATTTGTATAATTTATTTACAAAATATCCTGGTAATATTTTCATACTGTAAAGGGGTAAATGTAACATATTTAAAATCAAAAAAATATAATTGTAATAAAATATTATTCTCTAATTATTGTCATTGGATAAAATGTAGCGATCGAAGAATGAAAAAACTAGCCATGTTGTGAATAATTTATACGGATTGCTATATTAAATTAATATAATTATTTTGCTGACATCAACGTTTTTCATCCAAACTACTAAGGCGTACAATTGTAAATAGAGAATTCTCAGAGGGGTGCAAATGTAATTTCAAAAGACTTTTCTGAAAAAAAATGTAGCTTCACCTTTTTTTAAAAAAAATTAAATGTAATTAACCCTCTTATTTATTTTTCTTTTTTTCTTTCTGATGGAAGTACTTTGAATTTTAATCAAAATTTCAACCAATCTTCCAATTTAAGTGGTGAGTTAATGTAGCTATATGTTATTGTTTTGGATATTACCACGATAATGAATTTAAAACTATGGTGAACTTTAAGGTATACGGTGTATTTTTTGAAGTACAAAAATTAAATGCAACGCTTTTAAATATGTGATTATGAGAAAATAATATTTATTTAATAATTATCTTTTTAAAAGAATTGCAATTTTGGTCCACCAATTATAGGGTGGTGGCACTTTTAGTTCTGTCCACTTTAACAAAATTGCAATTGAGAATTGCAATTAAAAAAATTAGTATATTTAGTCCAAAACTAGCCAAAAAGCCCACATTCTGTATTTACTTGTTTGCAGGTGACCTAGTTGAGGATTTTTAATGATTTTGACCACTTCTGCTGACATGGCATTAGGAACGTAAAGAGAAAAAAAAAAATGCAACTTTAATTTTATAATTATAGACGGGGTGACACATTGAATTCAAATGTCACTAGGACAGAAATGTCACATCAATAAAATTGACTGAAAATTTTTAAAAATCTCAAATTAAAGGGGTCACATGCAAATCAAGTGCTAATATTCGATGAATTTAATACTTTTCCAGCGACCTTTGATTGCAAATTTGAAATCGAAGAGGATCAAAAGTTTCGTCCCCCATAATTATAGGACCAAAATTATAATTTTTTGAATTTTTTCCCACCTAAGTAGGTGAAAGAAGAAGCCAAAATATGCAGGCACATGCCATTTAAACCATAGCAAATTTAGGTGTGTGTTTTTATCATGAGTTGTCTATTATTATTGCTTGTAAGCTGTTTTTTGCACAATGTGTAGCAATTAATACTGACAATGCTTTAATGAGTGAATTGTATACATCAGCCCATAAATCACCTTCCATGTTGCAAATGGGAATTCCTTTGAATTTTCTAGGCTATGTACAATATATAACGGACATGTTTGAAAATAGCTAGGGTAAATTACAATAATTAAACTTTCCTGATATTTGATACACTCGTAAAGTATTCATTTATTGTTTGAAAAATTATCGATATTTGTAAATCTTGAACGATAAGGTAGAAATGTCAATTTTACTTTTTTTTTTTTTTAATTATGAGAAAATGTTAAAAGATCTAATGTGATGCAATGTCCTATATATTTGCTCCTATGTGTTTACGCTTTGTAGATTTTTAAAATGGTATTTTAGTTTATAAAAGTATTTTAGAAGATACTTAAAATTATAGTTCAGGGTTTGAAAAGGTATTTATGACTGTTCAATACAATATCTTCATGTAAGTCTAATAGAATGAGTTCATTGTTGGACGGACGTTAATTTTAGGGGGTATTGATAATTTCTTAAACAATAACATAATATTTATAAATATATTAAATATTAGGAGAGCTCCATGTAATTGATTTACCCTTGAAAATATGTAATTGATGGGGGTACTTGGCATAATTACTAAAATACCCTCAAAAGAGCAAGAAATTACATTAATAGCCCAAGGATCCGCGCATTTATAAGTGGGGACAGGTATATTCGAACTTGTCCACTCCAGTGACTGGACGACGTAGTCCTTGCGAGAACCGTCGATCGTCTAACAGAGGATCTCCAAGATCACACCGCGTGGACCAGATGATGTCGTACATATGGCCCTGTAATTAAATACCCGACACCCTCATTTATTACAGATTACGTGCATTTAATACAACTTTACCTACTCTAGATCGCATATCTCTATCTCAAGCTCATATTGACTTAAACATCAAAGGGTCTTCCCCAGGGACCACTCCGGCTAGCCTTACATTTGCTCTCTTCTCAGGGATCTCTTCATCTCAGACAAGCTACGTACTACCTTGAGGACCAAGACACTGTCTAAGGATACTTTTGACTCAGCTAGAGGTCACGTATCTTGTCCCAAATCAATAATATTTATCATGTAACTTAGTTGAAGTATTGTATTCAAAAATAAATTAATATATTTTATCCTATATGTTTGTGACTAAACCCTACTCCTATCCCCATGATTCCCCACACCCCTCCTCAACTGCCATTCCTATAATCGCCCATGGCCCCTTCCCCAACCCTAATGCCTTGTACAATCCCCACTCCCAGGCCCCTACTATATATATATATATGTATATATATGAATCTAGATATATATTTATTTATTAGATAATCCATATATATTAGATGTAACCATGTCACCACAAAAAAAAGAAAAACAATTATATTTTTACATTACAAATCACCACGACTTAAAAATCATGACAAATCGATACTATCTTACACGTTCAAACAAAATTGATGCTAAAAATTAAATTTTGACCATGCATTAATCGTCATCATTTTACCTATCGCAAAAATATCTGCCAAAATTATTAACTATAGATAATCTTTTGACTTCGTTTACAGAAACAATGCCTAATATTATTGCCTAGTCATAGTTAATGTATATCTATGTATGTCTCCCATATATGTATATGATGGGTGTCGAAACCACCAAAAATAATTCCTACGATTACTTTCTTGCGAAAGCGGCAAGTAGGGTCGAATCCACAGGGATCGGCGATAAGTTGATTTTTAAAAGAAATAAAAGAAAAATAGGGGTTTAGATTTTTAGTTTTTAAGAGAAAATAACAAAGTACAATTTAAAAGGGAAGATTAATATATAAGAAGGCTTTTAAAGTGGGTTCATGCTTGATTCTTTCCGTTGATCATCGATGCAAATGTAACAATTATTAAAATACGTAGATCAGTTAAGGTCGTTGGTACGACCTAACAACCTCTACCCTTCCTTACCTTTTCGTCAGCCAAGGAACGTCCGTTGGCTAGATCTCTAATCAATAAACAACCTCGGGAACGTCCACGAGATTTAATTTATTAACATCATTAAGAATTAGAAGGGTTTGATCCTAACCAATAAATTCCTACGAGGATTCATTTAGATCAGATCATGCATTCACCATAACAAAACTAACCACTTTGACACGATTAATCATGCTATATTGCTACTAATTATTGAACTAGAAAAACAATTACGGATTTGTAAGTTCAAATAGCTAAACAAACTTTCTTGATAATGAACAACTGATCACATTATTCAAAAATCAGACGTTTGTAAAAAGAGCGCAAAGAATAACATGAATACATATTTTAATAAAAGAATTAAGCACTTATTAGATCTCACAACGTTTTAAGAATCAAGCATTCACCATACTTTAACCGAAAAATTAAGAACTTAACCTAACATGCTAATGGAAGAACACACTAAAAAGTGGAATTCCATTAGCAATTGGGCAACGTTAATAAAAATAAAAGAAGATAGAAGAAGTTGAATAATGGATTAAACTTTAGAATTCAATAAAAATTAAGAGATGGTTTTTAAGTTGTGAGGTGCCTCCTATTTATACTTTTAGCACCTCATGAACCTAGACAAGAAAAGGGATAGATACATGATTGCTAATAAACATGTTAACAACTTAATTCCTAGCAATCTAAAGGACAAATTTTGGATTCTTCAAGAGGTTTTTCAGCATTCATTCCTTCTTCCTTCAACAAAATCCGCAGCTTTCCTTTTTCTCTTAAGTTGACTGCAGCGTTAAGCGTAGGCACGCTTAGTGAAAATTTCGAATCTGCCACTCTTTTTTACTTGTTCCCTCAAATGCCTTTAAATGCCATTCTTAGATTCAATTTACCATCCTTTACTCTTCACAAGATGTATTTACCGAAAATATAATAAATCCACATGATTAGGAGTAATTATTCCTTAAAATAAGGCATTACAAGCATTAAATCGTGGCAGATTACACACTTATTAGCATAGCTTGATTTATATGCATCTATATATTTTAGGGTAAATTATACATTAACACCCTTGAGATTAGGTCTAATTACAAAAATACCTCATACCTTTTGCAAAATTATAAATACATCCATTTAAATTGTATTATAACTACAAGTACACTCCCTATTCAATGACGAAACTTTACATACATCCCCCGGGTACGTTGCACTAACACCCCCTCAAAGAGTGTGCCTGTAATTTTATAAAAAGCAGGAGATGTTTGTGTAATCATGCCTAGACTCAAGGAGTGTCGATTTAATTTATCCTAAATATAGAGTATTATACATTAATAATCGCACTGTGACCAGGGAACGAGGAGCGCTAACTGGTGGCTCAACCTGTACGGGAAATGTCGTGGCAAACTCTCAGTGCATTTTACAAGTGCTTTCTAGTTGTACTCGAGTTTGCACTAATCATGTATATTCGTTGCAAAATTCGTCGTAAAATATGGTGTACTACTTGCGATAACACGAAATTCATTGCAAATATATTTGCAATGACATTTCCTATCCTCGCAAACAGTCATCGCAAATATATCTAAACGAAATAATTCACGATGAATTTTGTGATGACTTTTACATATGCTGCAAAATCATGAAATATTAGAAGCCATCTACCTCTTACGGCAACATTAGTATTTCGTTGCCCAAGTTGTTGTAGAGCCAACTATATATTGAATATTTTTGCAATGACAATTGAAACAATGTTTGTAATTTGATCCAAGAGTGTAAACAATGTTGTTGCAAATATCGTCGCAAATTTGTGACATATCCATGTCGACGCAAGGTTTGGTGCAAACTTGCGACGGATTATGTTTGTCGCAAATTAACAACTTTTGCGACGATATGGAACAAAATCTTTTCTTGTCAAAGTCCGCCATATTTATGATGGATTTTACAAGTGTTCTCTCTATATTCATGACGGATTTCACAATAAATTTTTATAAAATGTAAATTTATCACAAATTGCGACTAGTTTCTTTTGTCGCAAATTTTCCATCGTAGTAATTTTTTTTCCCTAATAATGATGTGAAGTCACTTCTATGCTAAAAATCTTATGTTAGTGGCAAAATCATGGTGGATATTCTAATTTTGTGGACTCCTCCTATCATACTATAACATTCCTTTTTACAGATAAAGGAAAAAAAAGTGTATTAGTGCTTGATTTATTCGTTATCTTAAAAAATTGTTTCATTAATTAATTAATTAGTGGTGTCACATCATCATATCAAACCTTTTGATGATTAAAATATGTGTCTATAATATTTAGGAAAAATTGTAATTTTCGTCCACTATCTTATACTCGGTGGCAATTTAAACCAAGCATTTCACAAAATAGCAAAAAAGGACATTAATGTTCAAAAAATGGTAATTTCAGTCCAAATTGCCCTAATTTGGTCGGAATTAGACATGCGCTATGCACGTGAGGTATTAAAATTGGGGATTTTTTCCCCTCCGGCCAGAAACTCCTATGTGGCATTTTAAAAAAGGGTGAAGCTGATGTGGCACTGATGATGTGTTTGACACATCATCAGTGCCACATCAACCATATGTACTGACTTTTAATCTGAAGTAATATATATATATATATCTTTTTACACTAAAAAAAAGTTCAAAAAAAAATATTATTATAAAATTATTATTTAAAGAAAATAATAACACCCTCCCAACCCCCCTCTTCCCCCACCTGCCTACCTTCCTCCCTACCCACCCTGCTGCTCGCCATGGGGGGCAGCGACGCTGATTCCCGCCGTCTGGGCGACGGCGTCGCCCAGAGGCGAGGGTCTGGGCGATGGGCGTCGCCCAGATCTTGGAGGGCGACGGGCGACGCCCATCGCCCTCGAAGGCGATGCCCGATGGGCGACGGGCGTCGCCCTTCGCCCCTGGGCAACTCTGTCGCCCAGGGGTGCCTTTTCTGCAGCGGTAGCGGCTTCGTCGCCGTTGCTTTTTTTTGTCTTTGTTTTTTTAAATTACTTTATTTATATAAAAGTTTAATTAATTTAATTGTATTTTATTATTAATAAAATGTTTATATATTATTTTAAGATTTATTGATATAATGTATATAATATTATATATAATATTTTAATATAAATATATTAGATGTATAAAATATATTAAATTTTTGACACATCATCAGTGCCACATCATCTTCACAGTTTTTTAAAATGCCACGTAGGAGCTTCTGGCCGAAGGGGAGAAAATTCTCAATTTTAATACCTCACGTGCATCGCACATGTCTAATTCCGACCAAATTAAGGCAATTTGGATTGAAATTGCCATTTTTCGAACATTAATGTCCTTTTTTGCTATTTTGTGAGATGCTTGGTTTAAATTGCCACCAAATTTAAGATAATGGACGAAAATTATAATTTTCCCTAATATTTATAAATTATTATAATAAGTTAAATGTATATAAGGATATGCATAGTAGTTAGGTAAATTACATCAATACCTTGAGATGTGATCTAATTATATAAATACTCCATTCCTTTAAAATTACTGATACACCCTTCAAAGGAGTGTTAGTGCAATATACTCAGATGTGCTTATGTAAATTTTTGTCATTCAATAGGGGTGTATTTGTAGTTACAACTACAGTCTCAAAAGATATATTTGTAATTTTGTAAAGAGCATGAAATGTTGTATAACTAAACTTAATTTTAGGGGGTGTTAATATAAATTTTTCGTAATAAATGGGATTTTTTTTGGGTAAATTACAGCTACCTCCCTTGAGGTTTAATATAATTACAAATACTCCCTCGTTGTTTGAAAAATTCCAAATACCCCCTGAGGTTTGTAACTGTCTAACAAATAACCTATTTTCATCCATTTTTATGGGTGAACTAACCAAAATGCCCTTATGCACTAAATTATTTTTTATTTAATTTTTAAATTTTTTTTGGATTACAATGCGCAGAGAGATGTTTTTTCTTGAATTTTTTTACACAGGGAAGCAATAATGCAATTTGCCTCAGATAATTTTATATAATTTTAATAAAAAGTTCAAGGACAAAAATAGTTAATTTTAGGCCTTTGATTAAAAATTACAAACTTCGAGGGGAAGGGGGGAGGTATTTTTAATTTTTCAAACAACAACGAGGGGTATTTATAATTATGACATCATAGGAGGTGACTATAATTTTTTTTTTTTAAATATTTGAGAAAAAAATAGGAAAATGAAATATGTCGTTATGTCAGGGTGTTTTTGGTCTTTCCGAGAAAGATTCAGAAAAAGACGCAAACTTATTTTTTGGTCATTTTTATATTATTTTTTGCAGTCTGATCCTTAAGGTCATAAACATACTAAACTTTGCTTTATTTGGGTTCAGATCTTAATATTTATATATAGTATCAACTAATATTATAATATATAGGATATGTAAATTACTAATATATGTTAATAATTGTTTAATTATTAACAGTACATGATTTTAATTATATTTCATACTTTGACATAACAACAGGACATCATATTCATAGAGATCCCATTTAAATGAGTATTTCCTTCTTCCCACAAATAATCTAGTAAATATGTTTTATAAATTAAAAAATCATAAAAATCCATGAAAGTAAAATAATCTGGATATATAATAAATAAATTTTCATGAAATTATCACAGATTAATTAAATTATAAAGAATACATTTTCACATTAATTATATACATTAATTGGGATTATTATATCAACAAAAATATGTTTTATTTCTCATTAAATTTAAATGAAAGGGCATAGATATAAGACATTTCAATGAACAAATAATGCACTATTAATTTACTGGGTTAATTGTATTTTTGTCCCATACGTTAGGACATTTTGCATAAATAGTTCCGTACTTTTCAAAATAACAATTTTTTTTTTTCAAAATATATACCATTATAAAACAGAATAAGAGAAGGTGTTATAGACACAGAGTGACAGTTTCGCTACTGTTGTATCAGTCTTTTATGGTTTCAAAAATGTCCTTCAAGTTCAACTGATAAGATAACTAATTTAACATCACAAGTTTTGCATTAACCTAACTGCTCAGTTAGTATATTTTATTTTTATCTGCAACAAATTTAAAATTTAAAAATTTATTTATTATATGTACATAGGAAAAAGTAGCACGATGATTGATATACATATATATATATATATATATAGAGAGAGAGAGAGAGACATTATAATGTAAGATATAAACAAGTATTTGAATCTGCATTCTTGATTTTCATGAGAACCGTCTCAGTCTTGCTGCAGAAATGCCCATTTTCTTTAATTTTATCCTAAAATCACCCCAAAAGGCGTGTCCAATTAATAAAATATGTAAAGTCGCCATTTCAGATTTCCCCACAATGGGTTATAATAATGATCATTTAATTAATAATCCATAATTTTATAATTAATTAATTAGTCAGGCTGCACAAGGGAGACACCCTAACATTCACCTACGTACCTAATCAATATATAGTACTTTCTTGATTTCAAACATATATTTATTTGTAACTTTATATATGTATGTTAATATTTATTTTCTTACTATATGTTACACCACTAATTAGCTAGTTGATAACTTTGTTAAATATTAATAAGAGTGACTGGTATTTTTTCGAAATTTATTTTGCAAAAGTACCACTGTATAAAGTAAAACTATTAATAATAATTTATTTTTTTAAAACAAATACCTTTAATTTTACATTTAATTGTGAATAAAAATCTATTATAGAATATTATAAATAATTAATAATATAAACATAAATAATTTTCAAAAAATTCCAGTGAATACTCTGACGGTTGTCGTCGGAAAACCTCTCAAGATTTGCGATGGCATTTTCGATGAGTTCCGTTGGAGAAATACATCCAAAATTGTCAGAAATGGCGGTTAACATGAAACTATTTCCATTGAGAAAGTCGTCGGAACGACGGTCGGAAAATTAAAGAAAAAAACCGCTACAAAAACATTAAAAATTGATCAAAACGTGTTAATTTTTTAGACTTAAATGATTTTTTGATCCCCTAATTATTGACTTTTGATATTTTTATTCTTTATGTTTCAAAAGTTCAGAATAGGTCCTACATCTTTACGTGTTTTTACAATTTTGGTCCTCCACGCCGAAAATTGCAAAATATCACCGGAAAATAACATGTGGTCCTCACATGCCCCTTTTAAATTGGGCCTTTTTATGGATTGACCCATTTTTTGCTTACATGGAAAAAAAAAAAAAAAACTATTGACGTGGGATTAAATATGAATCCCAACCACCACCACATATGAGCCCCAACCATCACTGCGGGCGGTAGTCCTCTACCGTCACCACCGCCCCGATGCCGCCATCGACAGGATGCCGAAAAAACTTTCTGGCGCATCTTCGACCACCCCCACCGTATCCACCTTCGTTTCTCGCCGATCTACCCAGCGTCGTCAGCCTGCCACGCGTGGGCTAATTGGACCTTCGACGCGCCGATAATCGCCTCCCGAAAGTCGGTTTCATCAACTTATCTCTCTTCCATTTTTGTTCACATCTGAACAAATCACGTCCGACCGCCGTCTGCACCATCCATACCCCCATCCTGGCGAACATTTCCATCTGACTGAATTGCATTTTCATCAACAAACACTTCAAGGCTCGATCGTCGTTTTTCTTCCTCGTCAATTCCCCCGTCCTGCCGACCCACCACCGGAGACACCACCAATCGAATCGCCATCTTCCGACTAGTCGAACACACCTATTCCCAACTCCTATCGTCACCTCTCCGGCCAGATCTTCCATTTTCTCTTTCCCGTCGATTCGCGAGCTTTGTGCAATTTCCAGCATCAGAGGACCAAAAATTGCAAAAACACAAAACCATACAGGATCAATTCTGAACTCTAGAAATATAAAGAATAAAATTGCCAAAAGCCAATAGTTATAGGATTTTGACCAAAATATCATAATTTTTATTCGTCTATCCGACGTAATTTTCAACTGATTTCTGCAATCCATCGAAAAGTTTTTCAATGGAATGCTATTCGTCGAAAATTCATCAGATTTTATTCTCTAAGTGTTTTTTTTTCTCGATGAAAAAGTATCCTCTAGAAAAATTGTTGAATACTGCAAATTATCATTGGGACATAAAAAAAAAAAATCATCGCTACGAGGCTTTTTTTTTTCCTTAGTGCCATGCAAAGAAAATAAAATAATGTGGCAAATACAAACATAATTTAATGATATAGCTCTTATAAAAAACACACACATATATATAGTAACTAAAGAGATGTAAAATTAGGGAAAACATAGATTGAAAACAAGGGAAGTGGTGGGAAAAAGCAAAGGGATGGAATGCAGGAATCCCCAAGTAGGCTCAAAGTTGGAGAACAAAGGGAAAGAGGCAAAGGCAAAAGGAAATGATTACATGAATGGAGAGAGTGCCACTGCTCACTTCTCACTGCTCACTGCCCCCACCTTTCATATAATCTTTTCCTTTTTCTCAAGTTTTTTGACTTCAATTTGGGACCCATTTTCCCCACCATTGTCTTTATGGATTGAATCATAAAAAGAGCACCTCACGTGGACTCTGAACCAAACCCTCTCTCCAACCACAATAAAAATTAAATACACAAAATTATAAAATTAAAATTATAAATCAAGAATCATCACAAACTCTTCTTTTTGGTGCATTTCAACAAAGGGGTTTTTGTCAAAAAGACATTAAATTAAAAAAAAAAAAAAAAAACCCCAACAAAAGCACATATTTTCCTTTTTTCCTCCTTTGCTCTTTTTTTTTTTTTTTTTTTTGTTTGCTTTTTAAAGCTCACCCCATATAATTTCCACTCATTATCTTTGTTGCTTAAAGCTTGTCTTCCTCTCTTATCTCCTCTCTCTCTCTTCCATTGTTGAAGCAAAAAAACACATAGAATGTGATAGGAATTACAGTGCATCATTCCAAAAAGTGAGAAGAAAAAAAGTGACACAATAATTAGTATTAATCTTTTTTTTGCCCTCTTAATTTTTCTTTTCTACACACTTATTCACACACAAAATATCAAAATTAAGGGTCTGCTTCTATATATCCATTATTATTTTTTCTCATAAAGAAAAGAATGGAGAAAGCTAGGTTTTTTAAGAAAGTGGGGTTATAATACTTTCCATTTTTCTCATATATCTCTAATGTGATCATGGAAGGAGGTGATGATCATCTCCACCTCCACCGCCACCATCACCACCACCAGCACCACCACGGCCGTCCCAACTTCCCGTTCCAATTGCTCGAGAAGAAAGAAGACGAATCCACCAGCTCCGCCTACCCTTCCCTCGCCATCTCTGCCGACATCTCATCAAACCCTAGTACTAGCACCACCCCTCGATCAACTACTTCCGCCTCCTCCAGCCTCCAAATCGCCGCCACTACTGCCGCAGAGCCCTCCAAGAAGCCACCCCCGAAGCGCACATCGACCAAAGATCGCCACACGAAGGTTGACGGCCGCGGGCGGCGCATTCGCATGCCGGCACTCTGCGCTGCTAGGGTTTTCCAGCTCACCCGCGAGCTGGGCCACAAGTCCGACGGCCAAACCATTGAGTGGCTGCTCCAACAGGCGGAGCCAGCCGTCATCGCCGCCACAGGCACCGGCACGATTCCCGCGAACTTCACTTCTCTCAACATCTCTCTACGTAGCTCGGGTTCAAGCATGTCGGTGCCATCTCAGCTAAGATCTACGTATTTCAATCCGAATTACGCGATGCCACAGCGCCGTGGGCTTTTTCCGGGTATTGGGTTGTCGTCGGAGAGCTCTTCCGCCACGCTGTTGAATTTTCAGGCGGCGAACTTAAACCCTAGTCTGATGCAAACGAAGCAGGAAATGCGGGAAAACTCTTTGGACTTAACTGAGACGGAGGAGAGCTTAGGGCGGAAGCGCAGGGCGGAGCAGGAGCTACAACAACCGCAGCACCACCAGATTGGAAGCTATTTGCTGCAGTCGAGCGCCGGAGCCATGCCGGCGAGCCACGCTTCGATTCCGGCGAATTTTTGGATGGTGGCGAATTCGAATAACAATCAAGTCATGGGTGGCGATCCAATATGGACATTCCCTTCTGTTAATATCAATAATAGCAGCGCCGCCGCTGCTGCTGCTTTGTATAGAGGAACTATGTCTAGTGGATTGCATTTTATGAATTTTCCGGCCCCCGTCGCGCTGTTGCCCAGCCAACAATTAGGCGGCGGTGGCGGCGGTGGTGGTGGTAATGGGTTGGGAGAAGGGCAACTAGGCATGCTCGCTGGGCTGAACCCATATCGGACTGGAGGCAGTGGAGTGTCGGATTCTCAGGCAAGTGGGTCACACGGCGGAGGAGGCGGCGACGATCGGCACGACGCCGCCAGCCACCATTCCTGATGGATGTGAATGAAGAAGCCTGGAGTTGGTGTTTGTGTAGTTTGATGTGTAAAACACACACGTGAGGTTTGATTAATTTGTCCTAAAATTGAGGTTTTCTTCTTTTGGCTTTTCTTTTATTTTTCCTTTTCTTGATGTGGTCCTAATTTTTTGTGTGTGATTAATATTTGGGAATTTAGGGTTTGGGGAAGCCAATATTTTTAACAATTGGGATTATTATTTGCTGTTCTTTCTTTTTTTTTTCTTCTGAAAATTCACATTTGATTTTTCTCCCCTTCTCTTTATCACACAATATCTTATCACTATTGCTTTGTGCATTCTTGATTTTTTTTCCCCTTTCTTTCCCCAAGAGATAAATGTAATTCTATGATTTGATTTTTCCATGATATATGCTACATATATAAAGAATTCCCATTAACTTGCAAATTACTAGTCTTCATTTTTCATTCCCGACGAGTTCTCTTCTTCCACTATAATTTCTTCAGATGGTCCAAATTCTACTTTACGAGTTCTTTTCTTCCACTATAACTTCTACAGATGATCTAAATTTTACTCGACAAGATGCATATACAGTAAGCTCACTCCCAATTTTACTGAGTTTTTCTTCTTTGACTGTAACTTGAACCCAACTCAATCAAATCATGCACATACAACAAAAACGCCGATATTCTTCTCATTTTTTTCTTAACAAACTGAGGATTCAATCACAAGTCCTTGATTTCCAACTTTTATGATGCATGGATACAAATGGAACATCTTGGCCCCTAATTAAAGATGCACACTTTTTGTTAATATATAGTATTGAAGTAAACCTAGCATGATCTCAACTTCTAGAGTAATTAACTTTTGACTATCATGTGATGATTACACATAAAAATTATGTTGGGAACAACCCTTACATTGTACAACACTTGTGTAATAGTTAAGGGAAATGAAATAGTGACACTACATTGTATATAGAACAGGGGTTCAACACATCTAATCTATTTTATGGGATTTTCAAAATAGATTCAAAATAGAAAAAACTCGACACCTATAATCCTATACTTTACGAGGTTTTCAAAATAGTCCGAAAATTAAGAAAACTCCACAATTTAAGTCCTATTTTGTCGAGTTTTTCTATCTTATAAGACTAAAAGTGTTATTTCGTCATTCCCTAAGCATAAGATCATGAAAGCCCATCTAAATATGCATGTTAATTTATTTAAACATATAAATAGATATTTTAAAATTAAAGAAAAATCGGACTGTCATTTTTTACTGTTTTTTTTTTTTTCTTTTTATAATAATTTTGGAGAGGATGGGCTGGTAATTGGGCTGCGTGGGGGCCCATACCTTATCAGCTTCTCAGGTGGTGAGGCCCACATGCCGGAAATTGCCTTAAACCATATATTATTATAATAGAAGAAGAAGAAGGCATAGCTGGCGCCATGAAGATCGGTGGTGGGTGTTGCTGGACCCACTGGGCTGGCTCACTTAGTCTTTGATCTGGACCGTTGGAGTTCTGTGGGCCCATCTGTCAATGGGCTCACTGAATGATTAGTTCTCAGTTATTACAAATATCAAGAATCTTTTAAGTGTTTTTTTTTTTTTTCTATGCCACATGTTGTTACCATGTCTCCCCATCAAAAGAATTTTTAGTTGGCATATTTAATTGGGACTATAGTACAATCATAATTGGAATAATATACTTATAGTTTTTTTTATTTAAATATTATTATTGGGGTCTGTATAATTCTATTGTAGCACGTCGTTTCTGTTGGCACATAATAAATAATTTTTCACGTTTTAAAATATATTATAAATAATAATAAAATATATAAATCAACAAATGACATTTAAAAAAAAAGAAAATCAACTTTAAGTATTATCCACATACCGAAAGAATTGGTGTGGTGGTGTTAAAATAATGTAGAGTCACTTTTGTAAATAAAAATTAGAGTAATTATAATTAATTTTAAAAATTATCTAATTAGAAGTATAGTTGTCATATTTAAAAATTGATGTGACAGTATCACCGTCTGCCGTTTAGGAGTGTAGAGGATCTGTCTTTTTAATATTAGTATAGATTATAATTTAATTTAATTTATTTATGTATTTTAATTCTAAAAAAAGATTCGTATCAATCATATATTAACATATTATTAAAGTGTGATAGAAAATCTGCGAACCCTTTAAGAATTCTTTCTTCTCTTCAACACTTCCTCCAGCAAAATTATCACTGTCCATTTCAAGTGTGGGCCACTAAAATGAGAAAAAACTCAAAACAGACATGCTAAGGAATGCAGCTCTATTGATCTGACCTATTACTTTTTTTTTCTTAAATTAAAATCGATGAATTTAATTAATCGAAAGTAAATTGATAAATACATTCAGTCCTGTCGGTCATCAGTATCGAATACAGACAATGATATCCTAACTATTACAACAATAAATCATACCTACTATATAATAGAATTAACATCAACCCATGCAATGATTCGAACCCATGACTTATAAAATCATGGGGTCTCAACTTCATCACTAGTTTGCAGTTAAAAAACTTCAATCATACTAGTATTTTAGTATAAATATAAGCAAACTCATCATTTAAATAACAATTATGACTCAATCTCAAATTTTTACGGCATTCGTTGAAAGAACGTCTCACAATATGTTTATGCATTTGAATTTACCAATCTGCCAAAAAAACAAAAAATTATAATCAAACCGGTGTTTCAGTAAATAACAGTAACGACTCGATTCCAGATTCTTACCAGCGTTCATTCGCACACAAAATTACCATACTAGTATCCCTCGTGTGTCCGATAAAATATTAATAAAATACAAAAAAGCCAAGTGGTGAAACATCCAAGAAAAGCAGTTGGGCATTTTGATGCAAGTGGGTAGGGATCCATTAAACACCGTCTATTTTACCAGCCCTTAATTGTGCAATGTTGTTGGGGGTGAGTGTGAGTGTGAGTGTGAGTGATGCACATTCATCATAATATTGACAATAGAATTTGTCATATGGTCGTACCAAAATGTCACATGGCTTGGAACCAAAACTGTACAACCAAAATGGTCCCATTTTCCATGAGATCTTGCAACCTGGAAATTAGTATGACATTTCTTGTCTTCTCCTTTGGGAGCTAAGAACTAGCTAGTCGGCAGCAAAAGTTATGCTCTCTCTAACTACAAATTTTGCTAATAAATGGTCGTGTAATCCGATTCCATGTTGCTAATGAGTCTGATTATTAGCTTTTTGTGGGCGTATTTGTGTCGAGGTCTGTGGTTGATTGCGACGTTCTTGTTGCATTGTTTTAATTATTGGGATGTAGGAAAAGAAGCACAAATGTCAAAGTGATTGGTCATTAGAAAAGACATAATCATCTTTATAGAAATGTTGATTCATGTGTGTTTGTTTGTGTTTTGATTTTCTATTTCAGTTTTTGAAACAATAACTAATGTGAAAATATGCAGGTTCATACCTAATCTCAATGAGAATATATAAATTTGACATGATAGTTCAATATAAAACACAATTTTAGTAAATAATCTAAATTTATTAACATTTCAAATTGAAAATACATATTTTACAAGGTATTAGGTGGTTGATTATCCTGAAATTTGGGCTAATGGGAGTATTTAGGTTGCATTTGAGTAAAAAAAAAATTTGGAGAAAAGATTTGACGGTCAAATAACTTTATATAAAGAGGATTTGAAATTCACTATAACGATGACTCGAAAAATAGATTAAAGTGAGAGATTAAGAATTTGGAATGTATTATTGTAAAATAAACCAAATAAACACAATGGAGTTGTTATTATTTACTTAAAATTCTTAATTTCGGATCCATCACTTCAAACATAAATTTTTAAGTTTTTTTTCCTTCTAGACTAAGCCATACTACCGCTAATGCCTTTGTGTGAACAATCCTAGTATTGGTATAGCATAATTGGTTACTATATATACCATTGTTGAATTCACCGCAGTTTGGACAGCCCAATCACGATTGGTTAAATTTAAACTCGGAGTGAACAATCTTACAATTGGTATGCCCTAATTAGTTACTATATGTATTATTCTTGGAATTCAACACGGTTTCGACAGCCTAACCATGATCCACTTAATTTAAACTTGGAGTGAACAATCCTACTAATACTATTGGTATGCCATAATTAGTTACTATATGTATTATTCTTGGAATTCAACACAGTTTGGACATGAGCCGAATCACAATCGACTTAATTTAAGCTCAATACGTTTTCTAGTTTTCGACCTTTCAACTCCATCCATGTAAACCATAATTCTATCAACTAACCAACTTTATCTAACTATTATCTCAACCAGACTTGTTGTGTTCGGCTACATAACATCCAATTTGCCTGACAATGAACTCAATTAGACTCGACTTGACTACTTCACGTTGATTTACAAAATTATTAGGGCAAAATGTTTTTTTAGTCTCGATAAACAAAGTCAGACTCATTTATTGTATCATTATTTATCTAAGTATAGGTTTTGGTCCCATTAAATCCAAATTCAGGCTTATCACATGACTTATTAACTCCGTTTATGTCCGTTAGAAAGAAAGAAAGGAAATTCCCTCCTTGCACTCTTCACACACCCTCGGATCTCCCTTGGCCACCGGTGACGGCGGTGAGGGAGGGTTGACCACCTCGGACAATGTCGAAGAGGGAGAGTCCAGCCCATTGATGCCGGTTACCGCCGTGAACACCGCCTCTATGGAATCCTCCGGCGATACTTCGACCTTAATGAGTTTGTTTCCCTTGCGGCCAAAGTTCTTGAGAAAGGGGATCCCCTCGCCATGGCTAAAATGGCTGCCGCACGACCTATTGCAGACATCCGTTCATGCTTTAGCCTCGCCTTCCTCGTTGATTCCGCGCCGCCCCTTGTCCCATGTGTCGATTCGCCTCCTAGGGTTTCAACCCTTGAGTCGCGCCGCATCATGACTCTTCACCTTCTAGGGTTTTCGAGCTCGCATCTCAGCCGCCGCCTTTGCTGACCAATGACCTTTCAGCTTCTAGGGTTTCGTCTTGCGAGCCACCACCTCCAAGAGTCCACTCGCCCGCTAGGGTTTTCCCACTCGTTTTTCCGCCGCCTTCACTAACTCATGACCCTTCGGCTTCTAAGGTTACCGAGCTGCCGCCACGAGTCAACTCACCATCTTGGGTTTCTTCTATTGATTAGCTACCGCCGCTGCCGCCTAGTAATGTTTCTCCACCGCCATCTTTGGTATCCCCATCACCTCCTTCCCTTTGCATCCATCCACCGTCACCAGCTTCTCTGCGCCGCCGTCGACTTCCGCTTCGCCACCGCCACCTGTCGTCGCGCTGTCGCAGTCAATGGCGCTGGCGGCTGCCCTTGCCGCTGCACTGCCGACGTTGTTCTTGGAAGCTCTTATTGGGTCTCATCATTCCATGGCCCCTCCTTCTTTGACGCCTCATGGGACCGACACCAGCATCCCCGCTTCAGCCACTTGCTTGTCGGCCCCCCTTGACTCGGTCCCTCCGATTTCAATCAGACCAATTGGTGATACATTTGCAGCTGGATTTGAAAACTCTACTCGAAAGTCACTCCGATTCATTGCTTTGGATAAGCATAATGGTGAGATTATTGTGCGACCGTCTTTGACCATGGTTAAGGATGGTTCTCGTCGTTGGAAATCAACTGCCATTGGATATTTTCTGGGCCGGAAACCTGCTTTTCATCCGCTAAGGGATTTTGTCCACTTGATCTGGCCTGCGGTCAAGGATGTTTCAGCCACATCAACTGGTTTCTTCTTCTTCAGCTTTGAGTCTCAAATTTCAATGGAGAAAGTCATTGAGACTGGCCCTTGGCTCTTTCAAAGGCAGCCGATCATTCTCCAGCATTGGGAGCCTAGCTTGGCACTTCGCAAAACATAATCACTTGATGGCCTGAGCACCATTGCCAGCGGGATTGGTCGTCCCCTTTACACTGATGCCATCACTAAGGCATGCACGAGACAGGATTTCGCTCGTGTATGTGTCATGCTTGATTTTGAATCCACCCTTCCTCGCCATGTGGTCGTAATGATCCCCTCGGAAGATGGCACTGAAACCTCTTGCCGTGTTGATGTTGAATATGAATAGATTCCGTCAAAGTGTCGTGCTTGTCGCTCCCTTGGCCACTCTCCATCATCTTGCCCCTCCGTAGCTAAGCCGACAAAACCCCCAGTTTCTGTCTTCGTGCAGAAGGCTAAAGTCCCTCAGGCCTTTCCAGATTGTCAGCCTAAACCAGTTCCCCCCCCCCCTTCCATGGTGACCCCCACACCCCCAGAGATGGTGCACCCTTTATCCTATCCTTGGGCTGGCGACATCCCACGGTCAGTCCCTGCTCTTCGCAAGGATCTCAGTTTTGATCGTCTTTCCTCCCAACCTGATATGGGGAAGGCGATTGCTGTTCACAACTCATTCCAGTCTCTGGACAATTTTTGTGCTTCGGACAATGTGGACCACCCTGAATTGCACAACCCCCAGGATTCTTCCTCCTCCAAGCCCCTATCCGGTGTGACTTGACCTCGTTGGGTATTCACTTGATTTGTTCTTTAACCCTGTATTACCTTGGTTTTGTTGCTCCCGACTTGCATGTTGGGTTGTTTAGTTCCTATTTTTGCTTATGTTTTTGGACTCTTGGCCCATCGCTTAGTCCTGTTTGTACCCTTTTTATTTATTTTAATGCAATTTACATTTATCTAAAAAAAAAAAAGAAATTTCAGAATTATTGAGACCAGATAAGCCAAAATTCAGGCTTATTTGGTCCCAATAAGTCATTTGTCATGCTCTGCACATGACTTGTTGGGATCAAATAAGCCTGAATTTAGGTTTAATGGGACCAAAACCTACACTTGGATAAATAATGATACTAAAAACAAGTCTGGCCCTATTTAACGGGACTAAAAAAATATTTTGCCCAAATCATTAACTCGTCCAAACTCATTTCGACTCAACTTGAACGATACTAGTCCATTTTGTACTACACATAGTGAACACCTGCAGAAGTTTACCCACACGCACTATTAGCATTCCAGGCTCAAGCCAACCGAATACCACTACAGTAATATATATGGCAAAATTACATTTTTAGTCTTGTAACTATAGGCCGTTTGCACTTTTGGTCCTGTAACTTACTCCACTTACACATTTAGTCCGATTTTGACGAATTTAGTGTTGCACATCTCACATTTGATCCTTTTTGACAAATTTATTCCTGTCTTGTCAATTTTGATCCTAATGTCACTCGAAAAAATCTTATTTCTGGTCCTGTAACTATATCTCATCAGGACTAAATTTGTCAACACAGGACTAATTTTTCCAAGAAATGACCAAATCTGATATGTGTTGGACTAAATTCGTCAAAAAAAGAACTAAATGTGTAAATAAAGTAAGGACCAAAAGTGTTAATAACCTAAAGTTATAAGACTAAAAATATAATTTTGCCTATATATATTAATGATAAAATATTAAGCGACAAGCTTAAAATAATCACTAAAATTATATGTTAACTAACAATAATCTTAATCTTGTCATAATTCACTTGTTAGTGACGAAAATTGTGAATGAAACTCATTATCATAACAAAATAAAAATTCTTGTTACTTAATTCATATAATCAGTTAGAATATCAAAATTATCACTCGACCTTTTAATTTTCATCATTAATTTTCTTCTTCTTCCTTTTTTTTTTTTTTTTTTACGGTGTAACTACACCACACATCTATTTTATTTAACTATTAACTCAGCCAAACTCATCGTACTCGACTATTTCACATTTAATTTACCCAATTATTATCTCGTCATGACTCAACTACTTGACATAAAATTTATGAAATTATCAAGTCTATCCCGACCCGACCCGACCCGATTCGACCCGATTCGATTCGACCCAACTCAATTCGACCCGACCTCGACCTCGACCTGACTAAGACAAGAAGATGCATGATTGAAGGAAGCAGTCCATATTGTACTAGAGATAGCAAACAGCTATAGAATTTTACCCACATGCTATGCTTTCTTAGCTGTACATAGAAAGGAGACTCGGTAAAGGTGTATGAGATTTGAAGCTGCATCATCACCATGCCCACAGTATCACTCTGCTCAGTCCCCCACGAGTCATGAACGATAGTACTCTCACAGCTGCCCCACTTTGAAAAACTGCTCAAATAGTAGTTGAGACTGCAACTTCTAACTTCTCAATTAAAGTTAATTGATTATACGATAAATTACATCGACACCCGATCTTCAGATTAGGTCTAATTACACTAAAAACTCTTTGTCATTTGTAAAATTATGAACGTTACACTCTTGAAGTTATAGTTGTAATTATAAATAAGTTTAAATGCATTTTTTGCTCCATAACTTAGATTATTTCATCTTTTAACTTTCTAGTATAGTATTTTTGTCCTTTAGTTTTTGTGGTTTCTGTCCTTTCTTTGGTGGGGTTCACCTTCTCGTTGAAAAAAGCATGTGCATATGATGTAACCTTTTGAAATTGGGCTTACTGTTCCTATTGACTCATTTATGCCAACATTCTCGTTCTTTAATTTTTTAGGGTAGTATTTTGATCTTTCATCTTCGTACTGTTTCTATTGACTTATTTATGCCAACATTTTCATCTCCTTTAACTTTCTTTCGTCGGAGTTCACCCTTCTCGTAGGTGGAGGTGAACTCCGGAGAAAAAAAGGACTTACATAAAAAAAAAAAAAAATAGAAAGATCCAGAATAAAATTGCTACCATAAATAGTTAAAGGGATTAATGCAATTTGGCTCTCTGTGATATTACATATGAACAAATTACCCCCTATGAAAAAAATAACAACTTACCTCCCTGTGTTCTTTAAAATGGAGCAATTTATCTCCCTAGACAAGAGAGATAAATTGCTCCATTTTAAAAAATACGGGAAGGTAAATTGATTCATTTAAAAAAAATACAGGAAGGTAAATTACTATTTTACTTTTCATAGGAGGGTAATTTACTCATTTGCAATATCATAGTGGGACGCTTACATTTTTTTTTTCAAAAGTTAAAGGGTGAAACGCCGAATTATATAAATTAGTGTGTGTAGGAGACCCAAATATGTGTGCAATTAATTTAGAAAACAGTAAAAAAATATAAAAGTTGTGGGAAGTTATTGAGAGAAGAGCGGGGAAAGAAAGAGAGAATTGGAATTAAGAAAAGGAAAAAAAAGACCGTTGAAATAATTTAAAACATAAAAAGTTGTTTGGCCAAAAAAATTAAGATACAAAATAGGTGCTCTTCAATTATATTAAGTGTGTCCATATTCAGAGACAAAACTTTACAAATACTCCCCTATTATAAATTACATCTACACCCCTCAGGGAGAGCTTGTAATTTTATAAATGGCAAAAAATATTTATATAATTTGACCTAATTTTAGAAATATTGATAATTTACCATTCATATGGTGAATTTTTGCTTCAACTGTATGTTGTACATTCATCTTTCACATCTTGCCTTGTGTTCTTCATATAGTGTATGCATAGGGATTCAAAGTGAAAAAGTGAGTTTCTCCTTTTCTCTTTTTTCACTTTCCAAATATGTATGAGTTTTTCTTTTTCTTTGTGTAGACCTTTTCCTTTTCTCTTTTAACTGTGGGCAAAAATTCACAATGTGGTAAATGATACATACGTCAAAAAAAAAAATAATTATATTTCCTTCCTCTGAAGTTTGATATAATTACACGTAGACTCAATCTGTAGTTTGAAGAATTACATCTGGTACCCTGAGGTTTGCTTCTGTCTAACAAATAGGTCTCTCCGTTAGTCAAGGTTCACCCATTTGTTGATATTAGCAAAAAAAATTTTTTTTGAATTAAATGTGATATTTGTCATCGATTGATTTATTATTAATTTATTGTCGGTCGAACAAATCCTTTTATGACCAAACTACCCTTATATATCGTCACACATTAATATATGAGAAGAGGTATATCTTCACCGTTATAAGAGTAATTTAGTCACAGAAGATTTCTTTGGTCTACATTAAGTCATTAATACGTCAATCGAGAGTAAATATTGATTTTCATTCAATTTATTTGTTAATATTAATAAATTCGGTGAATTTTAACTAACGGAGAGACCTATTTGTTAGACAGAAGCAAACCTCAGGAGAAGGGAGTGTAATTATCCCTAAAAAAAGTTACTGCGTCCATACCGTTATTACGTTGAAATTTTTTTAGATTTTTTGAGTAGAGTGTAGTCCAAAGAATACACTACAAAACAGAGAAGATAAACAATAAAAAAATTAAGTAACAATTTATTTATTTATTATTATTAATTATACATATTAAGTGCTAAAATATTTTATTTATCGTGATAATGAGTTTCATAGTTTTAATCGTAATAATTATTTTTGTAAAGTTGTCACTAACAAGACAACAAAAAATTTGTGTATAAAGTTATAACTGAAAAGAATCAGTGACACATGTACGGTGACGCCCTAACGACAATAAACAACTTGTTACTATTATGTCTGTGTTATTACTAAATTATCATAAAATAAATGTGTTAATAAAATGTATAAAATAATACTTTTATGCATACTATTTATTATAAATGATTATATTATGATAAGATATTAAAACTATTGCCATTTAATTTTAAAATTGTGGCTTCAATTGTAAATTTGAAAAATAATTTTAGCATAAATTTCAGAATTTTATAAATTTCAAATCTCGTCCAAAAAAAAAAGTTAGTTGAATTTACATATTTTTCAATGATATCATAACATTATTGGAAGTTTATCAAAGATTTTTGAGTATTTATTGAAAAATTTGTGAGAACAATATGTAACTTCCGGCCTGAAAATGCTAAAAAAGAGTATAAAATGTGATATTCTCGTCGACTTCTATTAATAAAAGTATTAATTTACTTGGTGGTAAGATCTCTATGCCAAATATTTCAAATTTTCAATTTGGCAACATAAATTTGAAAACGGAAAAAATGCAAGCAATTCTTTGTGATATTATAAATAAACAAATTACCCCCTATAAAATATCATAGGAAGGTAAATTGCATTAAGAGTAAGTTACAGCCACCACTTCTGAAGTTTGACATAATTACAAATACCCCATCGTTGTTTGAAAAATTATAAATACCCCCATGAGGTTTGTAATTTTTAACCAAAGGCTTGAAATTGATCATTTTGCCCTTAATTTTTGCTCATCTGTGTAAGAAACATCTCCCTGCGCATTGTAGTCCAAATTTTTTTTAAGAATTAAATAAAAATAATTCAGTGCATAAGGGTATTTTGGTCAATTTACCCATAAAAATGTATTGAAATGAGTTATCTGTTAGACGATTACAAACCTCGGGTGTATTTATAATTTCTCAAATAATGAGAAGATATTTATAATTATATCAAACTTCATGGGAGATAGTGGTAATTGACACTTGCATTAAACCCATTTTAAAACTGTAATTAGTAACATTTTACAAGCTTCTTAATTTTATCACTCATTTTAATAGTAAAAATCTGAAAAGTATCCAAAACTTTTATTTCTAACTTAATCATATTTATTAAGTCTCCTTAAACTCGACCGGACTTTTATTATGTAGACATATTTAACATAAACAAATACTTCCCTTTTCTTAAAATTGTATTATTGTTGTTATTATTAATTATTTTCTTTTGTTTCAAAACACTCGAAAAAACAATTACTTCTTACTTATTTTTTACAACTATCTTAAAAATTAACAAAAAGAAAAGGTATAATGTAGAGAGAATGTACTAATATTCAAGGGAGTAAATTCATCCTAACTATTTACTTTTACCTGAAAAGAACACGCAGAATACCTGAAGCTTCTATACTTCGAGCTGGAAAGTTACCATTGAAATCGAGCTGAAAATCGAAAGAAACCCCTTTTATAGTAAAGATTTTCGAAGGCCCAGATGATTAAAGATCAGTAATGCGAGATTTCGGCGATCCCTTTTCAAAGTAATGGCCAAAGGGATAATCAAGAACACATGGGCTCGCTCCGTGAAGATTACTGTAATCTGGTTATTCTGCGCTCTTACTTTTTACTGTTTTTTCCAGATGGCACTGCGCAATTCTTCATCCCATGAGAACGCCATTTCTCATCGACCCACAATTTCAGGTAATAGGATATTTCGTATATTGTCTGAATCTTGGTTGTGGATTACGCTTTGAGTGAGCTTTGGTGTCTCGATTGTGCTGGAAAGTTGCTTCTGGTGGCGGCAAAGATGGAAAGATTTTAATTTGTGTTTGTTTGATTTGTTTGTCTTTTTTTAATGCAATTTGGGTTTGACCATTTCCACCTCAACTTGTTATTTAAAAGGTTTTCCAGAGTATTAACCGCAGAAATGCTTGGTTTTGAGGAGAATATTAGTATTGTTTACTGAATTAATGGTTGTGATTGATCTGTAGTAGCTCTGTATAATCCATGCACAATAATAAATCTTGACATTTTCGGTTGTCTTTTGCCAAAAGGAGAAAGAACAGAGTGTTTCCAGGTTTTGCCGAGCTATTCTTGATAGGAGCTTTAGTGGCAGTTTTGTGTTGATGCTATCTTGGAGTTGAGCTTGATTTATGCCGGGTTATATGGTTAATAAGATTAAAATGTGTAGGCTTTGCTGATTTGTTTGAGGTAACAAGTTTAAGTGAGACACGAAAGAAGTCAAGCAAAATCAAATGTAGTGCTTTGCTGTGGTATGTTGTGTAAGATTAATAAAATCGATATTCTCCCTACCAATATTATACGTATGTCAATAATCTTCAGTTTGTACGCCCTGGTTGTTCAAATATTGAAGGTAACGAATATTGTATAACTAGATTCTGATGTTTAAACCTGATTGTAGAATTGGCCTCTCAAAGTCATCGAGTGTGCTGAAGTTGAAGCGAAATCCTTTAAATGATGCATTTATTTTATGCTGATATGATTTGGTGGAATCCAAGTAAACTGTCATGGCCTGTGGCTGTATGAAATTGAGAAGTCTTAAAGTTAGAAATAGACGAGTTGCTATCACGTTTCCTTTTGAGTTAAACATACTTCAATTTTGACATGTGCATCCGTGTCAGGAAATGCAGGCTTAAGTGGGAAACTGTCTTAGATACTCTTGGTTATGGGATTTGCCTCATAAAGTTGATAGAGATGTTGAGATTAAAAAAAATCTCCTAAATAGTGGTTATAGTAAAGTGCTAAAACTATCTTGTTTTTCTGGAGTCCTAATATGAGTTACTCCGTGCTTTGAGGAACTGAATTTCCATTTAAGATTTGATAATTATCATTCCATTTCATTTTTTAGTTGAAAGAGCAATTTCGAAATATGAATCGTGTGCACCACATGCACTGCAGATTGTGTGTGAAAGTTTGCTTTGTCAAATGATCAAGACATACGAAACTATTCCTCGTTGTTACTTCTATTTCCTTTCTCCCTTTGTTTTAACTTTTTATCGTTTCTTTGCAGAGAACTTAGTTTCTAGTAGTTCAGTAGCATGGTTTTGTATTCACCTCATATGAAAGACAGCCTGAGTGAATTGTGTACAATTTATAACTTGTATTTTGATTTGTAGGAAGATCTTCGATTTCACATGCTGAGCAAAGATCAATACTGTACTCAAAAATGGCAAAAGATTTGGAGGAGAATGGAGCTGTTTTTATTAAACAAGGGGAAACCTCTCAGTCTATATCTTTGTCAGATCTTTTTACTCTGAAGGATGGAACTGTGACTCCCGTACTTAAGGTAAAATATCAAAATTTAACTTGTAGCAATCCTTAAGAATCCCTCAGATTTCTCGAACTGGATGACAAAAAGTTCCGTTTATGCAGCCTGCGGATCCTCCTGTGCGAGCGAATGTGCTGTATTTAAGTACTCAGTACTCAGTTCCAATCTCGTGAGTTGTTATATTCTTGAGCAATTGTTGTGTTTTATACAATAAAAAGGGGGTGAACATCAGTCTTCTTAGTAGGGGCCCATTGTTTTGGTACGTTGTTAACTGTTTTTTCAAATATTTGCTGGGAGACAAATAGTAGGCTTTAGAATTTCTGGTTTGGGGCCTTCACCTATTTCCCACTGCTTCAGTGCGTAATTTAAGATTACAAATCAAATCTAAATTTGGAAGCTGAGTGGCAAGTTAATTCATATTTTATTGCATGAATTGGTCGTTTATACATGTATAAGTGTGTCTTTCTAGTGTATTCCCTTACATCTATTTATTTCAGTTCACACTTGACCTTGTCATGTTTATACCTACCTCCTTTTAATCGGAGAATGCTTGATGTACATGTTTTGCATGCTATAAATGCAGGGAGGCTGTGAAGAATATATTTTTGCCGTATTTTGATAAAGGTAAGACATTTTTTTCAGCCCTACAGTTTGATATGAATATTCATTTTAAATTTATTGGTATCTTGAGCAAAGCCTGTGCTCTGAGAAGCTGATTTTGGCATAATTCTTTAATTAATGGATGCAACAGCATTTTGATTGTATGTGGGTTTCTATTTATCTTGAGGATGTTGATAAGATTTTTGCTTAGCAATCTGGTTTCAGAACTCTAGTCTCTACCATTTTAGCATGGTCCACGCTTCACATCACATAGCTCCTGTCCCTGCCACAGAAACAGAGGTATTTATATTTTTGGCCTCAATCGGTAAGTTTTAGTCCTTTCTTCTCACATATGACAGTAATCTCATTGCATTTTAACCCTGTTGAGTTCCAGATTGAAGCTGAAGCTAATGCCATAAAGGCTGTTGCAGAGTCCATCTGCCCGTTGCATATTGTCCTGGATCAGGTGGTTTTAACCTCAACTGGCGTACTACTAGGGTGTTGGCAGGTAACTGATATAATATTTATCTAAGTTTTCACATTGTTCTGATCATTTCCGGTCTAGAGAGAGCTTTGATTTCCCCAAACCATACAATTTTTTGTGTTCTTCCTAATGTATTTAAGGAGTATCTATGTAAAAGAGAAGGTAAGAACGGACTGAGAGTTCTCAAGGTCCAAAAATATTCTGGGGTTGGGGAGCCGGCTGAGTAACATCCTTGTACACAGCCACTCTTCACAATTTCGCTGATTTGAATGCTCATCTCAATGTTGACATTAATTTTTTTTTCCCCAAGAATAAGGGAAAATTTTAGATATTCATATCTTGTTATGGGTTACGAAAGGGCAAACTCAGAGGTCTTTGATTTAAGAGGTGTAACCTGTATAGATGGTTTTGTCCAAAAGAAAGTTTGGTAATTTTCTCAACAGTAAGTTTGATCGAATACTTTTTCCAGTATTAAATTTTAATTTTATACTTTTGTACCCTTATTTTTTTCTCGCTCTTTATTTTAATTTTCGCACATGACCTTGTAATTCTGATGACGCTTCTATGTGATGCCTTCTTGACTAAATTGAATGTTAACCATACATTTGTTTACCAGGTATGCCGAGTATGTAGCCAATATGCTGCTATTGATGATTGCATTCTCTTGTAGAAAAGTATATATAAAAGAAATTGCAGCGAACTATCAATGGGAGTTTTAAAATGTGTGCATGTAATTAAATTAGTCGTGCAATTTTCTCACTAATGGTCTTGGACCATGCTTATTGTGCTCAGGTGGTCTCTGGTTCAGATCCCGTAACTATTCGTGCTAAATTAAAGGCTGCTCTTCCACGTGCTCCACAAAAGCAGCTTGTAAGAACCAAATCCACATCTTTCCCGTATCCTATTTCTGTTATTCTGTAATGAAGCGATGATGCCTTATTATGCAAAATCTATCTTGTCTGACCGTGCAGCGAGAACTGTGGAAGCATAATAGTGAATTAGTATTTACGTGATGTCTTTGGTGCCATGTTTCTCTGTAACAATTAAGTGCCTTGTTTCTCTGTAACAATTAACTTATATTTAATTCAATTTTGAAGAAATTAAAGTCATGATGGAAAATAGGGTTAAATTCATGCTATACCCGTGTTTTGTGCACTGGATGTATGGATATTACCATATACCCTTACTTTTATGTAGTGAGGTATGTGTCCGGTGAATTTTACACCAGGTGTAGCATCTATAAGGCCTTCAGATATAGATAGTATTTTCTGATGTTCCTTTATATTTTGTCACAGTATAATGAGGCGATGCTTCATACTTCACTTGCAAGGCTTCTTGGTCCCCCTAAGAAGTTGCCTGAGGTATTGGTTGTGAATTACTATTCGATCTGTCTGTAGAGAAAAAGACTTACAATTTTCTCATCAAATCTCACATAACTGTATAAAATCGAGCATGTAGGAAAAGTGCAAGAGATATATAAGCCGATCATTTTCTTATAAATATGTGCTTCACTTTATATTATTGACTCCAGTTCTCACTTTTTTATTCCTTTTATTTATTTCTTTCTTTTCTGGTGTACAGGAGGAAAGTAAAATTTCAGAACTCCAAATATTTCACGATCTCGTAAACAGACTGAACAACCAAATTCGAGGACTAAAGGTGCTCATCTCTTTTGTGATTCAACCTCGTATTTGATTCAAAAATTAGTCGAGAACTCATTTGGTCGAACATTTACACTGAGGGATTGGATTTTCTTTCCCAAATTCTATTCATCTATTATTTTCCTTTTATATTTACACGCCACGTGCTTCGAGATTTTGAGATATCTATGCTTGGAAACGTGTATAAGCCCGCATGTTCCTTTTTTTCTGTACCCCATACGTCGAATTCTAAGTTCATTGATGTGCTTTTCTACGACAGTCGATGTATTCTAAACATGAAGTTAGCGGTAAGATCATAACAGTGTTTTCCGGACCACTAATACATCATTCCCATGAAAAATTTGTTGGCACAATGTGTTAACTGTTTTTTTTAAAATGATTCGGCACTTTTGGGATGTCGGACTTCATCTTGGTTATGGCAGGCCACCGTCTCGGAACTCTGGTATGTGGAAGAGTATGATTTGCTTGCACTTGCGGTGAATGGAAATATGAAAGTCCGGAAGTTCAAACTTGGTTGTTCAGAAGCCTAACGTTCCCGAAGGTTTGTCTAACTCTTCGTCTAAATGGCTAATTCCCTGAATTCTCTCTTAAAACCCAGTCCGAATCTTATATTATAAAATGATATCATATTCTATATTTATCTAATCTATACACGTCGTATAAAATATTTTCTTAAATATACAGATAATATGGATTTTATACGCACATAATGTATATATATTAAATGGAATAGAAGATGCATTATTATTTTCTCAAACCTGTACTATTTATTGTTATTTATTCTTTCTTCATCTTCTTCTATGATTTTCAGGTCCTCCTTTACTTACATAAAGCAGCATCAGGCAAAATAGAGAGCTGACATAGAAAAAAGATGTGTGTATGTTGGTAAGCTGGATATATGTTGTATGATGGATGAGGTCTTTTTGGTCATTTCATTAGATGTCCATCTATACCACTTGCTACAAATAACAGTCTGCATAAATTCTCAAATTACAAGTAGTAGTTTGTGATCAATAAATAGGTTTTTGTTCATTCAATGTCATGTGTATTGGTTAATAGCCACTTTGTTCATATGCCAGTGATCATTTTTTTGTTTACTTGTGATGTACTATTTTCACATTCCATTGCCCTATTTGGGTTATGTTTGGTTAGCGGGTAAATTACATTTTTGGTTCCATAAGTGGATCCGTTTCTAATTTTTGTTCCATACTGTGGGGAATTCAGACATTACATTCTATATGCCCATTTTTATTTTATTTTTTTCCCAATTTTAGGATCAAAAGGGGTTTTTCGTTAATTGTTAACGGCAGAATCACGTGACTCGCACGCCTTCGTTAAATTGATCGGGGTAAATTACATTTTTGATTCCATAAGTGGATCTGTTTCTAATTTTTGGTCCTACAGTATGGGACCAAAATTGAAAAAAGGGTCCACTTATGGGACCAAAAATGTAATTTACCCCGAGCAATTTAACGGAGGCGTGCGAGTCTGCTAGCAATTAACGGAAAACCCGTTTTGGTCCTGAAATTGAAAAAAATTGGACATATGGGATATAATGTGTGAATTACCCACAGTATGGGACGAAAATTAGAAACGGATCTACTTATGGGATCAAAAATGTAATTTACCTTTTGGTTAGCACTGATCGTTGTGGCTTGGAGGTTAAGGTCAAATGTTGTCGTACTTACGATGTTGGTTCGAATCTTTGCCAAGACATTTGATGGGCTTAAACGTATGTGTTGGTTTTTACATGATTGGGTCTTGATTCTACCTATATGTTGACTGTCATGTGATTAGGTTAGATTTTTGTGGTAGTATGTAGGTCTTGGTTCTTGACAACAGTCAGGTCAGCTTTAAGGATAGGTCTTGCTTCTACCAATGTGTTGATTATCAAGTAATTTGGTTTTGGTTTCTGGAAACAGTAGATAGGTTGTTGGTTATTGTGGAATTGGAGTACGAGCTCAAGCTCGAACTCGAACTGTTATTTTTGAATACTATTAAATATATGTTAATTACTAAACATAAGTTATTTTTTAAAGTGGTTGATCTCATTATATACAAAAATTTCAATTGATGATAATTTAAAATTTATATCATTCACCTCATCAACTATACAAAAATAGGAAGATGATTTTTTTAAACTAAAGTACTAAATAATGATTAATTTCATTATATATATTTATATAATAAAATAACAAACAAAAATAATTAACATTGTTCAATCATTATTATTATTATTGTTATATTTAGAATCACTAAATTTTGACATAATTTTATGAGTAATAAAATGGATTGCATACTTTGTATTTTGCTATAAATATATACTCATATAAATATATAAAAAATTATAAGTTAAGTGTTAGGACTGTTAATTTAAAAAAGTATATAAAATTACAAATGAATATTGAATATAACATAAAATTTATATACGTCATATTAAATAATTACTTATAAAAAAATATTAAAACTTACTAATTATTGATTAACCTAATTTTTGTATAGAGATTATGTTATTATCTAAAATTATAATATATGATTTTGATTAATAATTATAATATATAGTTATTTTTGAATATGAAGTTGATACAGTACTGAATATGGAGTTAAATATAAAAAAATCTTGAACATAAAAAAATAAAAAAAAAGGGAAAAAGAGTCGCGAGCCGAAACAGACTAATTTAAGCTCGAGCTCGATAGAAGCTCGAGCTTGAAAAATTCGAGCTAGAGTCGAGCCAGCTCGACTCATCTACCACTGATAGTTAAAACTATAGCTTCAGGAGGCGTAATTGTAATTTTGTAGAAGAAATGGGGTGCTTGTGTATTTTGTCCAAAATTTAGAGGCACAAATATAATTTATCCTAAAAAAAACAAGAAACAAAATGGGGTTATGTTGAATTTTGTTTTTATAACTATTTTGCAAAGATAGATCCTAGCACCAACATATTCTCTAGTGCACTTTTAAACAATTATTTCTCCACCACAATTCTAACTCCAAACTCGCCCACGGTATCTCATGCCCGCCACACGCCACACCTCCCTATTTTTTGTTTTTAAATAAATAGATTACAATAATTTATATTAAATATCTATATTCAACAGCAACGATCATAATAATCGTATATTACTTATTAATATCATATAAGTATATTTAATTAACACTTATTTTTAAAGTAGAATATCATATCATGCATTAGTAAGGTTAAATCCTACGACCTTAAAGTTGAGATCTGAATTTTGCCAATTGAACTATATCTCGTTGATTGTACATCCAACTTGTTGGAGCGTGGAGTTTATCCTAATATTATATTCAAATACACCAAATAATAATTCTCTTGTTTCTCTCTATTTTTTTCGTTCAAACTCATTTAATCTTATTTTTCATATAATTCAAAAATATTCTATTAATAAAGTATTTATCATATAAAATACATAAATATTTTGGATTCATATAAAATAAATTTAGACACACGCGAAGGATCTGTCGCTACGAAATGATTCCCTCCCTCCCAGAAAAAATAAAAAATTAGGTCTAATTCACAAACATTTAATGTCTTTTATAAAATTACAAATACACCCTTTGAGGGAGAAGTTAGTGTAACGATGTACCACATGGGATGTTTAAGTAAATTTTTTCATTAATTTGGTGATCTATTTGTAATTTCAACTATGACTTCAATGAGCACATAATTACAATTTGGAATAATTACACCGTCCTCTCCTAATATTTAATATAATTATACGTGATCCCATATAATTTAAAAAATTACATTCAATATTTTTAAAATTTATTTTTATCTAACAAATAAATTATTTTATTAATAAAAAATCATTAATTTATATTAAATATATAAAGAAAACACCGTTTTCACTCACAAAAGACGGTTACTTACACTGCGACACCAATTTTTTGTTATGCCAATAATGCCCTACATTAGTTTTTTTTCTTTCTTTATTTCTTTCTCTCTTCTTTTTTGTTTTTTTTTTTTTTGAATTGGTTTATAATATATATTAAAGCATGAAATATTATCTATACTAATATAAAAAAGAAAACACCGTTTTCACTCACAAAAGGCGATTACTTACACCGCGACACCAATTTTTTGTTATGCCAATAATGCCCCTAAGTTAGTTTCTTTTCTTTCTTTATTTCTTTCTCTCTTATTTTTTATTTTTTTTAATTATGTTATAATATATATTAAAGTATGAAATATTATTTATTATATACACGCAGGGACGGCGTGCCACACCGACTAGTCTTAGCAAATAAAAGGTGATTATCCTTGTTTTTCCCAACCGATTGGTGAGAGGTAAATAAAGGTGAGATGGAGAGACGGAACGTGGAAACAGCGAAGGCGGAACGTGGGCGCTGATACTAAGCGACAAAAGACAGAGGCCCGCGTGGCACTCATCCGACATCCCTCTTCGTTCGGTGTCCCCTACCCGCAACTGCCCGCCACACGCCGCCCATTGTCACTCTCTGTCTTTCTCAAATCTTCGTAATCTTAACATCCACATACAGATTTTGTAACTATTATTCCTTCTTCTTCACCAAAACACGACTCTTTTGACTTCCAAGAAAGTTAGATATATATGTAAGTTCTTGTTCGTCAATTTCTTGGAATAATTTCTATCCATGTTTATTTTTCAATCTTCTTTTATGGGAAAAAGTATTTCTTGCCCTGTTGGATTTCTCTTTGGTAATGGTAACTTATAGTTTTTCAATTCTTTCTGTCTCTGTGTAATTGCGAGAAATAAGGGAAAAAGAGTCGAGAGTTTAGTGTTGTGATTGTTGCATATATGAGGTGAAAGATTGAATCTTTGTTGCTGTGCTTGTTTGATTGTGAGAAAATATGTTGTGGGTGTTGTATCTTTTTTAATTATACTTTCTTTACTTGTATGTATGAATTATTTACATTTTAAAACTAGTTTGGGGAAAAGGGTTTTGTTTTATGTTACACCTATGATATAGGAGATCAATACTTACAACTGTATGGATTACTGTTTTGGTTAATCTTTTCAGTAGTTTCCCTTTTGCTCTGATTGTCCATTTGAAGGAATTAGGGTAAGGGAATTCTTGTTGCTTATGTTAGATGAATACAGGATTAGGGAATTCAACTTATTTATGATCCAAAAGACCTGGTTATGTGATGCTTTGTTAGTACGAAACAAGCCCCGAATGCGTTTCCGTTGCTACAATTTTAGGATTCATGTAACTGATTTCGTTGGGTTGATCTTGATTTCCGGGGTTCTGTGTTTACAGTCACTGTTCTTGTAAGTTTGCCGTTGCGTCTTTGGCCGCTGACTTCACATTTGTTGTCGTCTAACAGGGGACTGTGAATGCACTCTGGTATTGCTCTGGTAGTTATGTCTAAAATGGCAATGGAGACATTGTCGAGCGGGTAAATGCTTTAACCCTGTGCTCTATGTTGATTTTCAAGATTGGTTCGGTCTTCCTGTTTATCATGCTAAGCATGGATGAAGTTACTTTCTGTATATCAATGCACTACACTTTGTTTTCTTATTTTCATTTTTGAGCTTTTGTTTGTTTGATTATGAAAGGATATTTCTTTGCGACATGGAAATCTTTGCGACAAAAATCACATTGTCGAAAAATACTGGTGAAATCTGTCTACTTTATTTTGGACTGCTGTGAATATAGGTCAACTGATGTAGATGTTATGATGTGATCATACCAGCGGTAGTACACCAGATCCCTTCAGAGCCCTGAAGTTAAGGGTGCTTGATCAGCAGTAGTACTAGGATGGATGACAACGCCTATGAATTATTAGCTTTTCGGCTCTTGCATGTTTTTCTCTGATCTTGAGAAGTTGCGATTTTGCAGGGATCATTCTAGCAAGAAGAATAAGGGAAAGGTTCCTAAAAGAATTCACAAGGCTGAGAGAGAGAAGATGAAGCGTGATCACTTGAACGAGCTGTTTCTTGCTTTAGCGAATTCCCTTGGTAATGTTGAAAATTTCCTAGTGATTCTCGTTGCATTTGTATTTCTAATGTGACACGAACAGTGTTTTTATGTTTCTATAGGCTACATTTGGACACAACAATTTAAGAAAAGGATTTCAAACGACTTCTTATTAAAAGAATATGAAGTTCAGCAATATTCCACAAAACACACTCGAGCGTTGGCCCTGTTTGATTATGGCAAACGAGAGATGCAACTTTTAAAGCTGATTCCTTAATGAATTTTCTTTGTGCAGACCTATCTGATCAGAACAACGGCAAGGCCTCTGTATTGATTGAAACCACTCGAATGGTGAAGGACATGCTGGCTCAGATCGACTGTCTGAAAAAAGAAAATGCTGCGTTGTTGTCCGAGTCCCAATATGTGAGTGCATCGACTGTAATTAATCTTTTTCATGTGAAGCATGTTATAAACCTCCTTCAAATGTTTAAGGGAGAATTCCACCGGCACCCTTAAGGTTCAGACGTATTACTAAAAGTTCCCTTGATTTGGAAAAACTTACACTACACAGCCAGCAATCATCTTTTATCTCACATTTTTCACCGAAAACTTGATGGAAAAATCGAAATTATAATGTTAAACATGACTATTGAGATTGTAATTGTGATTGTCAAAATATAGGGTCTTTTCTTGTAATATTGCCAAATTTCAGGACGTGTTTATGTAATTATCCAAATGTATAACTTTTTAGTTGAAAATAAAATCTAGCATCTTATAAGACTTATAAGCTCAAAAAACGTCTTATAAGATGCATGAACTTATAAGGATCTTACAAATAAGCTTAGCCAAACACCCTCTTAACTTGTTCCGGTCGACTTACAGGGCTGCATGGTGACTCATTACACGATAACTAGACGTACTAAAATGAATTTTTATGTCAATGCATCATTAACCTATCTGGCGTCCTCTTACTATCGGTTATATATTGAAGGTGACGGTAGAGAAGAACGAGCTACGAGATGAAAATTCTGCTTTAGAAGTTCAAATTGGGAAACTGCGAACGGAGCTCAAGTCTAGGGTTTCTGAGTTGCAACTAGATCTGAACGCAGTCCCTCCGGAGTACCAGAGCCAAGAGCCCGCATCACATAGTAGTGATGGTCCACTCGTGTTCCCTCCAACGCAACCTGGACAACCGCAAGCACAAATTGTAAATCCCTTACATCTTGCCGCCTTCTGCTCAAATGTTCAAGCTTATCCAGAGTTCAGTAATCAAGGAATCGCATCTAGGCATATGTCCGTTGTGAGTAAACCACATGCTCGATACCCTACCCCAGCCGACAAGTGGCCATCTCAAGTTCTAGAAAAGCATCCCGAGTTTGGAAAACGAGCCGAGCATGGTCACAGAAACAGCGGTTAGTAAAGCCCTATGCCTGCTGAAAACGGCATTTGCTACGTTTATTTAGACATGTACATGTCCTTTGTGATTAATACTAATTCAACGATTATTGTTTCGCTAGTTTTAACTGCCCGGGACGATCTTTTGGCCGACGGAAAATCTAGAAATAGCAGTAAGTAGAGATGGGAATCAGAGAGTATAGTATGGTGTTATTTATGTATGAAAATGTAAGTCTATGTATATGTTCATACTTCTTAGACTTTGATATATGAGAATATTATTGGATATTTCATTCTGTTTGAAGCATGATGTGATGCATCTAGATCACTAGAACAGTGAATGTGAATTATTCCTCTAAAGATTGTTATGTTCCAGCCAGGGCTTCATGTTGTGATTGAGAGTAAAAGATATTACTTAATATTTTGTCTTCTGCAATTGATAGAAATAAATTGTATATTAAGCTATAGTATTGAAAGTATCCGAAAAGAAAAGTGATAAATAATTAAGTTGAAATTGAGCGTTTGCAGAAAAAAACTCAATATGTATATATAATTTTTAGGGCAAAATATTTTTTTGATCCCATAAAATACGTTTTTCAATTTTTTTGGTCCCAAAATATTATTTGCCTTGTTAATTGGATATGACATTTTGGGACCAAAACAATTGAAAAACGTGCTAATTTGGGACTAAAAAAACTGAAAACGTGTTTTATGGGATTAAAACAACCACCTTCCTAGGTTGTGGTACCAAAACAAATAATGTCCTAATCTTACGGGATCCAAAAAGTATTTTGCCCTATAATTTTACGAAGCTGTAAAAGTTGGTGCTGGGTGGCTTCACCACTTCGTCGCGGTCGAGGCTTATCTCGATGATCCTGCACGATTGCAGGTGGCTATCATCGTCGGAGTCTTGGAGGAGGCAGCGCATGAAGTAGACATACGAGGTGAACTCCTTCCGGACATCCTTGTGGACTTGCTTGAACGCAAATATGTTGAGGAACCACGACGTCGTGAAGTCATCCAGAGAGATTTGCGGAAGGCTGAGGATTTTGCATCGCAACGAGATGTTCACTAGGCTCGCCCGCTAGGGACTAAATAAATTATAGGTTGAAATTTGAATATATTAAAATTTTATGGGATTAAATTGAAATTTTATAAAGTTTTTCAGGGTAAATTATATAAATTTATAAAGTTATGGGTCAAATTATAATTTCATCCAAATTTATCAAAAGGAAAAAGAAAAAAAAAAACAATATAAGAGGTGGTTATTAGGGTGCGCAGTGGCCGCCAACCTTTGCAAATTGCATGAAAGAGCGTCCACAAACAAAAATACGATATAATAATAGGATATATGAATATACATGTATATAATATAAAACTAGGACCGACATAGGACAGGAGCTTGGACCATCATCAAGTACACTCTCAGCGTACAATGAAAAATATTCTGGCTTAGTTACGTAAAAAATTATTCTTTAGTCCCAATTCATTTGTTATAGTCACTCTTGTGCATAGTAGCCTATCGTGCAATTGATGTTTGCTCCTAGACTGTGGCGGCCACTGCATAGTAGTACTCCAACACCATTTCCTCAATATGGTGAGTCTAATTATAATATTTCGGCATAAAACTTTTCATACATAAATAAAATAAACCTCATTCGTTGTTTTGAACCTTTCATTTTTTACTTCCGACACGAGCATCTAATCTTTTCGCCGTCCATATGTGCATACTAACACTTAGCCCATTCTATGAAAGTCGAAATCCCATCCTCAAATTCCTACATAATACCCCCATTATTGTGCAGGTGCTTTTCATACATCCACCTCTCAATTGCTTTAACATGATGATCACTACATATACACACATAAATAAATATCTAAACTTCAAGCTATAAATTAATTAATTATCATTAATAATAATTAACATTCAAATATATAAATTAAAAACTATAATGGACTTCATTGAACAAAAAAGGGGTTTCAATTGTTTCCTGGTCAATCGGCTCAAAAGATTAACGTTACGTGAAAATGGTGGTAATATTTTTGATATATTTGAAAATCAGAGAGAGATTGAGAGTGTGTGTGTGTGTGTGTGATTTAATGATTTAAGAGAGTGAATAAAAACACACACACATAAAACAATTTGGGGCAGACATTGTAATGATTTTGAAATGGAAAAGTAACTATTAAGAACTAATCGTTACGAACTCTGCAAAGGATTTTGCGACAACTTTGCAACAGAAAAGTATCCATTGTGGAAATACCCGTTACACTTGCGATAGATGTAGAAATTTCCGCCAGAAGAAAAAGTAGCCGAAAAGTTGTTGAAATTTGCGTCGAGTATTGCAACAGACAATTGTTTTGGTTGTGAAACCGCTCAACTTAACCACAACTATTGCAAAAACCGTCTCAAAATTTGAGACGATAGCTCCCATGCTAATAAACCATCCCAAATGTAAGAGGGTATACTTTTTGGGACATTTTTTTGCAAAATAAGACGAGTATTGCAAAACCTATCAACTCACTCTGAATACGTGATGATGTCATCAATCGTAAAACCATTGCAAAAATTGTTTGCAAATTGAGACGGATATTGTCCACCGTAAAAAACAGGTTTTTTTTAGTGGATTTTGGCTAATCAAATTTTTATTTATATTGGTTATGTAATTCTCTTAATATCATTATTAAGTAATGTCTATTAATAAGTAATGCATTTACCTCTAAAAATACATGTTTTTTACATATTCGTGCCCGTGATACTCTCTAGTATTAATTATCAACGTATTAGGAATTAATAGAATCTTAATATCCATTATCTATACTATTATATAAAGTAAATCCCATTTTTACTAATAAAAAACTGTTACTTACACCACTACACCAAATTTTAAAATTATCAAAAATATCCTTATCTATCTATCTATCTATACTATTACAAAAACTAAACCTCTTTTACGCACAAATAGCGGTTAATGACACCGCTGCATCGATTTTTTTAATGCAAAAAATAACCTTCAACTGATAAAGATAACCATTTTATTCAACTTTTCACATTTTATATTAATTGATAGATTAGTTTCTTTTCTTTTAACGTGATGTGTCAGTTTATATATTTTACTCTTATTTATAATATATTTTAAAACGTGAAATTATTTATGATATGCATACAGGAACGACGTGGCACGACGGCTAGTTAACCTGAAGCAAGCAACCTGACAAGGACACTTGAGTCCAAATATCAAAATGAAAAAAACATTCACACATTTAGAACAGAGGAACAATAACATTTTAAATCCAATACACACTCCATTTTTATTCTGGAAACAGAATAACCAAGAAATAAAACAGGACTCCCAGATAGAGAAACAAGACAATTACACACTGAACATCATTAAAACAGAAAGATGAACTCACAACATTAACATTGGAGTCTTTCACTCTGAAGTAGGCTTAAACAGAAATCTTCGTTCCATTTCATAATTTCTGCAACATAAAAGAAAGAAATTAATTAGACAAGAAGCAGAAGTGAGTGTTATCTTCAAATCTGCATGGTTTTTGACTACCTCTGAAATAAAAGCTCAATGAGCAACTGGGTGAGGATCGTAAGATTAGTTGTCTCCCAAGATACGACGAACTTGAAGGTCGTCATTGCCATTGTCAAGTTGTGCTTCCTGTATTTCTCTTGCAGAAGCCACTACAGAAGGATTGTATTCGTCCACCTCGATTACTTTGAGTGTTGGAATTTCTCCTATAGCAAGCGGGATTTCCTCCAGCTCTCTGCAACGTCGAATGACCAAGTGCTCAAGTCGTGGGAAACGTGTGTCATCGGCTGCCCAATTTACCAGCTCCAAGCCTTCCATTAGCAAAAACTGTAGCCGGCAAAACTCATCATCGTCTACCTCCCACTTTCCGCTTTGGAAGTAACATTTTCGTAGTTTGAGAACTTCAAGATTCGGCAACTTACCAACCTCATTCATATGATGATCCAGAATCAGACAACCCCACAGAGTCAACTTCTTGAGGGAAGGCGGTAAAATGAGATTCGACAAGAGGTCGTCCTTCGTATAAATAGGGGATTGACACTTGAGCGCTTTGAGTTTAAGAAGGCGGGATAGATCTCTTACATGATCAAGTTCTCCATCCCAAAAGATTTTTAATTTCTCCAAGTTTGGGAGTGTTTCAAGGACCCTATCAGGGATTTCAGAGATTGGTACGGGAGACAGCGATTGAAGCTTATCTAGGACAACAACGCGGTTCCTGTCCTTACCATAATACTTGACATGAGTCCTTGGTCCCTTGAGCTTGATGTGTCTTAGCTGCGTCATATCTAATATTCCGGGCATTACAATATCAGGGTCTTCGAACCCCATTAATGCATCATCACCTTGAACAATTAAGGTCTGTAGATTGCAAAGTCTAGATATCGAAGAAGGTAAAGGACTGCGTACAGTTAAAGCAAGGTACCTTAAGTTGACGAGCTGTAGTATTTCCTCTGGGACCTTATAGAATATTTTCAGCAATATATCCAATACCCTCAACAATCTCAACTCATAAATCACAGGAGATGCTATGCACTGTCTTGTGTGATCGAACGAGAGAAAAGAACGGGCACGCCTAATTTGTTCCTTTGATATATAAGCATCTTTAATGCTAAAAAACCTATGAGAGCACACACGACGCAAACATGATGAGCTTCTTGCGAGATCATCGGGTGCCTGTCTATCAATGAGAAGAAACTTCTCTTCACGAGCTTTCCTCACACATAGATCCCTCAAGAGATCGTGTACGCTGTAGCTTTTCACATTCCATTAGTTCCTCGTTGGTGGACAAAGATAAGACTTCTATCAACGAGAGCCTTTAGGTGCATCTTTGCAGTCTCTTCCAAGCTTTTATTTGAAATTGGTCGCACGAATCCCTCTGCTACCAATAAATTGATGAGTTTAGAGGAACGGATCTCATAATCTTCTGGAAAAGCGCCCATATAAAGAAAACATGGTTTCAGATGGTTAGGCAAATGATTGTAACTCAAAGATAATATATTGGAGAATTGTTTGTCATTGTCAGCTACAATTGAGCTTACATTATCCGAAACTTGCTCCCAAAAATCTTGGCTTGTCTTTTCCTGAGACAGAATTCCACCAATCACATGGATCGCAAGAGGAAGTCCTCTGCAGTCTCTCGCAATTTTTTTCCCGACCTTTTCCAACTCAGGGGAGCAAGTTTCTTCTGGTGCAAATACCTTTTGACGAAGAAGATTCCAACTTTCATCATCTTTCAGAAGATTCATCTGGTGACGCAAGCTCCCTGAGGTGGTGTAATCAGCCACGCTTGAGTCCCTAGTGGTGACAATAATCCGACTTCCATTGCTTGCATCCGGAAAGAACCTTCTTATATCATCCCATGGCTTAACATCCCATATATCATCTAAAATGATTATATATCTCCTACCTATCAAAGCTTGATGCAAACGCAAAGCTAATTTATCAATCATCTCTTGTAGCATTTCATCATTGGGCTTTCCAATCATACAACCAAGGAGGCTTAGAAAAACATCTCGCAGTTTTCCCTCGTTATAATCTTGTGAAATTGTAGCCCATGCACGAGTATCAAAGTGGGAAATAACATACGGATCATCATAAAGATTTCGAGCCAAAGTGGTCTTTCCAATACCTCCCATGCCCACAATTGGGATCACCTGGAGGGCTTTGGACGGTTGCCCAATGAGCCGATCCTTCAATTGAATCAAATCTTCACCAACTCCCACGATGATGTTCTTTGGATTCGGATCTTGCCTTGATGAGACAGCTGGTGACGAACTATCAGCTATCTGCACACTTCTGCCCATGATCGTCATCATCTCTTCCTTTGCAGAATCAAGTTCTCCAATTACTTTCTCCAAATCCGGAGGCAAGAAAATGAAGCTCTCACCTTCCGGACACGAAAGAATTTGCTCCACGAGGTGGGATTCAAGAACATCTTCTGCATCATGTGCTGCATCTCTAATTCGACTCTCCAAACTTTGTTTTCCATAACGAGTTACAGCTGAAGAAGAATTTTCGGAAAAAATCTTTCAAGAAACGGGCCTTTTCTAAGAGGGATTCGATTTGTGGCTTCTTGTTAGGATCAAGAGTCCAAGGTTGGTGATGATGAGGGTGAAGAATTTGCTGTAAGATCTGGACAAGGGATTCAAGGTTGTAAGCCATATGACCTGATTTCTCCTCATAGGAAGTAAATTATTAGTCTGGAACTGTCACAACTTTGTATGCTCTTAGTACAATTGGCATATATATCAACCAAAACACACACACACACACACACACATCAACAGCCTGTCTAAGCTTGATCTAAAATTGTATATCATAAAAACATGCAAGCGACACTGTTCTATGCGTTGACATTTCATGTGAACAAAATCCTCAGGATCTTAATACCCCTCCATTACTTAATAAATATATAGTTCATGACTTCCTTAATTAAGTTGAGAAGTTGGCAATCATGTGAGCTAATTATTCTGTTGTGAGAATTGGATTTGTTTTCATAATACAGCTAAACAAGATGATATTTCAGAAGAGAAAACCCTATTCACTGATTATAACTTGTGCAATGATTCCTTATTTCTTATTGTGTATTAAAATTAATAATTATATTTTATTATTTATTCATAAAATATATTCACACTTCTAGATTTCCTTTTTTTTTAAAAAAAAAATATAGAATAGATAATTTTAAGGATCCATTACTAAAACTACTGTCGCAGAAGCCATTTCCAATATATTGACAGAAAACAATCAATTAAAAATAATAAGTAAAAGAATTAATTTTACATAACCTGATAGAAAAATTAGTCATATACTCCTACCACAAGTTTAATCCCAAGGCCATTAGCAAAATTATTTAAAAATTGTAAAACAATAAAAAGTTAACAAAATACCATAATTTCAAAAGTTTTAAAATTATAGGCAGGCATCTAACCGCGGTTCTGTCACTTTTTTAAAATATAAAAGAAAAAGAAAATATGTTGGAAAACCGCTTTAACTCTCAAACTTCATTAAAAAAAAAATAGTTTATTGAAGAACCATCAATTTATAAATAAAAAAAAAAAAGAAATATTGGAACCATTGCTCTAAGCCACAAATTAATAGAAAAGGAAAAGATTATGCATTGTCAAGACGAGGCTATATATTTGTTGGTGAAGAGGTTGCTTAGAGGCCTATAATATTAATGCATTGACAAGACGGGTTTAATTTGATTATGATTTAAAATTATTGATGATGCCCCCTCAAAATTCATCGAGCTAGATCAAGAGTTAGGAGCAGACCTCTAGGCCAGGCAGTCCAGCAGGCCAAGGCCATCAAACCTGAAACAGTAAGGTTTTTTTATATAAGCCCAGTTTTCATACACTAACCTGGCAGGCCAACGAAAAAGGTTCGTACAACAAGTCTAGTCATCAAATAGCTCGAATTCTACATCACAAAATTAGACCACACATAAAGCCACATCATACTAAAAATTCTCATCCAGATTCCTAATAAATGGCTAGAATCCGGATCTTTCTCAACAAGTAATTACTTTCTCGAAAAACATGACAGATGTGGCAGGATTGATTCAAGTGGCCATATCACCAATTCAACTCCGATTCTCATGCGGTTTGTTGGGTTGAGAAGCTGACTTCTTAAGGTTTCCAACGGTATATGGAACTTAACCTAATTCCTCCGAATTCGGGTTCAACACTAGCTATAAAAGAAGCACACTGTGCAATCATTTTGGACATCTTACAAGTTACAAGTTACAACTTTCAAGTAACATCTATACTCTCTTGACACTCACTTTTGCACATGATTTTATCTCCAGTTCTCAGCTATTTTCCAACACATTTTCCCAAGAATTATCACTATAACACATTGCTTTACCATTATTCTCACTTTTTTCAAGTTACCCTGTATTTCATTGAATCGAACATTACTGAATTAAGCATTGTAGTGCGAACCCCTCTCTACAGGTTAGTCTCCCCTACAATCTTGAAATTTTTGTAAAGATCCATCGATATTTTGTGGTGCTTCTAGACTCCCATACGCATTGTTGGTGCCGTCTATGGGAACACTTGAGCTTTGACGTGAGAAATGACACGTTCATACAATGGAGGCAATAATGGATCTTTCGATAGAAACACCTCTCTCCCTGCTGCAGTTGGATCTACCATTCCACCTTCGAATCAGACCTTGGGCATTGCTAAGGCCTCGGCCCCAACTGGTGGCCTCCTGTTCTAGCTGGTTGCAACCCTGCTCCGGTTGATGGTCGTCTCGCTCTAGCTAGGGGCAGCCTGGCTCCAGTTGGTGCCACCCAGCTCCAGCAAGTAGCAGCCCCGCTCCAGTTGACGACCTCCCCATTCCAGCTGGTGACCTCCCAGCTCCAGCCAGCGACCTCCCAGCTCCAGTTGACGACCTCCCACTCCAGCTGGAGCTGCCGATCTGACAGTCGGTCCTATTGCATGAACCCGTTCTTCTGTGAGCAGCTCCAACAGTTCATTGTGGAGACCATCCAATCAATACTCTGAGGCTCCTCGGCCAGCAGAGCAGGATAACCTTCTCAGCAGGAAAATGGAACTAACCCACCAGTTCTCCCTGCCCTACAGCAGGACAAACCTATATCTATTGACTTCGTCAGCAAAGAGGCAGCACCCCAAGGGCCTCCCCAATACTGGCATTCTCTCAGAAAGGAAATAATAGAACTCGGCCAAGAGGTCAGAAAGGAGGCCTTGCCCGCTGAACGAGGCATTCCATTCAGCAGTGACATCATGGCGGAAGAGCTCCCTGCTCACTTCAGAGCACCTTCCCATCTACTTGCCTACAATGGCACTACTGACCTGGATGAGCACATCCGTAAGTTCAAAAATGCAGCCGTGCTGCACAAGTATACCGATGGTATTAAATGTTGTATTTACTTCTAAAAATATATTGGTAAACGTGCATCGCACGTCATGCTTTCTAGTATACAAAAAATAACAGAATTTTGCATACTTACCTGAGCAAAACACCTATCAATATCAATGCAAAATTCGCGCTTGGTGATTGATATGTTCGATTTTCGTATAAAGAATCAAGGGGGGAGTTACAACAAAATAAGTTGGAGAGTGATTATAAGAACAATGACAAAGAAGGGGGACATATATATAGAAAATATTGGAACGGGCATTGAAATATTATTTGGAACACAAAACTAGCTGTTTAAATATAACTGTTGTTCCAGCTTTACAAACGGTCTCAGGAGAGGTAGCAGGAACGCTAATATTACTGTTGTAATATAGCCGTTAGGGCATATTAGGAACGGTATGAGGCACACAAAATAGGACCGGTCCTAATTGGAGTACAATTGGGAACGGTAATTGTAACAATATTGCACTCACTATATACCCACAATTTGGAGCGGTATTTGCATTACATTTTTGCCCATGACATAAAAGGGTCTTATGTAGGACTATATGTTGGAATGGTCAGTCCACCGGTCCAAATAGACCTGGCCATTGGAACCCATATAGCAACGGTAAGTGTTCCCGGTCAACGAACCGTTCCAAATTTCACACATGTGTTCCAAATTGAAGTCTAAAATATATCAGGTCCCTTTTAGGAACGGTTATAGGTGTACAAATTGGCTCACATATGTTGGCACTCTAATAGGAACGGTCGAGCCGTTCCTATTAATTTTTATTACAATTACCACGACAGTGACGTCATCAACGGTTTACCGTTCCACAACTGTTCCTTGTACCATTCCTAACTGGAACGGTCATCTCTATCCGTTCCTATTCCCGCATTTTTTTTTGTAGTGCTAAGAGCTTACGTGCAACGTTACAATCTTTGACAGGGCACAGATCCTATCTTGGAATCCATCGTCCTCCCTACATACTCCAACTGCACAGAACAAGGCTTATGATGACCATGTCTTATGACACGATCACCTCTCGCCCGATCTAAGATATAGCCTTCATATGTGAGCGACTGTCGCGATTCCTCAAGTTCGAGGACTAATCCCGTACTACCGGAACCGGGAACACAAGTCATATCGATCAAGCCCGTGTGGCTTCCTGACGATTCTCGTGAGTCACCTCAGACCAAGCCCGTGTGGCTTGCATATGAAAATTCAAGCCCGATTAATCCAATTGATCCACGAAGGCTTAAATCTCCAAGAAGTATAATTTAATCCTATCAAATTAAAACCTTCTCCCGAAATTAATTTTAAATTAACTCCTTTCACATCCGATGAAGCTGGTGTGACTCTTTAGGTTCACCCTCAGCTAGACTTGGACCTACCTCTTGTTATCTCATAACCAAAGTAGTCCGTCACTATGGGTGGCCATCTAGCAACGGTCCATGGCACTAGAGACTAGCTGAATATGTGGCGTGCATATTTAGGCTCCGAGTTACATACAAGTACAGTTCTACTGTCGCTTGTCTCCTGACCTAAGTCTAGGGTATGGAATAGGATGTCGGTTCCCATCCCTGACTTAGGCATCTATGCTTCAAACTTGAGATAGGTTTAACTCTATGATTGACATAAGAAATCCTTTCCCACTCAATCAAGTGTTATGACCATAGACTTTGAGAGTCTAAACCATCTTAGAGCACATAAGAGATCTCTCTGTCATAATCTTTGACAGGTGACAGATCCTATCTTGGAATCCACCGTCCTCTCTACGTATTCCGACTGCACTAAACAAGGATTATGATGGTCATATCTTATGATACGATCACCTCTCGCCAGATCCAAGATATAACCTTCGCATGCGAGCGACTGTCGCGATCCTCAAGTCCGAGGACTAATCCCGTACTACCAAAACTCGGAATACAAGTCATACCGACCAAGCCCATGTGGCTTCCATATGATGATTCTCGTGAGTCACCTCAGTCAGCCGGCACCGAGCTAGCTAACCCACTAATATTGCATGGACGACTCTCGTTACTTGTCGATGAAACGCGACTGCAATTATTTAGTGCAAGTCTCAAATAGACCTTCGATACCCAATCTCGAAGTCCTTTGACTTGGAGTATTTCAGATCGATCTACAAAAGTTGGTTCCATGACCGTCAACCTATGCGCGGTCCAATTTCATGGATTCATATGTCCGATCTGTGGGTGTTTGTTGTGACATCGAAACCATGTTCAATGCTAGCAGTAAGCACAACAAACTCATTGTTGTCAATGATGAATCCTACTACATTCATAAACATAATATTACTTTCACTGAAAGATTGATGAATGGTTCTTAGAACAGCCAACCACATTGATTTTCTGGTCACCTAACAAAAATGACATTTCGTTGCAAGATGCAAAAAAAAAAAAGTAAAATTATTTCATTGGACAACAATCATGCCAGTTTGCAACATGTTCTGCAAAATTAATAGAATACACGAATTCAAGACTAAAAAGAATTAAACACCCCCCTCCAACAAAATGCTAAGAATCACAACTGAAAGCATAAAGCAAAATTAATAGTGGATAAAGGAATTTCATATGATTGACAAGATTAAGGGGAGACTCTTGAATATTTTATTTTGATCAAATACCATACCAACTTCAAGAAATCAGTAGAACCAGGAATGATAGTTCTACTAAGGAACTAAATAGAAAAATAACATTCAACTTGAAAGGCCACATAAATTCACAACTTATAGATATGACAAACCTTGTTATTATAGGCTAATAATTTGACGAGGTTTGCAGCAACTTTTACAGTTGAAGGCTGGCCAAGCCGTATCCTGCAACACCGAGCAATTTACAGAAGAGTCACTTTATTAACATTTTTTAGAAGTCTTACACCAAGTGGTGCAATCCAGTTTAGTGAAACCCATTTCTCAGTAATATGACCTTTTGGTGTATTTAGGAGGGAAATTATATTAGTCATCGAAGACTAGAAACAGTTCTTTGATCCAGATAATCTAGATAAAACAGTAATAGTTCTTCATTGGTTAATCCCAGCCCTTCGTCCCTTTAAACTCCTAATAAGCAAAATTGAAGGGGGATTATGACATCAAATATCATCACCAGAACTGAGTATATAATGGAGATGAAAGAGGGTTTTCTGATGAAGTGGGTTACCTGACGATGGAAAAACCGGTGGACAACGAGCTGGCGAAGGATTTCACGGCGGCCGCGAAGGATTTCACGGCGGGCAAGAGATTCTCCCTTGTCTGAGAAAGAGAGGAACTTCTTGAGAAATGGGTTTGGCTGAAATATCGAAGGGGGAGGGTGGGGGATTTTGTCTGAAACTAAGAATTTTAATTTTATATTCTATGTATTTTAATTGTTAGTATGTATTTTTATTTTTGATATATTTTTTATAAAAAGAAAGTTGGAGGGAACAAATTTTAGCTTGGAGCCAATTTTTTTTGCTACTATGAACAAATATTGTTGCAAAAAGTCACAAAACAACGTCGTTTTATGGACTTTTTTTCTTATAAAATACGACTGCTTTAGTAACAACATAGAATCGTAGCAAAAGCACAAAATGACGTCGTTTTGAATTGAACAATTGCTACGGGCTAAATTTTATAGTAAAAAATAGCATTTGTTACGGGAATTTCATTGTAGCAAAAAATTTGATAGCAAAAAGTATTTTTTCTTGTAGTGTACGTAAGGTAGCGGACGGGCATTGCTTCAAGGACTCAAACATACAAAATGACCGCGTTCAAATGGGAAGCATTTGACCACAAATGGTACTATAGCAACCAGTCTCGATAGTGTGTGTGTTAATTGTGGGATTGGACCATAAATATTCCAAGAATTCATTCTATAATGTCTTTTCATATAAAAACAAAAGCTATCTCAAAGCACATGTACTTTTTTGATCATATACTAAAAAAAAATTTATTTCCTATAATATAAAACAATACGATTTAAAACCATAGTAAATCAATACTATCTACTACAATATGCGAAAATTTAAGTTTTGATCATGGTTATTAACACTCGCTATAGTTTTACCTTTAGCCAAAGTATTTGCCACAGTATTTATGTTATGGCCTTACTTGCAAACACTACAAGAAAGTTATTCAATAGCAACGAAAAAATATTAGCGTTGAGCTAATTAACAAGTAAAAATTCTTGTGCCAATTTACATTATTTAATACACAAAATTCACTTGTAAATACATTTTAGCAACAAAATTTACTTGCTAATGAATTTAGCAATGAATTATTTAATATATAATTTAAATAATGTAGATCAACAATAAAAATTTTGCTAGCTAATTAGTTGGACGTTGATATTTAGCATTAAAATTTTTCGTAGCTATTAAACTATTTTCATCTTAGAATTATTCCTCAAAAGACGGAATTAGAGAACAAAAAATTGTTATGTTCAAAATTCAAACTATGTTTTCTTCGGCTTGTGGAGTACTTCTAGTAACAATTTGTTTTTAAAGCATTCCACTTAATTTTTGAAGCTCCAATTAAATTCTAGCTTATTACATACAACTAGTTTGAAATATTTTATTATAATAAAATATTCTTAAGAAAAGGTTATTTTCTTTAGTTTGGTTTCAATTAATTGAAATTGAAATATTTCAAAGTTATATATATATAAAAATATTATTTATAATGTCATAATATTTTTTTTCAATTTAATTAATTATATTCTGCAAGGAATTCTTTTTTTGCTAACTTTATAATGTTTTATTTATTTTTACAAAATTATCAGCTACGAGTTTTGCAACGAAAATTTTAGCAAGAGCTTTTAAATTTTTTTGTCAAAGCCAACTACGAATTTTTGCAACATAAAAATTCGTTTCTAATTTTAGGAATGAAATATTTCGTTTCTAATGTTAATTTTAAAACTAAAAAACTTAAAGTTATTATCCCTTGCTAAATTTGTTGCTGATCACCATCAAATTTACCATCGTTTCTATTTTTCGTAGCTATTTACATAATTTCTTGTTGTGATAGCAACGAAAAAATATTAGCGTTGAGCTAATTAACAAGTAAAAATTCTTGTGCCAATTTACATTATTTAATACAAAAAATTCACTTGTAAATACATTTAGCAACAAAATTTACTTGCTAATGAATTTAGCAATGAATTATTTAATATATAATTTAAATAGTGTAGATCAACAATAAAAATTTTGCTAACTAATTAGTTGGACGCTGATATTTAGCATCAAAATTTTTCGTAACTATTAAACTATTTTCTTGTAGTGAAAAATAACAGCTAATAACCATTGCACAACAATAATTAATTAGCATTTACTATAAGTTTTTACTTTTAACCATGATATATAATTATAATTTAATGAAAAGCCATATTTCTTGTAGGGATATAAAAAAATGTCACAAACACATTCTCATTCAAATAATGCAATTTCATTCTACCGCATCTAATTAGTTCCGGTAGAAGAAACTCAAAACAGTGAACACAGTCTGAATAGTGGTGAGAATGAAAAGAAGAATTGCAGCTACGACAGAAATAACAGCCCAGGGACTTCTGAGATATTTCTGGAAGAGATCCTGTCGCCATTCGTTCGACATCTTCTTGTAACGTGATCTCACCTTACAGCCCACCACATGATGCTCAGGGGATAACCATGTCGTATGATAGCGCCTAATCAAAAAATTGAAAAGTCTAGCCACTTCATCACGGTCTAGGCTAGTATCGATAATCCCATGCAATTGCAGGAGGCTAACATCATTGGGGCCTTGGATGAGGCGGAACATGAAAAAGATGTACGACATGAAGTCATGTGTAGCATCCTCGTGGACCTGCTCGAAGGCAATGATGTTGAGAAAGCGTGATTTCGTCGAATCGTCAAGGTACATCTCCGGGAGACTTAGGGTTTCATGTTCAAATGAGATGTCCATTATACTTGTTGTTTTGCTCACTGTGAATCCAATTCCGACCTTATGAAGTTCTGTAGCTGATGGGACGTCCAGGGAGACTATTGTTGGTGTTCTGCGTGTTAACGATTCTTTAGGCCGGAATTCTTTGTTGATCAGGCATTGTCTGTACTGATGCAGTACATGCAAGTACGCGTTTCCCTGATCATCTGTCCTTGGTAAGTCCAAGTTGGGAAAGAACCTGGCTACGAGCTTGTTTACGTGCCCAGCTGCCTCAATCAACTAAACATATATATGTAATGGAGAAATTGAATAAGAAGTAGTTTTTGCTGAAAAATTGTTTGTTATCATCATCAAATAATCAACTGACATTTAACACTAAAACAAACATCAATAAGCAGTTGATCTTGGGAGCATATGCATGTATATATAGCCATGATCTATACAATAACGAGTATTGAGCCCAATTAATGATTGGATATCATGCGAGTATATTATTTTGGAAGACGGGCCTAGCTATATATTAATGTTAATGTGTTTTGCAAGAAAATATCTAGGTAATTAGGTAGAGGCGGGGCTAGAGGGCGAGGGCCGGAGAAGGCGGAGGCGGGGCTGGGCAGGGCGGAGGTGAAGCTAGGCAGCTAGGGCGGGGGTACTGGGCATGGGGGTGGGGTGGGAGAACAAGTGTTATTACTTTTTAAATTAATTGCATATATAATTTATATGAAAATGATTTATTAATTTAAAATACTTTTTTAATAAATAAATTATTTATTTTACTAGTTTTAAATATAAAATACACAAATTATTTTGAATTATAATTTATTAATTATAGTAAATTTAGTTATACATAAAAAAATAGAAGATAATAAATAAATATTAATATTTTTTTAAAATTTAAAGTTTTAAAATATAATTTGTAAAAATTATCATGTTCTCTCCTCTCTGAGAGTCTCCGTTTCTCTCTGCAACTCTGAGAGTTTATTCTTTCTACAACTCCTCTGGCTCACGATTGTTGCAACTGCTCCGATCGTAGCCATCAGCCTGCGAGATCTTGAGCCTCCCCTTCATGGTGATTGGCTCTATTGACGTCAGGCGTGGCTGGGCGGTCGGCGGACTCTGGTTACTTTGCGATTTTGGATTACCGACGGGGGACGCGGACAGCTTTGTTTCGTGCGACGTTTCTCGTGTCGTTTTCTGTCGCACCGAGCCTCCTCCCTTGGGGTCTTGCGACGTGGGCGATCCTTTCGCTTTTCATTTTCTATTTTCGTGCTCCTGTCTCTTTTGTTTGGCTTATTCTGTTTACGTTTTCCTTTCTTCTGATTCTGGTACCATTTTTTCTGTCTCTTGGGGGTTGTTTCAGGTGCGGCCGGGAGCATGGCGTCTCCGCCGACGATCTGCAGGGCGTCTATGGCCGAGGCTGGTCGGCAGCGTGGCAGTGTGGGGGCAGGGTCAATCGTTTGAGTGTTGTTCAGTGTTGGATCTGGAGGGCGAGGTTCTTCGGGGAGGAAAGCGTCGTCTGTTGTTAGTGGATGAGGATTCTGATGTTCTATCAACGGAGGCTGCGGCGCAGCCCCGCCGCCAACCATGAAGGTCTTAGCATGGAACTGTCAGGGGTTGGGGTCCCTTTGGACAGTTCACAAGCTCCGGGAGCTGATTCGGTTTCACAACCCCGGCTTGGTTTTCATCTCCGAGACCAAGTCTACCGCTAGGAGATATGATTGGATAAAACAACAACTTAACTTTACTGGTGTTGGCATTGCAGCTCATGGTCACGGTGGAGGACTGGTTCTTTTCTGGCGGAAGGATCTCGAGGTCTGGATTCAGTCGTACTCCTTTCACCACATTGATGCCATGGTCCGGGGCAAATGAGACTCCGAACGATGGCAGTTCACCAGGTTCTATGGCCATCCAGACGTTACTCATCGCAGAGAGACGTGGGATCTTCTCCGTCAGCTCCACGGGCAATCTGTCCGACCGTAGGTCTGTGTGGAGGATTTCAACGAAATTATGACCGCCACTGAGAAAGAGGGGAGGATGCGCCGGGCGCAGTGGCAGATGGAGGCTTTCCGCAGATGTCTTGAGGATTGTGACTTACAGGACTTGGGTTTTGTCGGTCTGCCGTTTACATGGTGCAACCACAGAGAGGCCCCAGCGACAGTCTGCGCCAGATTGGATAGGGCTTGCAGTAACATGGGCTGGTCGGCTCTTTTTCCAGCGGCGGTGGTTTCCCATATCCCGGTAGCATGCTCGGATCACGCAGTCCTTCTACTCAGTCCATCCGGTTCCGTCAACGGGTGTACGGCTTCTGCTCGGCGACGTTTCCAATTCGAGGCTGCATGGGCTCGGTTTATGGGATGTGAACGCATAGTTGAGGATGGGTGGGCAGCAACTGCCGGGGCCACATTGGCTGAGGTACTCTGAAATAAGATCTCTCAGTGTGCCACTCTTAGCTCTTGCGATCAACTACAGTTTGGGAATATTCGCCGACGGGTAAAGGATGTTGGGGATCAGATCGTCAGGCTTCGGCAGGGTTTATTGACTGAGGAGGTTAAGCAACATATTGAGAGGTTACGGACGGAACTTGAGGAATCCCTGGCACGGGAGGAGATACATTGGAAGCAACGGGGTAAGGCATTGTGGCTGAAGGAAGGGGATCGGAATACAGTGTTTCTCCACGGACATGACACAGAACGGCGCCATCGTAAGCCGATCAAGCTACTTCGGGACTCGCAGGGGCGTAGCTACGTCAAGAAATCAGAAATTCAAGGTGTCATCTGGGCTCATTTCGCAGATATCTTCCTCTCCACGGTTCCGGACCTTCATGCAATTGACGACTATTTGGAATAGGTGACCAAAAAGCCAATAGGTTTGGCAATTTGTAACCTATTCGACAACTTGATGTAGATGTAATATTATTACGTGATGAATAAGATGAGCGTGCGCGCGCTGCCCTGTGCGCGCGGCCGGCCGGCCAGCACAACGGCTGGGCCGTTTTGTGCCGTTTTTCGACTTTTTTGGGAAAATTTGATTTTCTGTATTTTCTGCACAATATTCTGAAAATATATTAATTTTGAATTTTTTATTTTGGAATAATTGGATTATTCCTTGAATTAAATTTGCTTAATTAATTTGGGATTTATACATGCATTGGATGCATTGTTTAAAATGTCCATTAAATTTGAAATTTGAATTTTGCATATTATTTGTATGTTTATACTTTTGTGATGTTGGACATCACTTGGGTATTTGGAATATCCATTAGTATTTATGCATGATTATTTGGAATAATTATGTTATGTGAGTTGATGGAATCAACATGGGATGATCACAAGAGTCCTAGACCTTATGTATGGATGAATGTATGATCATTTATTTTCTGTTGGGTGGGGCCTACGTGCCTCTTGTTTTTGGGACTATCATCTCCCGTATTATCAGCCTCATGATGTTAAGGCTTGTTTTCTTTATTACCAATGTATTACTTTCAGTTGTAATGAGAGTAGATAGGATTGGTGAGGTTTTACTTTTAACAAGCAATTGGAGTTGGAGACCCCCAAGGAGGAGCATCAAGGCGTGAAACAAGAAGCACTTCAAGGCCTATTGGAATGACAATGGGTTTATTATTATTGTAATAATTTAGGACCACCCTAGACTGACCATAGACTCACTGCGGGCTCAGTGGGTCGCATAGGTTGGGCTTGTGATCATCCTAACAGGGGTATGCTATGTTTTATGCATGCGGCGTTTTTTATTTATCGCTTTAAATATTGGATATTTATGCATGCTAAAACATCATAATGTGATGAGGTCTCGGTCACACTTAAACTCTCATTTGGTTGGATCAAATTAAATATTAGGCCCAGAACGGACTTGGATCAAAATGGTATTTTGGTCTGTCCAAGCCTTCCATCCACAGCAATGTGGTGAGGAAGCTACCACTACCCAAGTGTGGTCTCACGAGTCGTGGCACACTTGGACTAGGGGAAAGCTGCACCATTGTTGTGAACAAAAAGACTGCGTTGGTTGTTTCCCTGTCTCACGAGTCGTGGGGGGAGACAGTTTGAGGCATGATTTGGTTGATGGGTCGGGCCCAACACTGAGTAACATGGTTCGCTTGGAGTCCTCGGAACCATGCGAATAGGTGAGGCAAAATATCTTGGGAATCTCATTGGATGAGAATGATATTGGATATCTCCCACGAGGTCTTCTTCATGTGAATCGTAAAAGCGGGGCATGGAGATTACGCTTGTGGATCCCAAGCCCACTAGGAAATAGTTTCCCGAAACTCCGCTTGAGAGTTGCGGACTTTCGTATAAATAGTGGGAGGGTTAAAGACTAAAAGACCAAGTCTTCAACTTGAACAATAATATTACCATCATCTGCTAATTTCTGCTTTACATTTTCATTAATGTAGATATGTCTAAAAACCCATTAACCATGATTCTCAAGACTAACAAATTCAACGGAACGAACTACTCGGACTGGCTGAGAAACCTGATGATTGTCCTCAGTTTTGAGAACCAAGGCTACGTCTTGGACGAGCCGCCACCGAGCGACTTACCGGAGGGGTCCACGCCTGAAGAACGTTTGACGTTCGAGAAGTGGCATGAGGACAACCGGAAAGTACGCAGTATCATACTGGCTTCGATGTCTAACGACATCCAGAAGCAGTTTGAGAGGCTGGACAACGTCTCCGCCATAATGCTCTGCATGAACGAGGTTTATGCGGTTCCAGATAGGCATATTAGATATGCCGCCACAAAAGCATTCTTTGGCACCAAGCTTGCTGAAGGAGCATCTGTACAGAGTCATGGGGTCAAGATGCTCTCCCTAGTGGAGAAACTCGAGGACCTTAAAGCTGGGCTTAATAATGACACGTACATTGACGTGATCCTCCAGTCGCTTCCTCCATCCTATGACCCATTTGTTGTAAACTACAACATGAACGGACTTGAGAAGTCTATTCATGAATTGATCAATATGCTGGTCCAATACGAGGCAACGACCCACAAGTCGACGCCGGCGATATTGATAGGAGAGGCTTCAACCTCCAAGGCGAATGGCAAGAGGGTCGGACGCTGGAAGAGGAAGAAGGGCAAAGGGAAGACGGTTGTGGCCCCTGATCACGCTCCGGGCGTCCCTGTTGCTCCGGTTGGACCGAGCAAAGGGAAAGAAAAGGCCCGTGGTTCTCAGCGATCCAAGGCAAATGATGTCTGCATGCATTGCCAAGGGAAAGAGCATTGGAAGAGGGAGTGCCCACAACTCCTCTCCCACCCAGGTGTGTTTGTGGTTGAAGTTAATATGATTACTAATTCTGCTTCATGGGTATTGGATACCGGGTGTGGTGCTCACATCTGCAATGATTTGCAGGCACTGCAAAGAAGCAGAAGGCTAACCAAGGATGAGATGATCCTGAGGCTAGGCGATGGCAAGGCCGTTGCTGCGGAGGCCGTAGGATCACTAGAGTTAGCCATTAGTAGTCATGTTAGGATTGTATTGAACGACTGTTTCTATGTACCTAGCATGATTAAAAACATTGTTTCCATCTCGGTCCTTGATAAGGAGGGATATGAATTTACCATCAATAAAAATGGTTTTTTCATTATCAAAGATGGTATTTCTCATCTGTTTGGTACATTGGTCAACGGTCTGTACATACTTCAACAGTCTAATTGAATTATGACTGCAGAACACAAACGAAAACATAATGATCATAATAACGCACAGATATGGCATGCGAGGTTAGGTCATATCTCTAAAGATAGGGTAAGAAGGTTGGTGGACTCAAAGAGTCTAGAAATAGACGATTTGGACAACCTACCAACCTGCGAATCTTGTCTAAAGGGAAAGATGACCAAGAAATCCTTTGTTGGACAAAGTATGCTAGCCAGTGGTTTGTTGGATTTGATCCATACAGATGTCTGTGGTCCACTAAATACTCAGGCTAGAGGTGGGTACTTGTACTTCATAACCTTTACCGATGATCACTCACGGTATGGTTATGTTTACCTGATGAGGTACAAGTCCGAAGCCTTTGGAAGGTTTAAGGAATACAGACTTGAAGTAGAGAACCAAACCGGTCGAAAGATCAAGGCCCTTCGGTCGGACCGAGGTGGAGAGTATTTGAGTGGTGAGTTTACTGATTATCTAAAAGAGAATGGGATTCTCTCTCAGTGGACCCCTCCTAGAACACCGCAGCTTAATGGGGTGTCTGAAAGGAGGAATCAGACCTTGTTGGACATGGTCCGATCCATGATGAGTTTTACCGAACTCCCCCTTTCCTTCTGGGGATACGCTCTTGAGACGGCGGCCAAAGTTTTGAATTTGGCGCCATCTAAAAAGGTATCCCAGACGCCATATGAGATATGGCATGGCAAGCCTGCCTCCTACAAATACTTGAAAGTGTGGGGTTGCCCCGCATATGTCAAGAGATTAGTGGGAGATAAACTGGACTCAAGGTCCAGTTTATGCAGGTTCATCGGCTATCCAAAAGAAACTGCGGGGTATTATTTCTATGATCCCTCCGAGCAAAAGGTTTTTGTCTCGCGAAACGCAGTGTTCTTGGAAAAAGGTTTTCCATCGGATAGTCGACGCGATGAGGTGCTCCTTGAGGAATCAAGTGAGGCACCCCAAGAGGCGGCAGTGACATTTGAGCTAGAAGTTCCCACTGATATTGTTCCAGTCCTCCGTAGGTCGGCCAGAGTATCCCATGCACCTGATAGGTATGGATTTCTGGGCCTGACCGGTCAGTTGGATAATGATCCAAAGACGTACGGAGAAGCGATGTCGGACATCGATTCGGACAAGTGGCTTGAGGCCATGAAATCCGAGATGGACTCGATGGGTACAAACAAGGTTTGGACCCTAGTAGATCCACCCAAAGGGGTTAAACCCGTAGGGTGTAAATGGGTCTACAAACGTAAGCTTGGAGCTTACGGGGAGGTTACAACCTTCAAAGCCAGGCTTGTGGCGAAAGGTTACACTCAGCGACCCGGGGTCGATTTTGAGGAAACCTACTCGCCCGTAGCAATGGCCAAGTCCATTCGGATACTGCTTGCCATAGCAGCATGGTATGACTATGAAATATGGCAGATGGATGTGAAAACGGCCTTCCTCAACGATTGCGTAGAGGAAGCGATCTATATGGATCAGCCGGAAGGTTTCACAACTGTTGGAGAAGAGCAGAAGGTCTGCCGTCTCCAAAGGTCCATCTATGGCCTCGAACAAGCTTCCCGAAGCTGGAACATACGTTTTGATGAAGTCATACGGGGATATGATTTCATCAAGAACGAGTCCGATCCTTGTGTATACAAGAAGATCAGTGGAAGCTCAGTTGCGTTTCTGGTGCTTTACGTGGATGACATCTTGCTCATTGGGAATGATGCTAAGATGTTGGGTACCACTAAAGCTTGGTTGTCAACGCAATTCTCCATGAAGGATATGGGCGAGGCATCCTACATCCTTGGCATCAAGATTTACAGGGATAGATCTAAAAGGATGTTAGGAATGGCCCAGTCCTCGTATATTGAGAAAGTCTTGAAGAGATTCAAGATGGAGAACTCAAAACGAGGATTCTTTCCTATAAGGCATGGAATTAAGTTATCCAAGAAGCAGTCTCTTAAGACTGGTGAGGAGCTTAAACGGATGTTGGACATCCCTTATGCTTCAGCCGTAGGCAGCATACAGTATGATGTTCAGTGCACGAGACCTGATGTGGCTTTCGCTTTGAGCGTAACAAGCCGATATCAGTCATGTGCCGGAAGGCACACTAGAGTGCAGTCAAGACTATCCTGAAGTACCTGAAAAGGACTGAGGACATATTCTTGATCTACGGCGGTGGAGAGTTGACACTGGAAGGCTATAGCGACGCTAGCTTCCAGTCGGATGACGATGATGCCAAGTCTCAGTATGGTTCTGTATTTAGACTAAATGGTGGCGTGGTTACTTGGAAGGGTTCCAAGCAAGCTACCACGGCGGACTCCACCGTAGAGTTTTGAATACATAGCGGCTTTGGAAGCAGCTAAGGAATGGTTTGGTTGATGAGCTACATCCAAAGGTTGGATGCAGTACCTAGCATTGCTAAGCCTGTAATTATCTTTTATGATAACAACGGGGCGATAGCGCTAGCAAAGGAACCGAGATCTCATCACGATCCAAGCATATTTTTAGACGCTACCATCTGCTTAGATAGATGGATAGGACAAGTGACGTTCCGTTGGACCGAGTCAGCTCCGCAGAAAACATAGCAGATCCACTTGCTAAGCCTATGTCGCAAGTTGCCCACACTCACCATCTGAATAAGAGGTTTGAGGTCAATGGGTGATTGGCTTTAGGTCAAGTGGGAGATTGTTGGAATAGGTGACCAAAAAGCCAATAGGTTTGGCAATTTGTAACCTATTCGACAACTTGATGTAGATGTAATATTATTACGTGATGAATAAGATGAGTGTTCGTCACCAATGGTACCTTATTTGTTGCGCTCATCTTACATTTGTTAAAACAGTGTTTAACTTATATCGCAACAAAGCCCATAGACCATGGATAACAACTCGTGCAATTGGGCCACACATTGGATGGTGGTCATGAAACCAACTTATTAAGAGTTGGGTTTGAAACGTTCCAAGTCGAGGACCTCGAGACAGGGCATCGAGAGTCCTATTGAGACTTGCGTCAAGAGTCGTGTTCATTGGATGAGTGTCGTGTTTCATCGGCGACAGGCGTGGGACGCCTACACGATCTTGATGGGTTGGTCGACTGGGGTCGAGCCGACTGGACTGACTCACGGAGATCATCATATGGAAGCCTTAGAGGCTTGGTCGGTATGATTGGTTTTCCCCGGTTCCGATAGTACGGGAGTAATCCTCAGACTTGAGGAATCATGGCAGTCGCGTGCACAGGAGGGCTGTATCTTGGATCTGGCGAGAGGTAATCATTCTGTAAGATGATTATCATAAGCCTTGTCCAGTGCAGTCGGAATGTGTAGCGAGGACAATGGATTCCAAGAAGAGGATCCGTCCCCTGTCAGTATGTGACAGAGGTATCTCCTATGCACTCGGAGACACGTTCATGCTGTTTAAAGTTGTGGCCACAGTGGTTGGTCGAACAGGGAATGGTTTCCTGTGTCGACGCAATGAAGCATACGTGGTCTCGAGTATTCAGCATAGATGCCTAATCAAGGATGGAAACCGACGCCCAATTCCGTACCCTAGACTAAGGTCGGGAGACGGTAGACGAAAGGATCGTACCCGTACGGAATCGGCGCCTAAATGTTCACGCCAATTCACCTAGTCTCTAGTGCCATGGACCGTTGCTAGAAGGCCACCCATGGTAACGGGCCCTTGTGAGACACGGGCCCAAGTCTAGCTGAGGGTGAACCTAAAGGGTAACACACAAATCACCGAGGAGGTTGAGAGATTGACTTGGAGTCAATCTCGAAGGATAAATAAGTAATTGGATTACTTAAGGGAAAGTCCATTGGATGGACGGGCCGATATTGTATCGGGCTTCCATTTAATCGGTAAATTGAATTTTCGATTAAATATGGAAAGTTGAGACGCTGAGACGTTGGATCTTTTAATTGGATTAAAAGATCAACGAGAATAATTTAAATGGACCTTAAATTGGATTTAATGTTGGGTTCGTCGTAATTGGATTACGATAAAACTCGGTCCGTTAAATTATACCCAAGATGAGAAATAATTCCTATTTTGGAATAGGAAGAAGTTGGACTTCTTCCCTTAATTAAACATGGCCGACATGCTCCCTTGGAGGAAGCAAAATCAGCCATGTTTCATGCTAGATGGTATGTTGACTTATCTCTTTTGGAAAGAGACAAATCAACTCCAATCAAGCTCTTCCCTTTTGGTATGATTTGATCATACCATAAATTTTGGTAGGCTTGATTGAAGAATTGATGGTGATTGATTGTGATGAATCTAGACATCCTTGGATGAACCTAGACACATTCCAATAATCTCATTAATTATGTATATATATTAGAATATACAACACCAAGCATAAGTGATTCATTATTCATCTTTTTCTAGGAAAAAGAGAAGACAAAAATCCTCTCCTCTCTCTCAAACTCTCGGCTTCTCTCCCTCTCTTACACTTGTGTTCTTCACTTGATTTTGAATCAAGAAGAAGAACAAAGTAAGTTTAAGAGAGCAATAATTCATAGTGTTCTTCTCTTAAACCGATTCCTTCTCAAGCCCGTTCTTTTCTAACAAGAAGAACGTGTGTTTCTTCCGGTGTGGTGTGGATCACCTTTGGAGAATCCATACGTTTGGATTTCGTGAGCATTCCGGAGAAGGAACAACGCAAGTAGCCGGGAGCATACACTAAATAATCAAAGGTAACGGTTTATTACGCTTTGATTGATTTAATATACATCTATGCCCTATGTGTTTAAATATATGTTTCTAATATTCTAATATTTATACATCCTACATCGAACGCCCGGTTGAGCACCCAAGGGTACACCCCTTGGGATTCGCATATTTAAATTAGATTTAAATTTGTGCACAATTTCTCGCTTTCTCGCTTTCGCTCGCGCTCCCGGGGCGGATCCGCTTGTCCTTCACTGCCTGCAGCCGAAGGTCTCGACCGTGGTCAATCTGGAGCTCGGCCGCTCGTTCACCTCTGAGGAGGCCAAGATGGCACTATCCCAAATACACTCGTTGAAGTCACCGGGGCCGGACGGTATGTCTCCTATCTTTTTCCAAAATTACTGGCATATTATGGGTCCTACTACTACTAAATGTATCCTTGACTTTCTTAACGGGGGTCCCCTTGACCACTCCCTTAACGCTACTCATATTCTCCTTCTGCCTAAAGTGGCCAATCCTGAAACTGTGTCTGCCTTCCGTCCTATCAGCCTGTGTAATGTCACATATAAAATTGCCTCCAAAGTCCTTGCCAACCGCATGAAACCTCTCCTTGACACCATCATTTCGCCCCATCAGTCCGCTTTCATCCCCAGCCGACTTATCACGGATAACGTCCTTGTGGCTCACGAACTTAATCATGTTCTTGCACATAAGTACCAGGGTCTGACCGACCATGCCTCGCTCAAACTCGACATCAGTAAGGCCTATGACCGGGTTGAGTGGATTTTCCTTGAACGAGTGCTCCTTAGATTAGGTTTTCCTTTGAGATTTGTATCACTTATTATGCAATGTGTGTCAACTGTCTCATACTCCTTTTTGCTTAATGGTGATTGATTTGGTGCTCTGAAGCCGGAGAGGGGCCTCCGTCAAGGAGACCCGCTCTCCCTCTATTTGTTTCTGTGTTGTGCAGAGGTCTTTAAATGTCTTATTCAGGCGGAAGAGAGCTGGGGGCAAGCTCAAAGGGGTGCGGGCCAGTCGCCAGGGTCCTCGTATCACTCATCTCCTCTTAGCCGACGATACTCTCTTATTCTACCAAGCCACGAGGGAAGCCCTGCTCAGTATTCGTGTCGTGCTACGTACTTTCGACTCCGTCTCTGGGCTCGCCATCAACTTGGACAAGTCGGCCGCCGTGTTCAACAAGAATACGCCAGCAGCTCTCCGTAGTGAGCTAGCCGCTCTGCTGGGGATCCCGGTGGTGGACAAGCATACAAGTACCTTGGGTTGCCGTCTGTGGTTGGTAGGTCGAAGAGGGTGGTCTTTGAGGGCCTGAAGGACAGAATCTGGGGAGCCTTCAACAGTTGGGCGGCTAAGAAGTTGTCGCAGGCGGGGCGGGTGGTTATGATCAAGGCGGTCGTCCAGGCGATCCCCACTTATGCCATGTGCTATTTTCGCCTACCAGACACCCTCCTTCGAGATATTGAGAGCATGACAACGGCCTTTTTCTGGCACCAGGAGGGGGACCAAAAAATCCATTGGACGGCATGGAAAGAAGTGTGTTGCAACAAGTCCGAGGGCGGCCTGGGTATTCGAAAGCTCAAGGAATTCAATGAGGCCCTCCTGTGCAAGCAAGCGTGGCGGCTCCTCACTCACACCGGCAGCCTTTTTCACCGAGTGTTGCCTAAGTACTTCCCCAGTGCCTCGGTCCTCGACCTTCTTACCGTCGCAGTTGTCCTTCCTTTGCGTGGCGGTCAATCAATAGCGCCTGCCCGCTTATCCGCGCCGGAGCTTAGCTGCAGAATGGGGATGGACGAGCTACCAGGACATTCCTCGACCCCTGGATCCCTCATTCCACCACTCTCCGCCCGATTCTTCCTGCACATACACTGCCAGCGGACTCGGTGGTGGCGGATCTTCTTTGCGCCGATGGCCTTTGGGACACAGCACGGATCCAGGTCGAGTTCTCACCAATTAACGCCAAGTGGATCTTGCTTACACGACTGCGGGTGGGCGCGGACGACGCATGGGGTTGGCACTTTGACCCTCAGCTCCGCTTCTCGGTTAAGAGAGCCTACCGCCTTGCATTGCGCCTCGACAGCTCGGGGGAGACCAGCTCAGGCGACGGCACCAGGCCGTGGGGCTTCCTGTGGCGTGCTAAGGCTCTCCCGAAGGTGAACTTGTTTGCTTGGCGATGCGGCCACAATGCGTTACCGACCCAGGCGAATCTCCGGAGGCGCGACGTCTTGGTTGACGGACTATGTGTTTGGTGCGGAGAGGCTAATACTGGACTTGAGCATATCATGGTATTTTGCCCGTTCGCTGGGTTGGTGTGGGCTCTATTCCTGCTCCCTGGTGCTGTGATATTCGGGACACCAGCTTGCTCCGACGACTGGCTGCGTCGGGCACATCAGGCATTGGATCGGGTGATTTTGTCCGGTTCCTCACCATCTACTGGGCCCTTTGGAAACACCGGAACCGCTGTCTTTACGAAGACGGGGCGGGGGACGCCCCGGAGCTGCTTGCCACGGTCCAGTGACATCTTCCACCGTAGCGTTACTGCTGCTTTGTTCCCTTGCGTTTTTCTTTCTTTTCTCTGGCTAAGCTCTATTTGTCTTCCTTCACGTATGTTTATGATTTGCACATATGTGAACTCTTGCCATTTAATATAAGTACCCTTGGGTTCTTTTTCTTGAAAAAAAAAAAAAAAACTGTACAAATTGAGATAATTTTTGAATTGATAGTTATAATCTAGTAATTAGTTTTTATCAACATATATAAAAAGTATGTAATATTTTATTTATTAAAAGGTATAATTTTATATATAGAGGTCATACAAAAAAAATAGTTAGTAAAATCGGATAATTACTATGCTCATTTAAGATTTATACTTAATAATTCTTATTAAAATTTTAATTTGAAAGCATTTAAAGATTAAAAGGTATAAAATTATAATATTTAATTTGAATTATTAATTGGTATAACAAATAAAAAATTATATGCGGTACGTGATATTAATCTTCCACATAAATTAATATAACTTTGACACCCCTTTAAAACAAATCATATTGTCTCAACAACTAATTCAGGGGTAAGTGTGAGTACATTTAAAAAAAGGAAAATTTCAAAGTTACACGGCGGAAAACTTTATTTCCCCTAATTTTCAATTCATTCACATTACAAAGTAGACATTAGTAGCTAATTTTCTTTCATATGATATTGTAGGAAACTCGAAGATCGAGATATAAAGTGGAAATTCTAACTCATATTAATTTCAGCTAAATTAGAACTAATTATACGATAAGTATGATTGAGGTACAGGTTATGCCAAATGATCAATGATATGGCAAATATAATATTGTGTGATTGTTTTTGTTTGATCAAATACGGACTCGTTTAAAAAAGTTCCGACATATAAAAATAGAATTAAATATATTTTTGGTCCTGTAAGTGCTGATAGAAATAATAAGAACAAAAGTTCCAATTCTAAAATGTCACATGCATATTTTTGACGAGAATGGTAAAGTACTCCGATAAAAAAAAGACTAAGATCACGAAAATTAAAAAGATATAAAACCAAAATGCTACATAGCCTAAAAAGTTAAAAAACGAAAATATCAAATGACTTAAGTTATAGAACAAAAAATGCATTTAAGCTAAAGAAAGAAGTTGAAAATAACTTACAGCATCAGTTCCTCTTTCGACAGCGATTGGCTTCAAGAGAAGCAGCATCGGAAGCTGGTTGCCAAACAACAGCATGTCGAGTCTATAGTTTTTCTTTTCAATTCCGTGGATCTCGTCCATGCCAAACACCGGATTCTTGGGACTGTCATCCCTAGTAGAAAATATAGTTCCTGCGCGCGATACTTCGATAAGGAAGCAGCCATCAAGAATGATCATGCGCAGGAACCCCTCGGTTCCTGCGCAGTCAAAGCTTCTACATAGGATTTTAATGGCTTCTTCGATCACTCCAGGAAGTAAATCAGAGATCGTTCCTTCTGCCCCTCCGTTTCCCTGCAGGAGTCGTTGCCGTGATAGTAAGGGCCGAAGGATACCCGGCAGGGTGTGTAGAACAAGTCTCCGTGTTCCCCGTCGCCGGTATTTTTGTAGATGGAAGCTTTATTTCTGTTGTCCTGCCGCTCGGCGCCGCCTGTTGAGTTTTGGCTGAGTCGTTGGTCTACTTGAATAACCCAATCTTCCATTCTTCACCTTAGTTTCTTCTCTGATTCTCACCGCAGCAAGGATTAATCTTAGTTTTAGTTATATATACTCGTTGTTGTGGCAAATCGTCCCTGTGTGCATATAATAAATATTCTTTTACATTTTAAAATATATTATTATAAATAAAAACAAAATATAAACCATTATATCACATTAAAAAAATAAAAGAAAGAAAAAAAACTAATTTATCAAATAGTAAAACTTTGGAAGTTAAATAAATTGGTTATATTATCGGTTGAAGGATATTTTTAACTTCACAAAAAATGGTGCAGCGGTGTAAGTAACCACCGTTTGTGAGTGTGGAGGGGGTTTTCTTTATATAATAGTATAGATATACCTCGCTTCTTGTTTGTATGAAATGAAAAACATTAACTACATATATTATATACAATAAACTTATATCCATTTTTTATCCTATAACTTTAGGTTATTTGGCTTCTTCGGTCTTTAATTTTCTAGTAAAGCATTTTAGTCTTGCATATTTTTAATTTTTGTGATTTTAGTCCTGTTTTGACCGGAGTTCACGGAAAAATGAATATGGCTCTCACGTGACATTTTAAGGTTTGGGCTTTTGTTCGTACTGCCCCATTTATGCCAGAATTTTGTAATTTAACTTTTTAGAGTAGCATTTTGATCTTGTATATTCTTAACTCTCGTAATTTCGGTTATTTTGTCGCCGGAGCTCACCCTTCTGGTCAGTGGAGGTGCACTAGCTCCGGCGAAACAAAAGGACTGAAATAGCAAAAATAAAAAGATGCAAGATCAAAATATTACCTAAGAAAGTTAAATGACGAAAATGCCAAATGACCTAATTTATAAGACCAAAATGCATTTAATCATATACGATATATTTTCTTCTCCCCCCCCCCCCCCCTAAACGGATTGAATTTTTTGTTACAAATCGTATTCCATTTCTTATTCCGTTCAATATACACATGCTATATGTATAAAATTTTTCCTTAAATAAAATATATTATGTCATCTTTATATACGTGGCGCCTATATATTGAATAGAGTATGAGATAGAATACACTCTCGAAAAGTCATATTGAATGTAACATTAGATAGAAGAACCGATGTGGGACGTTTGCTACATCATTAGTCCCCTAGACGAGGGGCTTGGGACGGGCACATGACCTCGTTCTCACACACGGTGCCAAATGATACGGCTTGCGACTTTATTGGGGCCCCGTTGCGCGAGGTATTGTCCGCTTTGGCTATGTATGAGCCTCACGATTTTGTCCTGAAAAGGCGCCTTGTTAGGGAGAGGAGGCATTGGGGCTTATAAGCAACTCAAGCTCCTCGTCTGCAACTGATGTAGGACGCTTGCTACATCATTAGCCTCCCAGACGAGAGGCTTGGGACGGGCACATGGCCTCGTTCCCACAGACGACGCCAAATGATACAGTTTGCAACTTTATCGGTGCCCCGTTGCGCGAGGTATTGTCTGCTTTGGCTACGTATAAGCCTCACGATTTTGTCTTGAAAAGGCGCCTCGTTAGGGAGATGAGGCATTGAGACTTAAAAGCTACTCAAGCTCTGGGTCTGCAACCGATGTGAAACGCTTGTTACATCAAGATCCTTTCACTTAATTAATAGTATAGATCGATTATTAAAAATATAAAATTACAAAAATATCATAAAAACAGAAAATTTAAAGAATTGGTGAAGCACGCCTATTTGGACGTGGTATTGGGTCCAAGACATAAAGTCAACAGCTACCGCACTCAAACGAGAACTTTATATTTGTTCAAAAGAAAAAACGAGAACTTTATTCTTTTTTTTTTTTTTAAGGGGAAACGAGAACTTTATTCAAATATTACGTGATGGAGATAAAAAGTAAAATTAAAGGGCAAAAAATTCTTTTCATAAAGAGCAACAAGATTAAGACCATGTATTTTTTAATTAATCTGTAATTATTTGATTAGCTTTAATTAAAGAATTATGTCCATTTATTAGTGGTTGGTGAGGAATAGGGGTGTAAACGAGTCGAATTCGACCATTTTTTGTGAGCTCGAGTTGTCTTGTTCGAGTTCGAGCTCGAGCTCAAGCTCGAACCATAAATAATGAGCTCGACGAGCTCTTATGGTTTGAGCTCGAGCCGAAGCTCAATTTTCAGTAATTTATTATTGTTATTTTAAATATTATTATATTAGTTATAAAAAATATTAAATATATGTTAATTATTAAATATAAATTATTTTTTAAAGTGGTTGATCTTATTATATACAAAAAATTTAAATTAATGATAATTTAAATTTTGTATCATTCAACTATACAAAAATAAAAAAGATGAATTTTTAAACTAAAGTCCAAATAGTGATCGATCGCATTATATATAAATAATAAATAAAAATAATTAACATTTTTCAACCATTATTATTATTATTTTATTTTTTAGAATCACTAGATTTTGACATAAGTTTATAAGTAATAAAATAGATTATTAGATCGCATACTATGTATCTTGGTATAAATATATACACACAAATAGATACAAAAAATTATAAGTTAATTATTAGGACTTGTAAATTTAAAAAAGTATAAGAGATTACAAATGAATATTAAATATAACATAAAAATTATATGAGTAATATTAAATAATTATTTACAACAAAAGAATATTAAAATTTACTAAATTGTTGATTAAGCTAGTTTTTGTATAGAGATTATATATAAATTAAAGTACCATGTATTATTATTATCTAAAATGATAATATATGATATTGATTAATAATTATAATATATGGTTAATTTTGAATATAAAATTGGTATAGTATTGAATATGAGCTCGAGCTCAAATTTTTCGAGCTCGAGTCGAGCTCGAATCAAGCCGGCTCGACTCATCTGCCACCCCTAGTAGGGAGTAAAAATAATTTTATATCCCCTATATTAATTACCTAGAGTAGTATAAATACCCATTTGTATCATTGTAAAATGGGATTTTGGAAAAAGGAGAGTAGAAGAAATTGATAATTTGTGACTTTCAGGTGTTCATAGTGTGCTTGGATTACAAGTTCCCGATGCATTCCCATCATTAAGAAAACAGAAATTTTTAAAGAATTGGTGAAGAACGCGTATTTCGGAGGAAAACTAAATAAAAATATTGGGCTAAATTACCTTTTTCTCCCATAAAGAAGGGACTTTTTCCCACGCTTTATGGAATTTTTGATTTGGTCCCATTTTTAGACAAAAGTTGCCAATTTAGTCCCAAACCCCATTTTTAGCCAAGTTTTAACGGAAGACGGAGACTCCGTTGAGTACAGTTGGGCTAAATTACTTTTTTCGTCCCATAGAGAATTGACTTTTCCAATTCAGTCCCATACTTTATGGATTTTTGATTTGGTTTCATTTTTAGACAAAAAGTTGCCAACTTAGCCCCAAGCCCCATTTGTCGTCAAGTTTTAAGGGAAGGACCGAGACCCCGTTAAATGGCTATTAACGTTGGAAGGTGATTCTCACGTGATTTTTCTGTTTATTCCACCCCAAATCGAACATCAGGTCATCCTCCCCTTCCCCGACAATCCTAAAATCTCTTTAGTCATTCTCTTCCAAATCACTTGCGATTACTGGTTTGATTTCAAGAAAAAGCACAAGATCTAAAGTGAAGAGATAGTGAACATTGGCAGATTTATGACGATATCCTTGCGGCCCAACTATCTGATCGGTCAAGTGAAGATAGTGAACATTGGCAGATGTACTCAACTCGATCAGATGGCTGGGTCGCAAGGACATCGTCACGAATTTGCCAATGTTCACTATCTCCACTTGAGATATGTGCTTTTCTTGAAATTAAATCAGTAATCGCAAGCGATTTGGAAAAGAATGGCTGGGAGATTTTTAGGGTTAAGGGGGATGATCTGATGTTCGATTTGGGGGTGGAATGAGTAGACAAATCACGTTAGAATCACGTGTGTAATTTTCCTCCAATGTTAACAGTCATTTAATGGGGTCTCCGTCATTCCGTTAAAACTTGACGAAAAATTGGGTTTGAGACTAAGTTGGCAACTTTTCATCTAAAAATGGGACCAAATCAAAAATCCCGCAAAGTGGGGACTGAATTGGAAAAGTCCCTTTTTTATGAAACGAAAAAGGTAATTTCCCCAACTGTACTTAACGGAGTCTCCATTCTTCCATTAAAACTTGACGGAAAATGGGATTTGGGACTAAGTTTGTAACTTTTTGTCTAAAAATGGAATTAAATTGAAAATTTCGTAAAGCGTGGGATTGAATTGAAAAAACTCCTTTTTTATGGGAGGAAAAGATAATTTGCCAAAATATTGACTTAATTGACGAGCTCGGTGAATTTTTGCCGGATTGAACTACTCGTACAGCAAATATAATTTTATTAATTATACGATTTAATTATTCTTTTTTAGTTACGCACCAGTTAGTTAATTCGGTCTAAAATTATCCCTGAAAATTGTTGTGGAATAATTCAGTTTTTATTTCTCCTAGATCTTGCAATAAGATATAATCATGTTTTTCAGAAGAAATTTTCTGAAAACAAATGAGTTCTTAATTAAATTTGTCAACACAACAGGGACGCGCGACTACAACTTGAGCTAGCAACAGTTAAGGTTTATTTAGTTCAAATGAGAGGAAAACGAAAGTAAAAAAGGGAAAGAAAGTGAAAAGGCAAGGGGAGGAAAAAACCAATAGTTTTCCTTCAAATTGTTTGCTATGATTGGAGGAGGAGTATATTTCAAATACTTCTATTTATTTGGTATGAGAAAAAATATATTGAAAAGGAAAAGACTAATGTTTATAATTTTACTGATTAACCCTTTCTTTTTATTTTATAGAAAAAGATAAGCGAGTTAATATTATACTAAAATAATTTTAGTATATAAAAAAATTAAAATTTTTATTAGTAAAAATATTCATCAAACAAGAACAAAATATTTTTTTTATTAATAAAAACATTCATCAAAATGAGTATTCTGCATTTGTTTTAAATGATTTAGTTTAAACAGAATAAAAATTACTATCAATGATCGACGACGTACTAGTTTTTTTGGCAATATGTTTATCTTTTTCAAAAGTTATGTATTGATATTATTAGCGGAATGGAAAAAAGAATTGGAGAAAATTATATATAATGGGTAATGGAGTAAATAAAAATAAAATGTACTTTTTATCATTTTGGCCTTATACTTTCCTTTTCCGCACAATTTTGAAAGGAAAACGAAATTGAACTCCAGAAGGGTTTCATATACATCTAGTTTTACTTCTCCTCCAACTACTCATCCTAACCAAACACCAATTTTTTTTTTATACATCTACTTTTCTTATGCACCCACTTTTCACCCTGACCAAACAATCTGTCAAAGTTAATTATGCTTTATTTTTTTGAAGCAATTAAGATCATTATGAATTAGGATAATAAGGTAGTAACAAAATTAAAGGGTTAATTTCAATGTTCGTAGTCCAACTTTGCTACCAAATCAATTTTGGGAAAAAAGCAACCCATGTGATATTCTAAATGAGTAAATTATCCACTTATAAAAAAATAAATAGTAATTTATTCTTCTGTATTTTTTAAAATGGAGCAATTTATCCCCCGTGTTTTGCAAATGAAGCAATTTACCTCCCTGTAAATTGCTTCATTTGCAAAACACAGGGAGATAAATTGCTATTTTTTTTTTTTTCATAGAGGGGTAATTTGCTCATGCAATATCACAGGGGAGTAAATTGCATTAAACCCAATCAATTTGGATACTCCCTGTTCCGACCTCATCAATTTTGGTCCCTTCGTTAGTTGACCGTAAAACCAACAGTCAATCCCAATTTGAAGGGAGAATCAGGCGAGAATTGTGTTGTAAATTGGCATAATTAATTGCTAATTTGTAACAACAATGTTGTCGAAAATATGGATGCAATTACGTACTAATTCATAGACTAGATTGATAGAGGAATATAGGAAAATATGATAGGAAAATATTGAGCATTTGATACGTATATAAGGGGTATGCAGGGGTGAGTGAAGTTTATGTCCCATATTGAAAGTTTATGTACAATATAAATTCCTTATATTAAAGTTCAATATTCAAATTTGTTTGAAAAGTGTTATGAAAAACTAGAGTGAACGTGGGTTTACCCCACATGTACGCCGACGCCGCCCACTCGGCCAGGCTTGGCTCCGGCTCCGGCCATGGAATCGGGTATTAGGGTGAATGTCTCAGTCTCAATATATATTGTTCTGCGGCAAAAACCACCTGGATTAAAATACAAAAAATTGCTTTCAAATTTTTGGTCAAAATCGGATTTAATTCAGGTTTAAACCTGAATATTAATGACTTTTAAATTCAGGTTTCTAAACCTAAAAACAACTGAAGTTTCAAACATATTCTGCCCGTTTGAATTTGGTTTATTGCTACAGTAATGGCAGCGAATGGTGGCTACTGCTGAAGCCTATAAAAAAGGTTGCCTTGCCTTCAAACACACACACACAACATACAATATTCAGCTAGCTCGCTCTCTCTCTCTCTCTCTCTCTCTCTCTCTCTCTCTCTCTCTCTCTCTCTCTCTCTCTCTCTCTCTCTCTCCTCTCTCTCTCTCTCTCTCTCTCTCTCTCTCTCTCTCTCTCTCTCTCTCTCTCTCTCTCTCTCTCTCTCTCTCTCTCTCTCTCTCTCTCTCTCTCTCTCTCTCTCTCTCTCTCTCTCTCTCTCTCTCTCTCTCTCTCTCTCTCTCTCTCTCTCTCTCTCTCTCTCTCTCTCTCTCTCTCTCTCTCTCTCTCTCTCTCTCTCTCTCTCTCTCTCTCTCTCTCTCTCTCTCTCTCTCTCTCTCTCTCTCTCTCTCTCTCTCTCTCTCTCTCTCTCTCTCTCTCTCTCTCTCTCTCTCTCTCTCTCTCTCTCTCTCTCTCTCTCTCTCTCTCTCTCTCTCTCTCTCTCTCTCTCTCTCTCTCTCTCTCTCTCTCTCTCTCTCTCTCTCTCTCTCTCTCTCTCTCTCTCTCTCTCTCTCTCTCTCTCTCTCTCTCTCTCTCTCTCTCTCTCTCTCTCTCTCTCTCTCTCTCTCTCTCTCTCTCTCTCTCTCTCCTCTCTCTCTCTCTCTCTCTCTCTCTCTCTCTCTCTCTCTCTCTCTCTCTCTCTCTCTCTCTCTCTCTCTCTCTCTCTCTCTCTCTCTCTCTCGTCTCTCTCTCTCTCTCTCTCTCTCTCCTCTCTCTTCTCTCTCTCTCTCTCTCTCTCTCTCTCTCTCTCCTCTCTCTCCTCTAAAAATCAGAATTCATCCTTGCTCCAAAAATTCGAGCTCTTACCAGCTTTCAGAAAGATTTTTGAGTGTTATTCGAGGGTATTTTTTTGATAAGGTGCAATACTATCGAATAGAACCATCTTATCATGAAAGAAGTTTATGTAGTACCCGGTGCACGTTGACGGGACGTTTAATTTCTTCAAGGCAAGTAAATCTTTTTTTTGATTTGATTGGTTTCTTCGAATTGAGAATTGTTTCATTCTGTAAGTTTTCGTTTTAATTTCTGTAAACAACATATCTAAATTGTTTTTCCTTTGTGTTCCAACGTGTTTGTTTTTGTTTTTGGGCTTACAATGAAGGAACTTTTGTTGGTGATTCAGGTGACTAGACAGACCTGAACCAACTGATACCGATCCCAAAACTGTTGATATTGAGCAGTGGACCGAGAGGGATCAAATAGGTCCAGGAGCTATTTTGTCAGCAATGTCGAATAGACTCTTTGATATCTATTGTTCACACTCCTACACTGCAAAATCACTATGGGATGAGTTGGACAGGAAATATAATACTGAAGAGTAAAGACTCGAAAAGTATTATGTTTCAAAGTTCATGAGGTATTAGATGGTCGAGAGAAGGTCTATAACTGAACAGGTGGATGAGATTATCGATCTTGAGCATGCTCTGTCTGATGCTGAGATGAAGCTTCCTGAAAAGTTTCTGGTCATGTCCATAATGGATAAACTTTCTAAATCTTGGGAAAGTTTTGGCATGGACTCAAATATCAGAAAGGGAGATTGTCTCTGGATGATTTTATGGTTGCTATCAACATTGAGGAAGAGCATAGGAATCAGACCACAAGATACTTGTTGAGCATCAACTAAGGGACACTTTAATAATTGAAAAAAAGAAAGTGAATAATGTAAATCTGAACTCGAAAACCATCAATAAAGACAAGGCCGAAAAAAATAAAAAATCAAAAGCAAGCAAACCTTGTCGGAACTCTGGGAAGGTGGGACACTGGACCAAGGATTGTCCTAATAAAAAGGCCAATACTAGGCAGGCAGCTGTCAACATAGTTGTGGGGGGTTCTAGCGGTACTAGCACCTCAAGAGCAACTGAAAGGTATGTCTCTTTACAACCTGAACTCCTTACTATTTATGAACTTTTTGATTGATTGATTGATACTGGAGCAAATGTGCACATTTGTGTTGATAAATCCATTTTTCTGTCTTATCAGGCCATCAATGGAAGGACAGTAAGTATGAAAAACTCCGGTACAGCTAAAGTACTTGGAATAGGAAACGTGGACTTGAAGTTTCCTTCAGGGCGTATTCCGTCTTTAAAAAGAGTTCACCATGTACCTACTATTAGGAGAAATATAATAAGTGGTTTTCTAATAGTTAGTGAGGGTTGTGAACTATCTTTCAAATTCAATAAAGTAGTAATTCTACAATTTGGTGTTTTTGTTGGTAAAGATTATTTATCTGATGGCTTGTTTAAAGTTCGAGTTGATTGCAATAAAATTGTTGTTTCTGATTCTATTGTTTTGAATGTCGAATCTTTTTCTTTGTGGCATAGTAGATTATGTCATTTTAATTTAGGTTCAATCAAACGTATGATGAATTTTGATTTAATACCTAGTCATGAACGAGGTCACAAATGTCAAATTTGTGTAGAAGTTAAACAAGTTAGGAAATCCTCTCAATCAATTGAAAGGGTTTCGAAAATACTTGATTTAATTCACATTGATATTCGTGAGTTCAATAGAATTTTGACTAGGGACCACAAGCAATATTTTTATCACCTTTATAGATAATTACAGTAAATATTGTTATGTGTTTCTCATTATAAATAAGGATAAAGCCTTAGATAAATTTATTTTGTTTAAAAACAAAGTCAAAATCCAAACTGGTAAGAAACTTAAACGATTACGGTCTGATAGAGGAGGGGAATATAAGTTGAATGCGTTCAATGAATATTGCCAAAGTTGTGGCATAATTCATGAAAAAACTCCTCCATACTCACCTTCGTCTAATGAAATAGCTGAACGAAAGAATAGAACGTTTAAAGACATGATTTACAATATGTTGTTAACTTTTGAGTTACCTAGTATTTGTGGGAAGAGACTTTGAATACGGTTTGATATATTCTAAATAGAGTCTCTCTGAAACACAATACGAGTACTCCTTTCGAATATGAAAAGATAGGAAATCGAGCCTCAAATACTTTCGAGTGGGGGCCTAGCAAAGATGTTGGCCTAGAACACAAGAGAAAGAAATTGGGCCCTAAGACTGTCGATCGTCGCCCAGAAAAATAGATCGTATAGTCATCCCTCTTGTTCATATATCCCATACTTGTTTGTTTTGAAATAGTTTCTTCTGAACAAGATCGGGATAAGAAAGCCTGCGTGCTTTTATTCACACACAAGAAAGGAAAGGATACCAAAGAATCGATCCCCAACAGTAAGTTCATTGCCAATAACCACAACTTATCGTTCTCTGTTACAAGAAAGACATGACATTGGCCAATCTGTGCACATCAAGCACAACTTAACTTTTGAATTCTCTACACGAAGAAGAAACCGATGACGGCAAAGAAAAAATATCAGCTGGGGAAGCAGCGCAGAACAGTTATTACAGCAGCAGCTACTGCAGTTTTGACCAAAGCACTTATTTCCGGTGGACGTAACTCAAAACAGAGTACACAGTCTGAATTATGGTGAGGGTGAAAATGAGAATTGCAGCTATGACAAAAATAATAGCCCAGGGACTTCTGAGATAAGTTTGGAAGAAGATCCCTCCGCCACTCGTTTGACATCTTATTGAGCGAAAGTCTCAGCCTTCTAGCCACTGTCCAATACTCATACGCTAACATTTTATCAGGATCAATCATAGTGTCCCTACGCAGCCTGTAGAAAAGTCTAGCCACTTCACGACGACGTAGCGTGGTGCGGATAATGCCCCGCGATTGCAGGAGGCTAACATCATTGGAATCTTCAAGGAGGGCGCGCATGAAATGGATGTACGAAGTGAACTCAATTCCAGCACCCCTGTGGAACTGCTCAAAGGCAATTATGTTCAAGAAACTTGATTTGGAAAGTTTATCCAGAGAAATCTGCGGAAGCTTAAGGGTTCTAAGTCCAAATGAGATGTCCAATAGGCTTCTCGTTTTGCTTGTTGTAAATCCAATTCCAGCCTGGTGAAGCTCTGTGGCTGATGGGATGTTGAAGTCAACTCCAGTTTGTGTTGTTCTATTTCTTCGCAAGTTGAAGCCAAATTCAGTGTTCGTGCTCTTTCTCCTTTTTTTCCATTCGCCTGATTTCTGGATGCAGAAGGCATTGTCGATACAAATCCAGTACATGCAAGTGCTCGTCCTCTGTCCTCCCCATATCCTCTTTCCTCTGCACTGGTGCGCCCAACAGGGATAAGAACTTGAGTATGAGTTCAATAACCTGAACATATTCCAACTGTTCGTTATAATCAGAGAACCTAAGAAAAGTGGAAAATATGCATAAGCAGTGAATGTCAAAAGCATGACATGGCCATGATATACAAGGAGTGAGTCAAAAACTAGGAAATAGCATCCCCAGGGAGACAGACAAAGAGATCAAGAATGAAACTCACATTACTGTTGTCATTGTCAACCAAAAATAACTTCACAAGAACCAGCATGGGGAGCTGGTTTTCGAGCAACATCATGTCGTGTATGTAGTATTCCATTTCGCTCATGTTGATCTCATCCGTGCCGAATACAGCATTATCTGAAACATCTTGATAGTAAAAAGCACATCCTGCACGCAATATCTCAATAAGGAAGCAGCCATCAAGAATCATCAACCGCAAAAAGGCATCCGTGTCATATTGCAATGGTGATCTAGTTGATCATACGCGTCTTTCAAATCCTGCACAAAAATTATACAAAGCATCTACATAGTATTCTAATGGTCTTCCGGATCTTGCCAGGTACTGAATAAGACAATGTTCCTTGTGCTGCTCTCTTGGCAAACAAGACTCATGGCCATGATAATAAGGGCCAAATGATACCCTGTAGGGTCTGTAAACAAAATCATCTTGTTCCCGATGGACATTGGCAGGTAGTCTATAGATACAAACTCTCTTTCTATTCCGCTGCTCCTCTCCTGTTGAAATTTCTCTGGCTCGTCGATTCATAGTGATAACCCAACTTTCCATGTTCATCAGATTTTCACCTTGCTTGATTCGCTAGTGATAAAGATGCATGCTCAAAACATTCTTTTTTACTTCAACTAACCACCCCCTATCACTTCAATCCCACATTTTCTTATACCTTGCTTCTTGTTTGTATAAAATGAAGACACCATCTACATATGCTAAGATTCTACATACCCTTCTTCACTCAGGGAAAACTTATAAACTAAGCTAACTGAATTAAACTAAGTCTAAAGTAAGAAGCCAGATAATATTCAATTCATTGCTCAAAAGCTATGGAATAAAGAGCACAGCCCATACATCCACACCTAATTTAATAAGAAAGGAAATAGAATATAACTGGAGAATAAATACCATCATGACTATTCATGTTTCTGCAATTACACCACAACCATGGTTGAATTGATAATGCCAGAACACATTTACAGGAAATTGTCAATGCCACCGTCCAACCTTTGAACAAACCTGATTCTTCCATTCACACTGTCCAATGAGATTCCCTCTTCCATTTGCTCTTTCTCTGTTCATTTACCCCCCAAGGCAAACAAGATTCTCAACTATTGAAAAAGAAAAACCAATTAGAAACGGCTGAAAACAACTGATACAATAAAATAAAAGAGACAGGTATATGCAACAATTAAACGAGTAATTTGAGATTGTGCAGTGAGTGGCATAAATAAAGAACAGTCGTGAATGCTTACTTCGATCACAGCAAATCCATTCTGGACAAAAACTCCCATCGTTTTCCACCATCTTGTGGGTGCTTCGGGGGGTATCTGATGGTGTGCGGCGGACGAAGGAAAGTAGCGGCGACGTTGCTGCCGCTGCCGCTGCCGGAGGTTTCCCGGCGGAGGTAGTGTCGAGTTGTGGTAGAGAAAACAGAAGAGAGAAAACACGGTGAGAGGGAAAGAGGATATTGGATTTTCCTATTTTAAAAATCTCCTTAAATAGAAAAAAAGATACTATATGATTTAAAATGAAAAGTAATAATTAAATCAGATCTCTTAATTGACGTAATTATAAATATTTCTCATTATTTGAAAATTATATAATTATTTAAAGATTATCTAACAACTTAGTCTAATTTATGTTCTCTTTTCATTCATTTTTTATGAATTATATGGATTATAATTTTACTTATTTTTTAAAAAAAAATTGATGGATTACGTGGACAATTATTTTCACAATTTTTTCCATCCACTTGGTTTAAATTTTTTTTTCTTACAATTTTTTTATATAATATTTTTATATATAAAAAAATTAAAGTATGTGCGAGCGTGAGTTGTCTTTTTTAATTTCCTTGTATCACTTTATTCTCTCCATTCTGGATTCTTTATTTGGGTAAACTACAAGTTTATAATGGGCGTCATTTGAATTTGATATAATCATGAATACCCTTAATTATTTAAATAATTATCAAGACTCCTAATATTTGATGAAATTATATGTCTTTGGAAAGATGCTTGTAATTGTTAATTTTAACCTCGTTGTATTTTTTAAAAAAAAAAAACATAATATAACTTTTCGTGTAAAAAATAAGGATAGTAAAATGTTTACTTATTTGCGAAAAAATAAATATAGTTTAAAATATTTTTGCAATTTATGTTTAGTCAATTATAATAGTTATTTTAGGATCTTTTTCATTAATAAATATTAAAGCAAAATGTATAAAATGTTGCTGATACTTTGGCAAAATTGCAAGAAAATAAACTCCTATTAAATATTGAAGATATTTCGTCGTTTATTACTCATTAACCCTTGTATTTTTAATAATTTGCATAACTGCACCTATCACATGCTATAACTCCAAATTTTTTTTCCATAATTTAATTCTTCTTTTTCATTACGTAAAAAAGAAAAGGAAAAAAATAACATTGAGGGTGTGAAAATTAAAACTTGATGGGCAAATTGGACTAAGAGGGTGTTCGGTTGAACTTATAAACTTTCTAAAATATTTTATAAGATTTTCGAGAACTTATAAGATGTTGAAAATTGTTCAATAAGATTTTTGAGGTAAGAGTTTATAAAATTCAAAATAAGATATTATGAGCTTATAAAATTTAATTAAAAACGTGAAAAAAGTGAGAAGTTTTCGACTTACATATTTTTAATATTTTAACGAATTTCTACAATTACAGTCATATTAATTAGAGAAGTAATATTACTCCCATTTTATAAGCTTTTGAATGTATTGTTTTTTGTAAATGTTCCTAGAGTTTATTTTAAAAATACGATTTAATATTTTATAAGTTCCAAAGAAAATATATTATAAAATATTTTAAATAAATTTAAACAAATACCCTCTCTAATATGAAATGTCGGCTCACGTTAAAACTTCAACTAGGCCCTTTTTTGGTCAATTCATTAGAAACCCAATTTGACACGTGTTAGTCAGACGTTCCATCATAAAAATCTTCTGAAGAAGTCTTTTCTTTTTTTTTAATAAATTAATAAATTACAGACACCTTTCTTAAAATTTGTCATAATTATATATACCTCCTCAGTAATTAAGAAATTATACATACATCATAAAATATAAAATAATTATGTAACCCCTAAAAAAATTAGGTAAAAATTATTATTTTTCCATTGTTAGTTTTCTTTTCCTATAATTTTTTTCTAAAAAATTGAAGTTGTAAGAATAAATATTCAATAGAGAATATTAATTTTGTTAAAAAATATATAAAATTGTAATTAATAATTTGAAAGCTTAGTTTAATCCGTTCAATACAAAAATTGAATCAAAACCTAGTTGAGATACAAAATGAAAAAACAGAAATATTTGTAATTTCTCAAACAATAAACATTATAATTAGGGTAAATTACAGTCACCTCCCCTTAGAGTTTGACATAATTACAAATATCCCTCGTTGTTTGAAAAATCACAAATACCCCCTGAAGTTTGTAATTTTTAACCAAAAGCCTGAAATTAACCATTTTACCCTTGAATTTTTTATTAAGATTGTAGAAAATCAGCCGAGCCAAATAGCATTGTTGATTCTCTGTGTAAAAACTTTAAAAAACTTCTCCCTGCGTATTATAATTCAATTTTTTTTAAGAATTAAATAAAAAATAATTAAGTGCATAAGGTCATTTTGTTCAGTTCACCCATAAAAATGAATGAAAATGAGTTAGTTGTTAGATGATTATAAATTTTAAATGATGTGTTTATAATTTTCTAAATAATAAAATAATATTTATAATTATATCAAATTTGGGAGAGGTAACTGTAATTTACGACATAATTATACCAAACATGGCTGTGATTGACCCCTTTTCCTTTTTTTCTTTTTTTGTTTGTGTGTGTGTGTGTGTTTTTGTATCATCCTGTTACTTGTTTAGGACTCTCAACGAAATGGGATTGGTTAAATGTCTCTAGGGAACTTGGAAAGACAAACTATTTTCCACCCATCATTGAGACCTCGCTTCCAAGAATTCAGATTCAGTGCCCGAAAACAATAGAATTTGAATCTTGAGAGACAATATACCAGAAAAAATGGCATCCGCAGCTGCTTCTTTGTGTTCATCAACCTTTCTTCAGTCAGTTGGTGGAGGCCACGAGTCTTCTTTTTCCACTCCCAATTCACTCACTTTTACAAGTAATATGTAGTCTTTTTCTCCCTTCTTACATAATTCTGGGAATACGCTTTGTAAAGATTGAGCGTTTCTGTGTTCTTTGTGAATCTTGAAGCTCAATTCCGAATCCTGATGGTAAATTGACCAGAGAAAATTCTTCTTTGTTAAAGGGGTCTTGGCCTGCTTCCTGTATAAAGTGATAATATGTGTGATTCTGGGTGTGCTGTGTGCATGAAATGGGTAACTTTCTCTGGGTTTTGATTGCTTTGGGCTTTTGCAATGTATGGTATTGCTAATTACTTTCTAAATTTGCACATTTGGAAGGACTTGGCTTTTGGGTATTAGGATTCTTGATTGTTAGTTCAATTGTGTTTAGTGTAGGGGATATGCTTCTTGCAAGTTCAGTATTGATTTAGTTGTTGCATTAGCATTTATTGCTACCATGTATAGCTAGACTGGCTATAGAGGGTGATGAAACTCCTGTATTTGTGGATATGCTTGTTTGATCTTCAATAATTATGCAAGAAGTTCGGCATGTAACTTTACGTGGGAGATAGAGCTATTCATTTGTCTCATTAATTGGAGTTCAAAAGCTACTTGCGTCGTTATTGAGATGTTATTGACAATTCTTGGTTTGTTTCATCACTCGAAAATATATTTCCTTGACCAGTAATGCATTATTGCAGTTCAAAGTTGCTAAAACTGATATTGGTTGTTAGAGCAAGTTCACCGTTATCAGCTCTTGCATCTACTTCGCCTTTGATGATTGTATTGTCGTTTGGACCTCAGACATTGTTGCTGAAATGAATATATGCCATCAATCAAACTTAGCTTACTTGATCCGCCCTGTGGAATTCCTCTTTCTCTGCGTTTTTTGGTGAAAGGATTTCTTATTATAGAGACATTGGGCAGAAAGGTTTTAGTTGGCTTTCTGATTGTGTTCAGTTTAATGCATGAAATGCAGGAGAAAATCTCTAACTGTGGTGAAGGCAACCTCTCGGGTCGATAAGTTCTCGAAAAGTGACATCATTGTCTCTCCATCTATTCTTTCTGCTAACTTTGCCAAGTTAGGAGAACAGGTAGATTATCATAATCTAACCTTTTCTTTCAGAAACTACAAGCAATATCTAAGAAGGATACCTCTTTCATTTTGCATGCAACTGCCGCAATATCCTAAGTATCACTATTTGCTTTCACATAGTACTGATTCACGTCTTTTGTCCAGGGTGATTGATTTTCGCTGTTCTATATGTCATATAACTAGGTGAAAGCAGTAGAGTTGGCAGGTTGTGATTGGATTCATGTTGATGTGATGGATGGTCGCTTTGTCCCAAATATTACGATTGGACCCCTTGTAGTTGATGCACTCCGTCCTGTCACAGATCTTCCGTTGGATGTGCATCTGGTACCTTTACTGTTCAGCTTTTTACTTATCAACTTCAGGATCACTCTTATGTCAGAACCCTTTGTTTACATAGATTTAAAGCTTGGCAGATGATAGTGGAACCTGATCGGCGCGTGCCCGACTTCATAAAGGCTGGAGCCGACATAGTTAGCCTTCATTGTGAACAATCTTCAACTATCCATTTGCACCGCACCTTAAATCAAGTAAGATTTTAAGCTACGGAAGCTATACTCAAGGCAGTGTTGTTAAGGTCTCGATTTGTAGTTAAGTTCTCAAGTTTGCTAGCCAAGAATTACAATATCACCTTCTGGCATAAGATGTGTCTGTCACTAGACTTTTTAGTTTAGTGATATTTTTTTCTGGGATTTATTCAGCGGAAAAGGAAGATGCTTGTGGTGCAGAGAAAGTTTGGATCCTTCCAGTTTTAGACGCAAAAATTGCATTTTCAGAGTGACAAATCACATTCACATTCTACTTTTTTTGGATTTCATTTAGGTCAAGAGTCTTGGTGCTAAAGCTGGAGTTGTCCTGAACCCTGGAACCCCTTTGAGTGCCATAGAATATGTTCTTGATGGTAAGATTAAGTACTTTGTTGGCTGATAAAATTCTGAACAGCAAGTGTCATGGAGGGATAATATCAATAAAATTTTGAAGTGTGCTTCTCATAGTTGACGAGCTGTGTGTTGAGATCATCATGGAATATGTGCTACTTTTGGGGGAAATGAAATTCTTTACTTAACAGCATGATAACGTCACTGTAAATCTGATACTAATGCTTAAAGTAGCACGGGAACGAGGCAAGAAAGAAGATCATAAATTAACAAAAATCACCCCCAATTTTATATTAATTACAGTGGCAACACAGGGTGCCATTGTGGTAAAAACATCCTTATGATGAAAACGTCGTTGACGTACCATTGTACTTATTGAAATAGTAGTGGTGGTTTCTGCAATTTGACCACAGTTGAGGGGATGTAGATTTAATCATCTCGAGAATTGACAAATAAGAGTTAGTTTGAGAGCCATGTTGCAAATTCCTTGAGCATTTTTCCATATTCTTTTTGACTGGAAACAAAAGCATGAGTGTTACACGTAACAAAGAACAAGTAATGAAGCATAAATAAAGTCTTGGAGTAAAGGTTGTCAGTTGAACGTTGCTTTCTTGTTTCCTTTATTATAGTTTGAACTGTTCACTCTAGCCATGTTTTGTCGAGTGAATTGACATCTTCTAGTGTTTTTCTTCATGTAATAACAGTGGTTGATCTGGTTTTGATTATGTCCGTCAACCCTGGTTTTGGTGGGCAAAGCTTCATCGAGAGCCAAGTCAAGAAAATCTCAGACTTGAGAAGAATGTGTGCGGAGAAGGTAGTAAATACGGTTCTGTTTGCTCTTTGCCTGGTACACCTGAAGCATTCACATTCTGATGTTTGCATTGCAGGGAGTCAACCCATGGATTGAGGTAGACGGTGGAGTTGGTCCTAAAAACGCTTATAAGGTCAGCCACCTCTCTCTCTCTCTCTCTCTCTCTCTCTCTCTCTCTCTCTCTCTCTCTCTTTGCTTTAGTATGTGGACAGGGATTACTGCTAACGCTATAACCAAAAGATCTCTTTGTGCCGTCTCCTCTTTTTGCCTTCCCCTTTTTTCAATCCCTTATGCAACACAATCTAATATGAAATATAGCATTACTCTTACTTTGATCATATCGGCAGGTAATTGAAGCTGGGGCCAATGCATTAGTTGCTGGTTCTGCTGTTTTTGGAGCGCCCGACTATGCTGAAGGTAAGTGTAAAACAACTTTTTGCAAGCTTATTCAGAAGAATTTGGGCTTCGTTTGCTTCCAATTTCAACACGCTTTTCTTTGTTTTTCGGAGATAGAGAAAGAAAGATAGAGATAACTTGAAATGCAGTAAAAATATAGATAAACATTCATGATGTTTTCTAGTTATTTTTCATACAACGAAGAAACCAAAACAGACAAAGTTTTGGTTTTACTGTTTTAATGATACGTCCTCGACGTTTTTCATACGTGTTATCTCTTGTGTTTGCAGCTATTAAAGGGATCAAAACCAGCAAAAGGCCCGACGCAGGTCCGGTATAAATTACCCGTTGGAGATTTTGTTTACGTCTACCTTTGGCTTTGCACTCTCGATTCGCAGGTAATACCTATACCAATGCTCGCTGTTATTTTACACGTTCTTGATCTTATATTTTACCTTTCTGCTGCATGTAATGCATCCCTTACATCATATTATTAGCAGATCATCGAAAAAAATTGAAGCCATGACAAACACTGCAGAGGTTATTTCGATCACAAAATGAGACACCACTAACAGATTTCTTGCAGATTTAAGAAAAAACTACTTCTGCAAAATTTGTTTTCATTTTCTCCCCATCTGCGAAAAACATCTCTGTTGTTTCCTTATATCATTACAAAACACACAGTTCTGTTCGTTTTAACTTATTTTTATTTATCTTACACTAACACAAAATATGAAACCAGACGCGTTACTTGCTTACATACATCGTTTCGACTTTCTTTGTTTTGATGACTCCTTTTTGTATCGCAGACGATATCCAGGACAAGTAGGAGCAAAACATCATCGAACTTTGTTGTCAGGTGTTAGAAAAAATACGGACAGACAAGAAGAGTAATCATAGAGCTGTTATGAGATGAATGTGTATAGCAATACTCCTCATTGGGATTTTGTGTAGGAAAGATCAACATACTTATGTTCACTTACTAGAAAGAAGAAAAGGGACATGCTTCTTCATGTACATGTCATGTTTTTTTGTATATAAATGTATTAGTGAGTTCCCTTGATCGTATTATGTCGGAATATTTGGCTTCTTTGGATTCGGATTTTCTTTTAGGGTTTAATGCAAATTATCCATTTTGTGATATTGTAAATAAGCAAATTATTCTCTTATAAAAAAAAAAGATTTAATGGTTTATTAAGATGACACAAACACGCAGATGTACATTGTTGGAAGATATTTCGGTCCATAGATTTTCTCATGGATTTAACGCAATTTACTTCTCTGTATTTAGTGCAAATGAATAAATTACCCCTCCTCTCATGAAACAAAAATAGCAATTTATTTTCTCGTGTTCTTTAAAATGGAGCAATTTATCTCCTGTGTAGGGAGGTAAATTGCTCCATTTTAAAAAATATGGGTCGGTAAATTGATTCATTTTAAAAAATACAAGAGGTAAATTACTATTTTATTTTTCATAAGGGGGTAATTTGCTCATTTAGAATATCACAGGAGGGTTGCTTGCATTTTTTTCAATTTCTCATACTTAAGTATTGTTCGATATTATTGTTGACATAATGAATAATAATTTACGATAAAGTGAAACAAATATTTATTTCACAAAGAGCGGTTACCTATACCGACATTAATATTTTATTGTGTCAATAATATTAATAATTTGTTTTTTTTTTTAAACATGATGTGTTAGTTTATATATATTTTTATTTTATAATATATTTTAAAAATGTAAAATATTATTTATAATATCACAGTCACGATGGTCGATGAGTCCTCAAAAATCAGAACCCATTATTTTATAAGGGATCATGATCATACTGAAATTCAGAATCACGCCATGGCAAAGAATTTTTCCATTTGGTGTGTTGGATCAATCGGCTTCAAGTCATTCTGTTCTTGACAATACAGATACTACTGGTAGTAGGGTTCGTTTGGGATGACGAGCGAATTGATTAGGCCCTTGGAAAAATATCACATCAAATTCCCAGTTGATTGGCGAAGCTAACCATCTGAAGTTGAAGCAGTTTACACGACCAGCCAAATTGTGTGCATGTTCATTGAACAGAGAATTTCGGCCTATTGCACAAGCTCGAGGATTCTGCAACAGCGCCTCTTCTTTCTATTGCACAGCCGCTGCAGAACTGTAAGGCAGCTCTCGCAAATCCATGCCCACATTATCACCAATGGTTTTGCCAAGAAAAGCTTCATTCTTGTCAAGCTATTGTCTCTTTATACGGTTTTCAACAATTTCCCGCGTGCCCACCAAGTGTTCGACCAGGTGCCGGATCCGAGTGCTGCTCTCTGGAACCAGGTTATTAGAGGCTGGTCGATCGGTGGGAACCCGTGTAAATCGGTGGAGTTGTTTAATAGTATGGGCCGTTCTTTAGCGCTGCCTGATGGGCACACTTATACTTTTGTTATTAATGGTTGTGCTAAAGGAGGGTTGTTGGGAGAGGGGGAGCAGGTTCATGGGAAGGTTTTGAAGAGTGGGTTCTGTTCTAATGTTTATGTTGGGACCAGTTTGGTTGATTTTTATGTGAAGCGTGGTGGGGATGATGGAGTTGGGAAGGCGAAGCGTGTGTTCGATGAAATGGGCGAGAGGAATGTGGTCACGTGGAATTCGTTGCTTTTGGGGTGCTTTCAGTGTGGAGATGTTGATGGGGCACGAAGAGTGTTCGAGGAGATGCCGGGGAGGAATGTTGTGTCGTGGACCACCATGATTGCTGGATGCACACAAAATGGGAGATGTAAGGAAGCATTGACCTTATTTTCTGAGATGCAGCTGGAGAATATAGAGTTTGACCAGGTCACCTTGGTGGCAGTTCTATCAGCATGTGCTGAATTGGGCGATCTGAACTTGGGGAAGTGGATCCATTCATACGTTGTTGAGTCTTTCAGTTATAGAAAGCAGCCAGTCCTCATTTCGTTGGAGAATGCACTGATACATATGTATGCCAGCTGTGGTGAAATTGACACAGCATTTGGAATATTTAAAGGGATGGATCAGAGAACTACCGTTTCTTGGACTAGCATGATTACAGGCTTCGCGAAACACGGTTACGGGGATGAGGCTCTTTCTGTGTTTCACTGGATGGAAGGCATAGAAGACAACAATGTTAGACCTGATGAAATCACATTCTTGGGTGTTCTGTGTGCCTGCAGCCATTCTGGGTATGTCAATGAGGGACGCCATTACTTTCAGAGTATGATTGAGACTTGGGGAATTGAACCAAGGATAGAGCACTTTGGGTGCATGGTTGATTTGTTGAGTCGTGCAGGATTATTGGATGAAGCACATGAGCTGGTGAAATCTATGCCTATGAAGCCGAACGATGCGATTTGGGGTGCCATTCTTGGTGGATGTAGGATATACAAAAGTGTGAAGCTTGCTTCTGATGTAGCTGATTGGTTGACCGAGGAACTTGACCCTCATCGAGCCGCTGGCTACTTTGTGCTATTATCCAATGTATATGCTGCTGCTAAGAAGTGGCAGGATGTCGTGGGTATCAGGCAAAAGATGCTTGATATAAAGGTGAGGAAGCCTCCTGGTCGAAGTTGGATCCAGATAGAAGGAAACATATTTGAATTCCTGGCTGGTGACAGGTCTCATGAGAGTGTGTCTCTGATATATGATGTTCTTGATGAGATCACAAGGGAAGCCAGGTTTCAAGGCTACAATACATATTCTGCTGATGCTTTTACAGGCATCACGGATTAAGATGAGTACAAGGCAAAAGATGTTTAAAGCAAAAACCAGAACCCTCCTGGTTGAACTTAATCCTGAAATTCTAGACAATGTGCAAAGCACTCGTCTTGTTCTAAAAGCTGCCTGCTGAGCAAGGGAAGCAATGCCGTATTGCCAATGCTTATCTGGCAAGAGGATTGAGGAGTAGGATAGTTGGTGAAAAGTGCCCGGATCAAGTTTCTCAAAAATAAACTCTGCCTTTAATTGCACTTGATATCAATGGATTAAATCATCAGTGAAGTTCTTGCTGGTACAGGTCACGTTTTCTTATCAAAGAGGCACTTCGTCAGATCACAAGAATTGGGGTTGCAAGGCTTCATTGTATATTTTGTGATAGAAGCATAAAAACATATGCCATTGGATCAATGGATCGCACCCATTTTTCTTTCCTCGGCAATTCTATGTTCCCCACCTAATGATACTATGTCGAAAGGGGCAAAACAAAAAGAGGTAGGACTAATGGCATTAAGTGGATGTGATTATTGAATCACATTTATTTGCTGACTAAACTCTCACAGCAATGAATTGAAAATATGAGCACAGACAGGTCGGTTTGGGTCGATTGAGAGTGTTCCTGAAAAAAATAACCAGATCGGCTCATCCATTGAATCTCAAGGTGAGTGATCTAACCTTATTGCAATCTTATACTACACAAACATTAGATTTTATATCTTCTATTGGTACCATGTAAGACATGCTCATCAATCTAAAGACTCATTGTGAGATTAGTTATCTCTCATATGAATTTTGTCTTCCAAGTTTTACTGATGACATGTTATATCTCTATTTCTGGAGCTTATTTTAATGGGTGTTCTAGTTATAGCAATCAGATCACTAGGACCCCTCCAAGATTTTACTTGTCAAATTGCATGTTAGTGAAATAATTTGTTTTCTTTTTCCTACATTGCATATGGTTTGTAAATAATGGATTTGGAAGCTGTGATAAGCCCTTCCTAATAAGAGGGTGTTAAGAGAGCATTAATATGAAGATGTTTGAATATAATGTCTGAAAATTCATAAAATGTCTTCAGATATTTGATTAGCTTTTAGGACATGGGCTTATTTATGTCACATTCTTATGAACTCCTTTAATCTTTTAGTTTTTGACCATATCAATAAAACCATCACTAATGTTTTGTAAGTTATAAATCAAGTCCTACATATTAGCATTTTTTTTTATATTTTAGGGTAAATTACAATAGGCTCGCCTGAGATTTATCATAATTACAAATACTCCCCTGGAATTAATGGTTGTCTAACAAATACCCCTTACAATGGCTGTCATGAGTATTTGTTAGACGACCATTAATTTTAGAGGGGTATTTGTAATTATTCAAACAATGAGGGGCATTTATAATTAGGAAAAACATCGAGAGAACCGTTGTAATTTACCCTTTATTTTAATGTTATATAACTATAACACAACCTCTACAATTTGATCTCCCAAATGTAGAGGATTTGGTAACTATAAGAGACAAATACTGAGTCAGATATATCCTTAATTTCTATTTTTGGAACTTTCATGTGAAAGCCAACTGCTAATGATATTGGAGTCCACAATTAGTTGATGACATAATTTGGCTGAATGCTAAAATTAGTAGTCAAGAAAAAGTGATATAAATTAGTTCTCAAGCATGTGATGTATCACTATCTCTTTCTTTTTCTCATAAGTAGCATTTGATGAATCACTATCTCTTTCTTTTTCTCATAAGTAGCATGTGATGAAATAATCTTGTCATGTGATGGACTTGAATCTTGTGCTAGCATTTGAATTCATCATATATGTATCACCAATTGTGCTACATCTTAACTATAACTCAATATATCCAATAATATATGTTGAGTTTCAATTATTTTACTATGGTATGTTTTAAAATTTTACGCCCGTAATTATATAGTCATTTTCTTCCCTCGAACCTGGGATTTAGGGATTTATTAGGGTATTGTATCTTTCTAGTGGATATGATAGGTTTTCGGACAAAATCGGGTTTGTAAGAATCTACTCGTGGTAGTACACCAGATCCACTTTGCATCGTAACAGGGTTGTGATGTAGAATTCATCTTTTAGGTAGTACAGTAGTAGCTATGGCTCAAAGCGAATGTTTCACAACGATAGGGGATTTCTACAATCATATCTAAAGAGAGTTACTATGTTGATCGCTCTTTCCCTTTTTTTTTTTATTAATAATAGTACAATAATCTCCCTCCTTTTAACATAATTTGATTGAGGTTAACATAAGTACAATACACTTATTTTGTGATTGATGTATAATTCAAGAAAAGAGTGATCAGTCACATATCATACTTGCTCTGTGATTGGTTTGATTCAACCATATTTAGTCCAGGTAAGAATTTTACGAACAACATGAATATCTACAATGGACCATGTTAGGTGGTGGTAGTTCTACTACCATCTCATTGATCCAATGTGTGAGAATTGGGCATCTCCTCGGAGCATATGAATATTAAGAACATTCAATAAAATCAAGAGTTATTCCAAAAATGAATTAGCATAAGTGGTTAATGAATATAATTACTACACTATTCTAGGGATTTTACTAAGTTTGGAACTTCTTGACTTGTTCAACAAGTTTGCTTTTCTACCAAACAATCCAAACCCCGCCACGTTAAGTTTTGGCAAAATCGAAGTCTACCCGATAACAAATATGTTTCGGTTCTATATTTGTATTGTCACTATAAATTTCTCACTAAGTTTCTACCATGACAACTTTACGCATAATTTGTGTCACTAATAATTATATTGTAACAAAATTAAACTTATTGTAGAGTTAATATTTATTTTTATGGGTAAATTACAACTACTTATCCTGAAGTTTGACATAATTATAAATACTTCCTTGTTGTTTGAAAAATTACAAATACCCCCTAAAATTTGTAATCGTGTAACAAATAATTCATTTCCATCCATTTTTATGGGTGAACTGACCAAAATACCCTTATGCATTTTATTTAATTTTTTGAATTTTTTGAATTTTTTTTGGAGTACAATGTGCAGGGAGAGGTTCTTAAAGTTTTTTACATAAGGAGTTAATAATGCAATTTGCCTCAGCTGATTTTTCTTCTATTTAACTAAAAAATCAAGGGCAAAATCGTCAATTTCAAGCCTTTGTTGAAATTTACAAAGCTCGGGAGGTATTTGTAATTTTTCAAACAACGAGGGGGTATTGTAATTATTCCAAACCTCAGGGAAGGTAGATGTAATTTACCCTATTTTCAATGACAATTTTAAAACTATTACTTAATATTTTCTCGATATCATTATCTTTTGTGGTAACGATACTAAAAACAAACACCGAATCAATAAAAACACTCTGTTTAACGAGTTCTATCCCGTTTCTAACAACAAAATGTCTCAAATATACACGAATTTAGTTCATATCAACAACATACATACATAAAATAGTTCATCATATTAAACAACGAGGGGTATTTGTAATTATTCCAAACCTCAGGAAAGGTACATGTAATTACCCTATTCTCAATGACAATTTTAAAATGATTACTTAATATTTTCTCGATATTATTATCTTTTGTGGTAACGATACTAAAAAAAACACTGAATCAATAAAAACACTTTGTTTAACGAGTTCTATCCCGTTTCTAACAGCAAAAGTCTCAAATATACGCGAATTTAGTACATATCAACAACATACATACATAAAATAGTTCATCATATGAAGCATACATGTAAATCAAAAACCTTAAAACTTAAAACACATTTCCAACACAACAACATTGATCATCGTACTCACTACATTCAAGAATTTTACATGATGTTTTAGCAAAAGAAGATCCAAAAAATATCTAAGTGTTGAGACCAGCCTTCAGAACTGGGTAGGCCAAACCACATGGTACGTCCAATGCTGCAAAAAAATGAAGTGATCATACATTCATCAGATCTGTAATACTTTTTCCCAAAATCTGGTGAAGATATTTTAGTGATGACCCAAATATTTATGGGTGCATTCATAAACCCTCGTGGGGCAGTCTTCCACATTTGGCTACTTGTTTGGGGACTTACAGTAACACTCTACTTTTATAGTTTTGGATCGTGGTATCGACGATAGTATCTGTGGGCGTGTAGAGTTCCGTGTTAGATGAGATGTATTGGAGATATTTATTGAACGATACAAGAAATATAAACTGTTTTAAAAAGTTAGTAAATTTATAAGATAATATAAAAATAATATAAGTTGATAGTCATTCGTATGTATTAAGAAGTTCAATGAAAAAAATTAAATAAAATGCTGTCGAACTTTAATATATAATAGAAAATAGTTTATTAGCAATAGTATTACGAAAACATATGTTTTTATTTATGTGGAGTAATTACACATTGAATAAATCAAATTATCATTTGTAGTATGATGTTATCGGATATTATCATGTTATTGTATTTGATGGTGCCAAAATAAGACCATATACCAAATTACCGAAGCACCCCTGAACATACGTGTAATTACCGGATTGTCATTGGTAGGTATTCTCCAAGTTTGTGGGGCGATATAAATTACTAACATGCCTCTAATGATTAAATTGTAATCGTTAGATGATAGGCGGTTGGAGGGTAAATCTCCGCGTATACTATAAATAAGACGTTTAGTCCATTGTAAACCTTACTTTTTGCTACTTAGGAAATATATTCTTGAGAAGAATTCTCAAGTTTTTGAGTTCTTGACTTGTGATTGTGTGATTGTGCTTGGATCAATCTTTTCCCATTTTCACCCCATCAGTATTGGTAATATTATGCGATAGTCTTGAAGTTGATCGACATATATATTTCTCAGTCTCGGACGATACATTTATGTGTATATACTAGTCGTTGCCGTACGTAGTCCTCGCGAGCATATAAAAAAAATTATGGTGTGAGATCATGAAGAAAAAAAAGAATTTTGTGAAAAGAAACAATCCTAGTGGTGTGAGGGGGTGAAAAAGAAATAAATTCGTGGGAAGAAAGAAACGCGGAGTGAGGTGAAAGAGAAAAAAATAAACTACAATTGTGAGTTTATTAAAAATATGGAAGTTTGTGAGAAAAATAAACATGGACAAGTAATTTGAGAGAGAAACGTAGAGCAAATGATTGAGAGGGAAAAAAAATTGTAATTGTCATATTATTAAAATATATTGAAATTACTATTCTGACCAAATTTTTCTTTGACGTGAAGAAATGACTTAAAGGGTAAATTAGGTATTCAAAAATTGGTACAACAAATTCTTTTTATGTAAATATTACTAAATATTTTTTATATATACATAATTAAATCATTGCCTCAATTAAAAGCATATATTTCCATTATTTTAATCATTAAAAATTTGATAGCACACCACTAATCAATTAAAAATATTCTTCAAAATTAATATAAAGTTTCCAGTGTTGTTCCTGCTATCTTGTCTTTTGTTGAAAAATAATCATACTTACACATATATTTTGTCTTAATTCTAAATTTGATTTCTCCCTTTTTAGGACTGTTTAAGATTAATTTCTAATTTGAGTGATTAAACATGATAATGTTGAGCCAGAAACAGATGATACCATCATTAACACCTGCTAACAACTACAATGTTCATTCTATATAATAAAACACAATCATCAACTTTATGTATATAATCCAGACATGATCATAATACTATTTTTGGACAAACATCATTTTCAATTAATGCCTAACCAATTTTTGGAGATGCTTAATTAAAGAATTAACACCTGAAATCATTCACTCCAAATTGTGGGCACTTGATTAGTCATGCCATTTATGGAAGTTCTTTAAGGTTAACTACATCGGGCTTTCCTGATATTTAATACAACTATAGATATTTCTCTTTGTTTGAGAAATTGTCAATACTCTCTTGATATGTGATATAATTATGTAACCTTTGGTAAAATCAAACCAATCATAGAGCAAGTATGATACTCTTACCATGTGATTGGTCACTTTCCCTGAACTGTACACCAATCGCACGACAAGTGCATTGTACTTGCCATATAATTAGTTCAGGTTTGACCAAATCAGGTCCGGACTAGAATTTCCCAAGACCTATTACAAGAGGGGCGTCTCACAATGAGGTTGTAACCACTCTCTTACCCAAGCACTTGAGAATCTTACGAAGAGGAGGGAGCCGTAGAACGAGTAAAAGTTCAGTTCCAATTAATTACAATTTACATAGAGTTAAACAATGGTAATACATATTAACTTTGTCTGAAAAATTCAGTTACTTATGTAATAAAAATCATGGTTTGTGTTCTTTCCTTGTCATTCATTAAACTCCACGAGCAAAAATATCTGAAATTTTCAAGAATCCTAAGTCAATAAACAGAACAACAAAGACACAGAAGCTCAGGAGTGAGCAAAGAAAGTATAACTAACAGTTAGGCATGCCCTTAAGTTCTGGCAGGCCAAACTCTTTGTTGGATGTGTACTCAAAAAATGAGAATAAAAGCGTCCGATAGACGAGATATTTTCACAACGACACCCGAGTGGTGGTTGGGAAGGCAAATGCATTAAGTATTCGTTACGACAGCTCCCCCTGCTTACAACATATATCGTTAGGCGCAGGGCCGTTTTTCTTGCATGCAGAAATTCTACGTGGATGGACAAGGGCAAGAACGTTGTGCTCAGCCAACGTGGTCATACCGACTGCAGCAAGATTAGGATCTTGCTCTGTGACATCAATGCAGAGAGTTGCCAAGAAATATTAGCCCTTCTCTGCCAATGCTCTTATCAGGGTAGTGCTAATGCTCATTATTTTCTCCAAACTTTTGTTCTTACTTTTGTGTAAATGTAAGAACAACGTTGGACTGATGTTTTTTTGTTGTGTGTTTTTGATTTGTCAGTAGTTGCAGTGTGGTCAGCCAGAGAGGTGTTGGATAAGCTGAACTCTGAGGGACCTCGCGCCCATATCATTCTTGCCGAAGTCAATCTCTTGATGGCCAATGACGCCCGTGTTTTGAGATACATCATGCATGAGAAGAAACTGCAGAAAATCCCTGTGATCAGTAAGCAACAATGCAAAGTTAAATCTTTTTCAATGTTTGTGAAAAATGAATTTAGTTTCCTCATGTATCGTGCTCGTTTCATCAGTCCTAACGACGAGAGATCAGGTTTCTATAACGGTAAAGGGCTTGAGGCTCGGAGCGGCTGACTATCTTGTGAAGCCTCTGCACGAGGATGAGCTATTGAACTTGTGGATGCACTTGCAGAAGTAGAACGGATTTGGATACGTTGTTTGGGTTGTTTTCGACAGAAATATGAGACGTGCTTTGTTTTGCATCGCTTATGTTCTTAATTAGGTTGTCCCGAATAGAGACGTGATAATATTTAGATCTTCTTGAAACGTGTAGAGTTACTCCTTAATTATGCTTCCTTTTATATTACTTACGCTTTGTTTGATAATTATTTAATAAAGGAACAATGATTTATATCGTACCCTTTATTTAAACGTACGCGATTTTAATCAGAAACTAATAATAATAGTAAGTGGTGTTCCCGAAAACCAGTTGGCCTAGATGGAGGGCCAGGCAACCCAAGTTGAAGGTCAAGAAAATGGAGGTCCGTAGGCCCGCTGCAGGCCCAAGGTCCCTCGTCCAAATCAAAGGCCCAACTAGGGTCAGGCTCAAACTCACAAACCCCCATGCACTGCCCTGGTGGCGTCCACGTCCACCCAAGTCAGAATAAAGGCCCACGTGGCAGGCATGGCCTCCAGCAACCTCAGCCGGGACATAGGACACCTCCTACTAAGTGACTAGAGGATCTAGGGATCTTGGCTAAAGGCACCTTCTGAACCACCTCGCTGAAGACTCGAGGATATCTTTATCTGAGGACGACATCCTTACTCGAAGACAGTAGGCTCATTTGCAGAAGCATCCTTATCCATGGAGGCTAAAGGTTACTATATCCACAGGGATCCCCCAAATTCGGGTAGGCTCGACCTTATCTCAATGACTGTAGGTTGCCAGTAAGTATTGAACTTCCTCATTCAAGAAGGGTAACTATCATTTAACTTGAAAACGTGAAATTCAACACTCTGTTATCTCATATTATTTTATCACTTCATTTTTTCTCGATTCCATTATTCAAATGTTAATTTGCGTCAGAGTACTAACGGTTTTCTTTTTTTTTTTTTTTTTTTGCAAGTTTTCGTTTTAGACCTTACAAACTAAGGCCCAAAAATTTTGAGTTGGACTCTACGAAACGAACATCCTTTACTCACTTCTTCGGTAAGGATAAGAACAATAATTGTCATATCAAGATTATATTGTTGAGTGGTTTTCCACCTGTCAACGTTAATTTTTGTGCCAATTTAAAATGGAATGTTATTTATAACTTCAGGTGATCGATTATCAATAAATTAAACTTAATTATGTCGAATTATTCAACATATTGCTCTCTCGTGGTCGAGAAAAATATCTAGTTTCTTATTATAGGATCATGAATGGTCCCTAACATAGTTCTTTGAATTTGGAAGATGTCATTTCTTGCCATGTACAATTCGGACATAGCAATGCGATGCTTTAGGTCTCCCTTTGTAACAAGAACAAAAGGGAAGGGCGAAGCCTTAGTGCATTCATTCATGAGAAAGTTCTATCTCAAATTGGATTTAATAGGAACAAAATAAATACGTAATTGATGTATAATTTAAGAAAAATGACATCACATATTAAGTGTAATTGTATTTATATATGATTAATTTGATCTAATTAAACGTGGTTCGGATAAGAATTTTTTCCCTCAACCATACGAGTCGGGCTCGCTTGAACTGGTGGTTTTGTGAGCAATTTTTTTTTTTTTTTCAGTCACTAGACGAAATATGAGTTTTTCGCTACAATTAATTACTATAGTCAACAAAAAAAAATCGACACGAATACAAAATAACCACGGCTCTACAACGACCATTAACCGTAGTTTTTACAGTGAGGCCGAAAGTCATAAGCTAAAACCATGGCAAATGTTTCAACCTAGCTAAAATTATGGCAAATATTTCGACCTAGCTAAAAACCATGATAAATATTGATTAATTGTGGAAAAAAATTTAAGTTCTCGCATTTATTTTAATTAACCGTGATTAGTAATATTGATTTACCACAACTTTAAACTGTAGTCATTGGTGGTGTAGTGAATTTTTTTTTTTTTTTTTTTCGTGAACAGCAGACGTTCAGTATAACAAACAAACTTACTATTTTAGACAGTGATTAGAATTCAAATTAGACATTTTAAAGTTCTTGCAAGTAACATTAGACAATCCAAAAAACAAAAAAGATGCATATAATATTTTCATGGAAACTGAAGTAGAGTGTAAAATCTATATATTTCAATAAATTGATCTAACTAGACAATTCATCAATTCGATCAATATATCAATATAATTGAAATTATGATTTAATTACGAGAAATTCATATAAAATGAGACAAACATCCACACATTCGGTGAGACTCGAACCCATGAATTCAAATTTGTTCATCGGGCATCAGTTATCTATGAGTTTTTTGAATTGGAAGATATGAATTTTATTAATCGAAAGTAAAGTTATTACATTCAGTCCTGTCAGCTATCAATATCGAATAGAGACAATTATAAACAATCAAATCAATAATATCACATAAACTAACCCCTAAGTATTACAACAACAAATCATAAATATTATACAGAGGAAATAATATCGACCACGCTGAGGTTCGAACTGATAACCTCTAGGATCATGGGGTCTCAACTTCGTCAACTAAATTAGGCGTCATCGGCCAGTCTTATCGATGAGTTTCTAGTGTAAAACCTATGCTATTTTCAAATTATGCAATTTCATTTTAAATTCTTGGGATAACATAGGGCGCGACGCATATGGAGAAGTCATATCATAATTAAACAATAATATGCTTAAAAAAACAATAATAACAGTAATAATGGTATTATTTGAAAAAAGAATGAAAGTAGTAGGTAATCTATACTATTTAAAATAGTAATATCGCAGTGATAATAGTAATTAAAATAGCGATTGAGGACTGTAATTTTTGAAAAGTGGCAATTTAAGTCCACAAAGCCCTAATTTGACTGGAATTCTCACCTGTCCGGCGATCAGTTCATACATGGATTAAAAAAAATCAAAATTTTCTTACATGACAGGTGATTTGGCAGGCATAGTGAAATGGCATGGTGACATGCTTTATTTTAGACTAAAAACTATTTAAACAAATATTTTTATTCTTAAATATATATTATTTAAATATCAAAATATAAAAAACATAAGATTTTAAAATTTTATAGTTACATTGTAATAATAATACAAAAGATTAATATACTTAAAGTTCAATTTTCAAATTTAAGTATCTATATCAATATAAAAATTAATCAATTGTAACATTAATTATAATTACCTAATTTAAATTATAATTTAATTTAGTATATTTTAATAAATTATAATATTTACTATAGAAATATTTAAATTGAAATCCCATTATAGTACTTAAATTGAAAATTTAATACCTTTTTATTATTTTTATATAAAAATTAAATCAATTTTTTAAACTTTTTTAAAAATAAATTCTTAACTTCTTTTAAATTTTTATCTTAAAACTTTTTAAAGTTTTAATTTTTTTTCTTTACTTTCTTTTAATTATTTTAAATTAAAAAAAATGGTTAGCGGCGACGCTGTCGCCCTCTGATTATGGCCTGGGCAACTCAGAGTCGCTCAAATTTGGCCTAGGCAATACGATGTCGCACAAATAGATTGGATCTGGGCAAGGCGATATCCCCCATATCAAATTTGGGCAATGACGTCTCCTTTGCAGGTGGGAGGGGGTAAGATGGGTGATTTGGCAGGCATAATTATGTGGTAATAGCGAGATGTTTCATTTTAACATGTCACCCTTGCCACACGAGAGATATTGGATTAGTTTAATCCACATAACCAAAACTCGCTGGAATAATAATAAATTTTCAAATTTTTAAGGTCACGTGCAGCCCATTTGAAGAATTCAGTCAAATTAAAGTTTTTTGGACTTAAATTGCCATTTTTAAAAAATTACAGTCCTCGATTGCTATTTTAGAATGAGCTTGGACCAAAATGCCACAATCTCTAAGAAATTGGGCCAAAATTGTATTTTTTACTGATCAACAATATCATGTAAATTAAATCTAAATAACATCTTACTATGACAATATACAAACAATACTTATTATACAGTAAAACATCATCCCACACAGGAATTCGAACCCATGACCTCTAAAATCACGGGCCCTCAGACATTAGTATCCCCTCAAATTTGAAAATAAAATTGCCTACCATAACTCATATTATGTCTAGCAAAAGTGTTGCAATTGGTGCTCTATTAAATCGAATCTTTCATTAGTTAATTTTGTAAAGATTTTTCTTACACGCTTGTAATTTATTCATACTTGTCTATGGATGTTTTCTAGTTTTTAATTTAACTTTTAGTTGCAATTTCCGGCATTTTCTCAACTATTTTTTAATTTAATACTTTTACTTGGAGTTCAGCTATTTTTAATTGAAAATATAAAGAATATTTATAAAGTCTCTCATAAAATAACGTATTTTTAAATTTTCTTCAGATCAACCTAATACTTTGTAGAGGTGCTATAATGGACCCCATTTATTATCTAACAGAACCTCAATGCATTAACTTAAACCTCGACCTCGATCAGTATTATCAGGATTGCGATGTGCACTTGAAAAATCAAAAGTACAATACATCGACACTACGATGAATTTTCCTGTGTGAGAGCAAAACAAGATCATCAAGTACATTTTAACCAAAAAAAAAATTCAAATTTTAAATTTTGCATCAAAATCAATTTTTTTTTTTTTTAAGAATAATGAAGCAATTCTATGTGTTTTCACAATAATATCACAAGAACATGTGATGTAGGCAACCGTCGGCAATGGTTGCAGACGAGGAATTTGAGCGGCTTATAAGACTCAATGTCTTCTTTCCCTAGCGAGGCACGTTTTCAGAACAAAATCATGAGGCTCATACGAAGGCAAAGGGAACAATATTTGGTACAACGGGGCACTGATCGAGTTGCAAGTCACATGATTGATGCCATGTATAGGAATGAGGTCATGTGCTCGTCCCAAGCCCCCCATCTGAGAGGGTTGATGATGTAGACAAATGACCACTTTGATTGCAGTTAAGGAGCTTGAACGGCTTATAAGACCGAATACCTTCTCTCCGTAGTGAGACGAGTTTTCAAGAGAGGACATTTATTTACATCCAACAAATAGATTCATCTAGTAGTAAAATTTATGAACAAATTTGCTGGCACCGGCAGAAAAATTGAATGAAAATTCATATTACCCCGATTAACTTATTACTGACTTATTACAGGTCCAAACAAATCTTTTATGAAATGATAAAGATGTCATCCTCACATCTATAAGCATGTGAAGATATATAAGGGTAATTTAGTTAGAAAAGAATTATTTTACCTGCAATAAGTCAGTAATAAATTAAACAGGGATAATTATGAATTTTCATTCAATTTTTTTGCGATATCAACAAATTCTATAAATTTTAATTAATAGATAATGACTTTGTTGGATGTAAACAAACGTGAGGATTATTAGATATAATTTTTCAAACACAAGAAATTTATGTATAATTACATCAAAATTTCAAGGGAGGACGATGTAATTATTCTCAAATTATTAGAGGTTTGTCTGCATCATTTTGTATTTTTCTTTGAAAAAGTTTATAATTTTCTGAAAAGAAAAGGAAAAGGGGGTGAATCATGTGGATCCACGTGTTTAGTGGGCGTTAATCTGATATAAAGAAGATAATTATGAAAATTTGAATTTGCCACAGTCTTATTTCATTTCAAGCGTTTGGACTACATGAAACTATTAAATTGAAAAATGAATCAGAATCCTCATAAAAATATTTAAAATGCTATATATATGCAATATACTAATCGAAATCATACTTAGATCTTGATAAATATATTCTTTGACACACATGTATATAAGCATATACACACGTATGAGAAAGATGTGACAGTTAGAAAAGTACGCGATATAAAGAGCAATAATATTCTAGGATTGTTGGCGATAACTTCTATGTTTGTGGTGAGAATAAGTTGTAAAAAAATTGTAAGTTAAGCAGTAATATATATCAATAATGTTTGAAAATAAAAGTTAAAAAAAAAAAAAATAATTGAACTTGGAGAGCTTAGAAAAGTATATTACTATTTACAATTACCAATAAGTCGCAAAAAATTAATATGCAGCTACTTCCAACTCTTAGTTTAGATCGACTTGATTTAAGCAGTTCAAAAACAAAAACTGCAACATAAACACAATTTTCAAGCACATCTTTACCTACAGATTCCCGAAAAAAGAACAACAATATCATCAAAATATTAGGATTCATATTCCCATATCTTTTTTGTTCAATATTTTCAAATTTTTGGAATATATATCCTTTTCAAAATTAAATTAAATTACATATACCCCTAAGATTTGTAACCATCTAACAAATAACTCATTTTCATCCATTTTTATGGGTGAACTGACCAAAATGCCCTTATGTATTTTATTTAATTTTTAAAATTCTTTGAATTTTTTTGGACTACAATGCGCAGGGAGATGTTATTAAATTTTTTACACAGTGAAGTTAATAATGCAATTTGCTTTGACTAATTTTTTATAATTTAACAAAAAAATCAAGGGCAAAATGGTCAATTTCGAACATTTGGTTGAAAATTATAAATTTCAGAAGGGTATTTGTAATTTTTCAAATAATACGAATATATTTATAATTATGCCAAATCTCAGGGGAGGTAGATGTAATTTATCCAAAATAATAATAATATTATAACTTAAATTCCGAAAAAAAAAAGTCATTTTCTGTGAAAAAATTGGGATCAAATAATGAAGCATGGTTGGAATTGGGCCCCCAAAAAAACAAAAAGAGATGGCTTTGAATCTTAAGTTGATTTACAGCTCATCCACTTTTCTGCCCTTTTGCGCTTTTCAAAGATCTTTCCGCTGACGTGGCATCCCCTCTATCTTTAAAAACTATCCTTAACCCCCCCGGTCCATTTCTCCGCCCGCCCCCCCTCTCATCGCCCTCCACGTCACCCCCTTTCGCTAACCTGCACCACTCCATCCCACCCCTCCTTCCCAGATCTCCACGGTCCACAGCTCGCCAGGCTCACTTTAGCACCCACCACCACCAGCACTACTGGTTCAATGAAAAGCGCCATTGAAATACCTCTGACTCTGACAGTTTTTGACGACTTTATCCGTTTTGTATGTATAATATATAGATACTCACAAGGTGGGATGCTAACGTGCGCGGATCTGTGGCCGGTGGATTGGAGCTTCAGTTTCTTTTGGCTGTTGGCGGAGTTTTCATGAGATGATTGACCGCTGACTTTGCCGTTTATGGAGGGAATTGTGATAGCCTGCGGTGCTGGTGAGCAGTGATCTGGAAGATGGAAATTTGTGGTGAATTTTTGGGAGGTAGAAGGCGAAAGGATTTATGTTTTAGCTCTTTATAGGTTGGGAGTTCGTGGGGTGTAAAGGATGGAGTTGCTCTAGTATTGACTGTTGTGGGGTTTTAGGTGGAACCCTAATTTGTAATTGTAATTAGTTTAGGAACATCGGAGTGGGGGGTGATGGAGAAGAATGAGATTGGGAAGAGTGGAGATGGGTTTATTGATCGGAGTAAAGTGAGGATTTTGCTCTGTGATAATGATGACAAAAGCTCTGAGGAGGTTCTTACACTTTTGTGTAAATGTTCTTATCAAGGTACTATTTTGCCGTTCTTCACTATTTGAAGTTTTTGTTGATATGTTGATTGATTATGGCCATTGCTACGATTTGATAGTCGTTTATAGTTGAGATTAAGATAAAATTTAGTGTGACATTTCACAGTTTTCTTATTAACGAAGTGATTGCAGAGTTTTTGATGATGTTGGTAATTGTGATTTGTAGTTTAATCATGTGCTCTAGAGAATAAGGAGAACTTATAGCATATCATTAAGGACCATATGCAGCTTTAGATTCTGACTTTCCGTGATAAATCCATCCTTAGAGCTGAAGTTAGCAGAATTGTCAAGTATTATGTGATATAGATTTAGAAGGTGTTCGGCGAAGCTTAAAAGCTCCTCGAAACATCTTATGAGATGTTAAAAATCGTTTGGCTATTTTTTATAAGAGCTTATAAGATTCAAAATAAGATGTGTTGGATCTCATAAGATCTTTTGAAAAAGGTAAACTTTTTCTATCTTTTTCTATAACATCTTATAAGTTCTACATAATTAGTAAGTCACAAGACAAAAATAACCTCATTAATTTGTTATATTTAAATTCTATCCATGATATAATTCACACTTTTTTTAACAACAAAAGATTTCTCTCTCTCTCTCCCTCTCTCTCGATGATCTCTCTCAAGTCTGTCTAATTATGACACTAATTACATAATTCACACTTATGTAATTAATAAATGATCTTCAATTATTAAGTTACGCAAAATAAAAATTGCTATTGATTTATATCTACTAAAAAAAATATATAGATTTAAGACATTATAAGTTATATGACTAAAAGTAGTCATTGCAATTATAAAAAATATATCAGTTATATATTTATGTTAATATTTGACTAACATGAATTTTAATATTATTTTGATGCAAAATTTTAGGTAATAATTCGTCATTTTTTTAACAATATATCTATTAAATTTTTTTTGGAGTTAAATAATGTGTACTATTTATAAAAGTATTTTAAAAAAGATTTAAATACAAAATATGTCAAAAAATAGCTACTTATTTGATCCTAATTGTATCATATCCCTTTTAGTAATTTTATCAATAACAAGACCTTATTATGCCAAACACTCTAACATCTTATAAGTTTTAACATCTGATTTTATCCAAACGCTTTGCATGCTTATTTTTAAAATAAGATCCAACACCTTATAAGCTCCTAAAACATCTTATAAGATATAGGAGCTTATAAGATGTTTTATAAAAGCTTAACCGAACACCCTCTTAGTTGGAAGGTCTGAGTTTACTGTACCAAAGAAGCCTGACTTGTTCCAAAATAAAATTTCAGGAAGGGTTTTGTTCTGGGAAATGCTTTGACACTCACCTGGGGTGGCTGGATTTGCACAAGAAGTAACGGGTTGAAATAACACTTAATGCGGCCATTTGTATTGTTAAAATAGTTGTCTGTAAATTACAAGTACTTACTCTAGAAGTAAAGTTTTCCCAATTTATAACTTAATGACTTTATCAGTATGGGTACTAGATTTCCTGGACTGGTTTTACAAACTAACATAGTGAGACTCAAGTGTTGGCTTTTTGCTTTATGAGCCTTGCAGGTTCACCTTAGCTGTAATCACTTACATCAATACCATCGCCATAACAGTGCCAAACTTTAGAGTCATTTCCTTTCAGGATTTCATCTAAATAGCGTCTGGATCATTCCAGATTAATCTGTTAGGAAGATTTAAAACTTCACCAGACTACCTATTTTACATATTACTACACATCTACTAGCAGCCACTTTAGTCTGATTTAATTTAGAATAATAATCTCCATAATGTTTGCAGTAAGGACTAAGGAGTTTGCTTTTTCATCTGTATTCGGTAGCTCTCTCAGCCATGTCCAAAAGGTGTCATATCATTTAAATGAGTGTGAAACATGCACAGTCTAGCACACACAGAGCAGGAAGAGAAAATATTTAATCACATTTGATTTAGTGATGGTTTGAGTACAACTAGTGGTGCTGGTTGAATTATAAGCAGGTTGATTTCACCCAGGGAGGGTTATGGGTGTAACTGGTTTTCCTTTTTCCAAAAATTGTACTGTGCAGGTATATTGATGATCGTGGAATTAGTAAAAAAGTGAAGACATATCTTTTTGGGAATTAAAGGAGTTTCAGAGAATTTGTTTACGTGTCTTGATTTGAAAACAATTGTATTTGGAAGAATTTTAGACAGCCTAAAGGAAACACAGAGGACAAGGAATTGATTCTCTTTCATGAAAATTGTAATTAATTAACAATGGGAAGCGCCAGATATCAACGAAATGTACATTTCCATTATTAAATTTAGTGTTATAAAGCATCGTAATTACTTATATATTCAGGAGTTGAACTATTATATTTCACTCCTTGAAATTTCACTATTGTTATGAAGTCTAGAAACGCCCTAAGCTGATCATGTATCAATTTCCTCACTTAACCGTCATGTGATTTTGGGCGCTGAATGTATGGCCATTGCTCTCCAGTGACTTCCGTGAAGTCGCCAAGACAAGTGATTGATGCACTGAATGCTGAGGGGCCTGATATAGATATTATTCTTTCTGAACTTGACCTCCCAATGTCTAAAGGATTGAAAATGTTAAAATATATCATGAGGGACAAAGAGTGGCGACGTATTCCTGTAATCAGTGAGTATAAGCTTTTCTTTTCCCCTCAATACATTTAATTATTATAAATGTTTGAAATTGTAGAAGAGACTAATTTGATTGTCATTCATTGATTGCATTGTTTGGTTCGCTAGTGATGTCATCTCAAGATGAGGTCCCTATTGTTGTCAAGTGCCTGAAACTTGGAGCAGCTGATTATCTCGTGAAGCCATTACGTACCAATGAGCTCTTGAACTTGTGGACTCACATGTGGAGAAGAAGGCGAATGGTACATACTATATTTTGGTAGATGAAGTAGTTGTCATTATGAATCTGGAGTTCTCCTTGGTTTTTCGTTAGGAGTAGTGTGGATGCTCTCTTTTTATTGTCAGTAACCTGTGTGGGTATGGGTTAGATCACAAGAACCATGGACATCACACGAACCATGTCCAAGTAACTAAGTAACAATTCTTGGTACTTACTAGGACATATCCCAAAATTTAACGATCTCTTATTTAAATGAAATAAAATCATAGTCTGTTCTAGTTCCAAGCCTACCTTGTGGTAAAGCATCTTTACTTTTTCCATTTTCAAATTTCCTATCCAGAATGCTGCGTGTATGTAGTGATTTTTCATCAACATAGTAAAATCTTTACCGTATTTTTGTATACTAATTTAGGCTTCTCTAATGCTTGTGTATACTTATTTTTCCATCGACAGCTTGGACTAGTTGAGAAGAATATTGTAAGTTATGATTTTGATGTGGTTGTGTCAGACCATAGTGATGCTAATACAAACAGCACTACTTTATTTTCGGATGACACGGACGACAAGTCCCGAAACAGTACTAACCCAGAGATGTGTGTTTCAACCTATCCAGAGGATGAGGTGAGTTCGATTTTATTTTTTCTTGTTTATCTTAAGCTGTGAGCAAAGTGTCCAATTCCTAACTTTTGTCTGGTTTCTCGGAGCAAAATTAGAGGGGAAACTTTTATAATATTAAAGAGGGAGAGGAGAAGTTGGGGATTTAGCTCAGGTAGGAGGTTAATATAATAACCCAATTTTTATTTCAATAAAAAGTTTGGGACGAGTATGGGACAAGTATAAAAAAGTTTGGGACAAGTATTTTCGTTGTTGAGATGAAATAATACTTGCGGATTTCAATTCCCTTTAAGTTGATAATTTTAACTAACATTTACTCCATTTGCATTTGTTTTGTTCCTGCATCTATATTTCAGACTAATACCACCAGTGGTGCTCCTATCGCTATTGCAGCTAAGGCTCTTTCAGAGTGTCAGCCTGATGTGCGAGGAATAAGTGACAAATGGAAAGGTGAATGGATCACATTATTTAATTAATTGATGACTACCTATAAAATACTAAAAATAATTTCTGATTTTCCAGATTGCATGTCCCAAAGGGTATTTTTCTTGACCATTTGGACATATGTTTCCAGTGTCTCTTAAAGTAAAAGCTGGAAGCGTGCATCTGACAGGTGTAGTGTCTGCTATGTATTTAGGCATATAGGCCTCAAATAATCTGGAGCACTTAGGTTACATCAATGTTTTGGAACACCTAATGTGGGATAGTTCTAATGCTTTGGTGAGTGATTGAGGAGTACAAATGAATCCGGAACATCTCCACTGCAAGTCATTCTGCTTCTATCCTGTTTGTATTTTTAAGTAGAGAGGTGACAACTTTTTCCTTATTTACCATTATTGATTTTTTTATTGGGACTAAGTAAAAGAAGTTTGAAGATTCTTTGACGTCCTTGTGGATATGGCCAAGTAGCCTCCAGGATTTTCTTTAGAATTTGTGAACTTAATCTAGTGGAGATGAGAGAAGTTGTAGACAGAACTTCAAAGATATGATCTGGTATAACTATGTTAGCTGACATGCTTTTCTGTTGGAAGAAATCATTAGACTAGAGGCGAAAATTTTCACCATGTGAAAGCTCCTGGCTTCAGGATTTGGGGCTCAGTTTTTGGCTGCAGCAGTGAAGCATTCTACTGTTGTTGATAATGAGGAAAATTCTTCACTAAAGATGCAAAATTCTGATATTCACTCCTATATCAACCTCAGATTTCTAACTGGTGTGCCTAGTAGAGTAACAGCTCACGCCATCATCATAGAAATATGTTTATCATTCTACGGAGTTCTTGCAATTTCTTCAAGTTTAACCAATGTTCTTTTTACATGCTAGAGAACTGTAATATCAAGATCTTGCTCAAAATCTGTCAACTTAAATGGAGTTGATTTTCTGCTTTATTTCCGCCTCTTTTTCTTAGATATGAGGGCCATTCATTCTTCTGGATGCAACTTGGATTCTTTTCGATTATTAATTGAGACTTCCTACTGAAATTTGGAAAGTTTAATGGCTACCAAAGAGAATATCTGACTTAGTTTTCTATCTCCCATGTGACATATGCCTAATTTTGCTTTTAAATTGTTTTCAGGACAAATCTCATTTTTCCCAAAGAAGAGTCAATTGAAGATAGGCGAGTCTTCTGCCTTCTTCACGTATATCAAATCAAGCACAGCCCAAAGCAACGACCAGGGGTGCTTTCCTGTTCATGAAAATACACCTCTGCATGTGAGGATGATGGAAAATCCTACACCGAGTGGTCAAGTGGGTGCCAATATACAAGGAGAAGATAGCAGAAAGACCCTGGAAAACCATTCACAAGGAGATCATTATCCAAGCACTAGGAATTCACATGGGGATGACTATCCAAGCACTAATAGTATTCCTGAATCATTTTCTACGCAGAGGTCCTGTACTCCCCCTGTATCACTGGACATCTCTCAACAGGGGAACTCAAAGGAGGAATTCTCTCAGGAGCATATGCATATAAGAAATGGCTATCCCCATGATATTACAAGTAGTTACACTCATACTCCTTATTCTTATTACATGTCGAGTGTAATGAATCAAGTAACGATGTCATCAGCATTTATGCATCACAAGAACCTACCAGAGATGCACAACCATGCTAATTCTGCTATATTAACTCAGTACAACCATATTCCCCAGTGTGCTCCTCACCTCTCAGCTATGGCATCTTATCCTTATTACCCATTCAGCTTATGCCTACAACCAGGTCAAATGCCTGCACCACATCCATGGCAGTCGATTGGAAATTCCTCCCTCGATGAAGGGAAGTTAAGTAAAGGTGACCGCAGGGAGGCAGCCTTGATGAAGTTCAGGCAGAAGCGAAAAGAAAGACGTTTTGACAAGAGGATCAGGTATGTGAACCGTAAGAAACTTGCGGAACGCAGACCTCGTTTGAGGGGCCAGTTTGTGAGGAAGGTAAACGGTGTTAATGTGGATCTTAATGGGCAACCTACTTCAGCAGAAGAAGATGAGGATGAAGAAGAATATGAAGAGGAAGATGAAACTGCTAATATGGATTTTTCACCCGAGGATGATGCTTCATTACACCAGCAATGAACTTCTATCCTATGCAGGTAGTCAGTTTGTATTTGTCTTTGCTTTTTCCATATATACAACTCTTAACTGAAGTGCTATTTGTGTTTTTAACTCCCTCTGGTGCAGTCTCCGAAAGCACGCGAGTATCCTTCCTCAATTGGTTAATACAGCATAGAAGGTGTGCTGGAACTCCTTTAAAATTAATACCAGATACTTCACATTTTCATACACAAGACCGACCAGGTGTATTCGCAAGGATGAATCTTTCATGTGAATTTACAACAAAGGTAGGATCTCTCCCCGGGGCCTGGCAGGAGACTCATTTCATGATACTTGTCGAGCCCCTAACCCATACATACTATTGAACTGAACTTTAATATCTTAGGAGGAAAAGGTAAAATTGGATATTGGGTTTTACTACCCAAAAGAAGTAATGTAATCCCTGTGACACCTATGAGAAGCTTTATTATGACCATTCTGGGCATAATTTGTTGTATGATACAGCTGCTTCTAAGCGTTATGGAAAGTTTTATGATGAAAATCTAGAGCTTTTCCTTGTATATAACTCCAATGTAAATAGGATAAAATATTTGTGTCTTTCATGGGTGCTTATAGATTTTAATGCTCTTTAAGGAGGTCTAGGATGTCGACAAGCTCAAATGAGATAGTCAGAGATGTCGTGGTCCTAGAACTCATTCGTCGTTAAGCTTGAAGTGAAAGTGAGCTGCACGTCTTGAGAATGTTAAATTACTATAACAGAACTGAAATTTGTCATTGCTGATCTTTGTATAGGCCAATGTTGTTCGACACTATGTGCGTGCTCGTTCTGTACATGACTTACTATGCCTCGAATCTGTTTGTGTGCTTGTGCTGTGTGTTGTGTGTGTGCTTGTGCTGCGTAGCTTATTATATTATGCCCTTGTGCTGCACTTGGAATGTTGCAGTGAAATGCAAGTGTGTATGTGCTACATATTGCTGGTGTGATCAAGCCGAGGGTGCCTCTATGCGCATGTGTGTGATTTGGCTAGTATTGACAACAAGAGGTGGAATGAGATCATAGATTTTTATCCTGTCTTTAACTCCATAACCTGGAAATTCTTTATGTATTGTTTCTATATTCTTTGTTTTTCTTCCCTTACAGGGTAAAGACATACTTCGCTCACATGCATTAACATGTGACAGTATAAGATAATTTGGTTAGAAAAATATTTATCCGATCTATAATAAGTCAGTAATAAGTCAATCAGAATAAATATGAATTTTAACTAGACGAAAACAACCATTAGAAGTATTAAATGTAATTTCTCAAACTACATGGCATTTATATGTAATTATACCAACTTTAAGGGAGTGTAGTGTAATTATCCCATAATCTTATTTAGAGAAATGTTTAGTACACTTGACGTATATATATTGAATGCAATAAAAAAAATGCAATAAATTTGAAATAGAAAATCCAATAATCAATAACTACAACTTGAGCTAATAAACAGCTAAATTACTTCAAATAATGGGGAAAAGCTAGTAAACAGCCAACACGCAATCTGTACATTTCCACATCCAGCAACTTCATGCACCAAAACAAAAGTAGAACCTCCTAAAGGATATTCATATTCAATAATGAGCAGATACAGCTGGTGCTTTACAATACAGAAAGATCAGAGGATACAAAGGTTATGTACTCTGCAGTAAAAATATAATCCTTACCACACCAAAGGTTACAATTACAAATTGCGCACACAAGTTATGTAGAACACACACAGGTTCATCACAAAAATCCAAAAAGAACAACACAAATACGAATTACAATTATGAAACCTGACAAGTTAATGGGTCAGCTTAAAGTAAAGAATCAGAAGTATGGCTATAACCAGGACGGTGATGATAGAGCCGATGATCCACTTGTTCCTGCTCATTCTTCTCGACATATTAGTCAGAACTTTTTTGCTCCGACTGATGTTGTCATCCACCCCATGAAGCTGGAAAAGATAACTTCTTTCATTATCTTAATAATCTCAATAAGCAAACAGTGCAGTTCATTCTCAGGCTCTAACCGTGGGAGATATATAACAGCTCCCAAGTCTGATAATATTGATTACTACGAAGAAGTGTGAAGTAGACAAAACCAGAAAGGAAGGCAAGAGTTAAATGAAACCAAGATGTAGGAATCTATGAAATGACATACTGTCTTATGCGCGTGCAGGAGGGATTGACGTTGCTGGTGCAAATCTTGAAGAATTGAGACCCCAAGCTCTTCAGTTTCCAGCATTGTTTTCCGACTTTCCCTGATCCTATCACTGGACTGGTTTAATCTATCAGTTGACATCATCAACCTCGTTCTTTGATCGGCTGATGCCTGTATTCTCGAATTTCAATTAACATACAATTAATTGTATGTCTAAAAAAAGAATATAAATTTATAAGTGTCAAAATCAGCAGTTGGACCATATAACCAAAAATCGGAAAATTCACATCATCATGCGAGAATTCTGAATCTCATTGTCAAATATTTTACTAGACTGTCAGACCTGAATTTCAGGTATAGCAAGTTCAACATAGGTGTTTAGTCGAGTTTATGGTGCTATAAGCAGATATAAGCACCAAATATAATCACTTTCCCGGTTTCATTTTGCTGCTACTTTTTCCAAAATTGTTTTTTTTTCTCCAAAAGCACCTTGAAGTTTAATATGACAGTCGAAGAACTTTGTCAAGCTCAATATTAAAGTAAAAAATCAAAGAAGTGTTTGCTCTAATGTCTCAATAGATTAAATTTTGATAAGATAAGGAAAATGATAAAGAATTCAGGCATAGGAAACAGAACATTCAACTGGTAGACAATCTAACGGAACACTCGTATCTATGAAACAGAATGGACTGATATCCACTGATTGCGAGCTTACATGCATCTTTATAAACAAAAAATGATTTTTCTTTCCAACTTAATAATTATTAGACAAAGCAAAACGTTAACTGCATTCGAAAAAGGACCAGTTTCACCGAGAAAGGATCACCTATCTTTCTTTTGATTCTGGCAATCATCTTAAATAAGAACAAATAGAAGATAAATGTAACTTAATTAATATGACTTATTTAAGGAGAAAAAACACTATTAAACATTTTCAGAAAAAAATAGAGTGTAAGGGAAACGTGGATGTGCAACTGCACTTAATGTATACAGTAGTCACCTTTTCCAATTGACCATTGGTACCAAATGACTTATGAGACAATCATTTCATGCTCATTATCATGTTAGTAATAAAAATGGGAAGGGTAAGTACCATCATTGTATCCGCCATTCCTGATTCCAACAACTCATCCCGTGCTGCTAGGTTGGCATTAGCTGATGTGATTCTCTTCACTTCCGTTTTCAAATTGTTCAAATCCGTTTTATATTCTCTCAACTTCGCCAGGAGTGTAGCTTTGACATTTGGGGGCAAGCTTCTAGCCTCTAGATCCATTTTACGTATCTAGGGTATTAATCAAAGTCATAGTTTAGTCTAGAGTTTCAGAAGTCTATAGATTCTATTAGTTATATGTTTCATAGAATTCAATTACCAGTGCCTCAGCATCTTCGAATCCTCCTGTAATTTCAGATACTTTTTGTTTCTTCTGTTCTGCAATTGTGAAAGATGTTATAGTGACCATATAAGCAACAAATGGACGTGAATTACATACAAACACATAACGAGCTGCAATTAAAATCTTAAACATGAAATCCCGTTTTGCATGAGGTGATGAACAAATTCTGTCATTGCACCTTGCAAATTATAAAAAGCTTACAAATGAGATCTAGGAAAATTAGGGGGGAAAATGGCATCATGAGATCTTTGTTGAGTCCTCCAAACAAAAGAACTTATAAGGTCATGTTTACACGAAAAGTATGGAACAAAACCCAAAAATATGAACCTGCTTAAGGTGTCAGTTTACAGCAAGGTAGCAAGGAAAAACACGCCATGTCCATAATATGATTTTAGTACTCAATTAAGAGAAATAGCAGACTAAACATAAGACTATTGGACCATCCGAAAACTATAGGCTCGAGGAGATCAAGGTAGTTTATGTACTACAATCAAATAAAAAATATAAGCAGAGGATAAAAGTGCTGGGGATAGTTACTCTTGCGCAAATAACTTAACATTCATTTTCAAGGGATACAGCTCTTCTTTTTATATGCTTTCAAGAAATAAACTGGGAAGGGGAAGTTCTGTGGCACAGTTAGTCGTAGCACGAGCCCAGAACCTCACTGAGCCGAAAACTTAGTATAATCACAAATCTCAATAGAGGCCAGCAAGAAACCAACAGAATAAGTAATGAAATTTATAGCTTCTTTTGCATGAATCAGTCTACATTCAAAACCAAGTGCCAAAAATTGTTAAAATTGGAGCTCAAAAGGGTTCAGATGGTTGAAACTATCCCGACAGATGCCAACTTCCTTGGACAAGTAACATTTGTCATCACACCATGTCAAAGAATTGCCAGATGGAAGAAGATGGAAAAAAACTAAAAATAAGAAGCACAAACGAGAGTATCATAAAACTAAATATTATATGTCACGGACATACTCTTAGCATTGAAAAGCATAATTTTCAGACATCGTCAGCTCACTCACGCACACACAATCAGAATTAAGTAAGTTTACCATCAGATCAGTGCTATGACTTGTTTTGAATTCCTGAAAAATCTAAAACATAAAGGCCAGCACACTCCAAATTACAATTCTAACTGTCAAAAGTTAATCGTACATTATCGCTGCGAAGCAGCAATAACTTACGAAGACTTGTAAGCAATTCAAGATACCATTACATGTCCATAGAAACTGATGCAATAATTATTCTATGGCAAAAAATAAATAAGAAATATAAACGAATTACTATTCAAGAAAACCCGCAATGAGCAAAGAAAATCCTGTCTCACCCCCATCAAGGAGACTAGCTGAAGTAATCTTCTTGGATAGATTAGCAGACAGCTCACAGTATTGGCGCTCGTAACCTTCGAATACTTGACTCATCCTTTGCCCACGGAAATCTAAAAGAAATGCCTTCAATCGACAACAACAACAACGATCAATTCAAACTATCCTCCACAATATAATGCTAACTTCACCAAATTTACAGAGTTAAACACTGATTCGATCACAAAAAACTATCAATCATCCGAATTTTGAGGAAATTGGAGAATTAGAAATGAGAAATGCGAATAACTTGTCACGATCCAATTTCCTGGGTGGCGTACCTTAGGACGATGGGTACGTTGCCGGAAACCAGCCGGAGACTGATCGGAGAAAGCGGCGACGGAATATGCTGAGTATTTGATTATGAACAATCTGGAATGATTAGGCTTTGTCGGAAATGCTTAGGAGATGAGCAAACACTAGAACAATAATACCTCTGAGTTGTGGCTCCACGTCGCATGTGAAAGGACATTAATACCCTTACCCAAAATAATAATAAAAACATGTAATTAAAGGAAAAAATAAAATAAAATTTTGCAATTATCAATGTAGAGCCAATGAGGCCTAGCTCAATTGATGAAACTGAGGCCCCATGATTGTAGAGTTTTTGGGTTTGAACCCCTGTGTGAGATGATATTGTTGCTACTGTATAGTATATATTATTTGTTGATGTAATAGCTAGGTATTAGTTTATGTCATATTATTGATATGATTGTTGTATTTGTCTATATTCGATATTGATACCCGACAGGACTAATTATAATTACTTTACTTCAATTAATAAAGTTCGTCGTTTTCAATTAAAAAAAATGCAGAGTACATAATAAACTAAAAACAAAAAAAATAAGTATTTTTGCAGATTTAAATTTTTTAACTAGTTGATATTAATTGAGCAATCGATGAGACTTAAATTAGTCAGCGAAAACTAAGACCCCATTGACCTTTAAATCCCACTAATATATAGGTATTTTTTTATTTTAATAATATTTATCGATCTACTGTAATAGCAATTTAATTAATTATAAATACTTGATATAGATACTTGATATATCAATTATTAATGGTTGAAATTTATAATACTGTTGTAATCAAATCACTAAAGAGTAAAGTTGAGCATAAGATATATATATATAAGATAAAAATATGATAGACATCACGCAATGTCTCTTGAATAACAATTAGGGTAAATTACAGTTACTTCTCTTGAGATTTGACATAATTATAAATACCCTTTGTTGTTTGAGAAATTACAATTACTCCCTGAGTATTGTAACCGTATAACAAATAATTCATTTCCATCCATTTATATGGGTGAACTGACCAAAATGCCCTTATGTACTGAATGATTTTTTTATTTAATTTTTTTAAAAAAATTGGGCTACAATTCGCAGGGAAAAGATTTCTTAAGATTTTTACATAGAGGAGCAATAATGCGATTTACCTCGGCTGATTTTTCTATAATTTTAATAAAAAAATTTAAGGGCAAAATGGTCAATTTCAGGCCGTTAGTTAAAATTACAAACCTTAGGGGGGGTATTTGTAATTTTTCAAACAATGAGGGAGTATTTGTAATTATGCCAAATTTTAGAAAAAGTGGTTGTAATCTACCCTAACAATTATAATTGTTGTAAGACATTATGACCATCTCTGTTTATTAATTAATTATATCAATAATTTACTATTTATACCCATTTATAAAAATTAATTCATTATATCAATTTTGATTGGTTATTTATTTTCGAATCAGACTGTTGATTTATTAAATAATTTTAGTCAAAAAAATTGAAACAAATGGGGTGAACTTGTTGAGACCCCTTCAAAAATTACCTTACTCTCCATTATCACGATAAACACATCATACAAATATGTATTAATATCTGAGATTTTATAGATTTTGAAAAATCTTATTTTACAATCATACTATATATATATATATATATAAATCATTAAAGTACATTATTATATGTCACAATTTTAAAAATTGTTTTTTATTATGAAAGTTTTGAGTCATCAAAACCCCCTACCATATTATGTTTGAATTCAAATTTGGATTGTTTTTAAGTTGAAAATGAAATGAAACATGAGGATTGCAATTTGGAGTCTTGTTAGAAAAACTAAGGCATGATTTTGTATTACAAGGAAAAGTCTCTTTAGGGGAAGAGGACAAGGCAGGGCATGTGGGCTTGATAAGGACGAACAAGGCATTTGGTCCCTTTCACATATGGTCCACAAAGTCGGAATAAACACATTTAGTTTAAGGGTAAATTACGTCGTTTTTCCTAAAATTTGGTATACTTATAAATTATTTTTTATTATTTGAGAAATTACGAGTAACCTCAATATTGTACATCTAACAACGAGCTCTTTGCGTTAGGCTTTCATCCAATTTTTATGGTTAATTGTTCAAACTGTTCTTTTGGATTAAAAAATTATAATTTTATATATTTTTAGAATATTTTTGTAGATTAATATGCCACATGAATTATTTACTTGACCCACTCTCATATTTTTTTTATATATTTTCTCATACATTCTTAAAAGAAAAAAAAAAAACTAGCAAGGGTAAAATAGTAATTTCTACCTCACCATCTAGGAGCCACAAAATTATTTTCCATTTGAGGGATATTTGTAAATTCCTCAACAAAAAGGGAATATTCATACCTCAGGGGAGATGGTTGTATTTATACATATCGTATAATTTAATCAACAAGATAATTTTTTGTCCATTTCAAAATGTTGGTGAAGTTGGGGTTGATGTGTTCATACTTTGTATAGTAGCTATGACTCAAATATTGAAATAGGTGATCAAAAAGTCAATAAGGTCGATTATTTTGGGAATTATTTATCAATCTTTGTTCAAAAGTAATATTATGTCGATGAATGTAGTAAGGATTCATCGCAGGCAAAATCAAGTTTGTTGTGCTTACAACTCACATGAAACATCGTTTTGATGTCACAAATGAATTAATTTCAGAAGGTGGATTGGTTTAATTAAATTAAATCAATTTCTTGGAGATCATAAATGATGGAGTCATTTATGGAAGTAATCCATAAAATGGATTCCCAAAAATTTTGATTAATTGGATTAATCGAATTTTGGATTTTAGTCAATAATAAATTAATTGGATTAAGTTGTCGGCTTTAATTTATTAATTTGAATTTATGAATTTAATAAGTTGGGTTTTTCTAATTAAAAGGAGGAATTATTTATTTGGGTTTTTATATTAAATTAGATTTAATAAAAGTCCATTGCAGTTGGACCAACAAATAACATTTTACGCTTTATAATATATTTATAAATAAAAATAAAATATATAAACTAACAAATCACATTTCATAAAATAAAAAAAAAAAAAAAACTACTTTACGGTATATTCGACACAACAAAAAGATTAGTGTCGCGTGCCATAAAAAAATAGTATAAATGCGGAGGATTTAATGTTCTCTTCTTTCCCTTATTATGAATTAAAATTAGGGTAAATTACATCTACCTCCCATGAGATTTGGCATAATTACAAATACCTTCTCGTTGTTTGAGAAATTACAAATACCCCCGTAAGGTTCGTAACCGTCTAACAAATAACCCATTATCATCCATTTTATGGGTAAACTGATGAAAATGCCCCTATACACCGAATTATTTTTTATCTAATTCTTAAAATTTTTTGGACTACAATGCATAGGGAGATATTTTTTAAGTTTTTTACACAGAGAAGGAATAATGCAATTTGCCTCGGGTGATTTTTCTACAATTTTAATAAGAACTTTAAGGGCAAAATAGTCAATTTTCGACCTTTGATTAAAAATTACAAACCTTCGGGGTATTTATAATTTTTTAAACAATGAAGGAGTATTTATAATTATGCCAAACCTCAGGAGAGGTAAATCTCATGAGAGGTAAATGTAATTTACCCTTAAAGTTAAGTGCATAAGATGTGAAAAGATCTTATACATTAATCAAATGAAATATTTATTTTGTTGAATTTTGAAATAATTAAGTAGAGTTAAGAGAGGTAGGCTAGTTAATTATTTAGTGAATCTTGGTTAGTTGGTGCAGGAGAACCACGTGGAGAAGAAGAGGGTATTGCACTCACATGCCAAACGCATCTTCTCTTCTCTCTTTCTATTCTATATATATATATATATATGAGTGATTACTTAGCACGCTTGTAGTTGCGTCTGGGCTTCAACATACCTGCAAATCAGTTATCGAGTGTCGATGTCAATTAATTTGAAACCAACTAGCTATTATGACACGTCGATGTTGCATACATATATTAAAAAGTTTTTGACGTTTTAAAATATACTATAAATAAGAGTAAATATACACTAACACATCACATCACATTAAAAAAAAAATAGAAGAAAAAAATCATTTATCAATTAATATAAAATTTGAAAAGTTGAATAAAGTAATTATTATATCAATAGAGGGTTATTTTTGGCATTACAAAAAAGTGGTGTGGCAGTATCATTAACCGTCGTTTATGAGTAAAAAAATGATTTCTTTTATATAGTAGTATAGATATAAAGATAAGCAAAAAAAAAAAAAAAAAGACAAGAAAAGGGATTTAGGAAATGAAAATTATTTGAGTTTTATTTAGAGTAAATTAGTACGAGCTCCTATGAGGTTTGATATAGTCATAAATAGGAGTGATAACGAGACGGATTTGGGCAGATGGGGACCCGCCCCACCAACTATGATATGGACCGCCCCGCCCAGCCCCCCACTTTCTTATGCCCTTACCCGTCCTACCATAAAACCCGCTAAGGCAGGTTTGTGAGCGAAGAAGAGAGCGTAACGACGAGGAGATGAGCCAAGGCACGACAAGAGGAGAGGCGGGCGGCGATGAAAAGAGGCGAGAGAGAGAAGTCGATGCAGAGGAGAGAGATGGGGGAACACATTGGTGAATGAATGCAGATTTAGGGATGGGGTGCGAAGAAAATACACATACAAATAACAAATATATATATATATATATATAATAATACTAGCGGGGCAAGTTATCGGGTGGGCTTTAGGGCAGGTCCTTGTGGATCCGAGACCCGTCACAGACTCAGATGCATCCTAATTTTTAGGACCCATTATCCTTTCCAGCCTTAATTTTTTGGACCCTAACGACGAGGAGGGGGGGGGGACCCGTTATCCGTTCCAGCCTTAATTTTTTGGACCCTTGTCACCCCTAGTTACAAATATCCTTCATTGTTTGGAATATTATCAATACCACATGATTTGAAGGGGCGTCCAACAATTAGCTCGATCTGTTAGTCTTCATTATGATTCATCCATTTTTTGTGGTGAACAACTAAATGCTCTTGTGTATTATGAATTATAATTTTACTTATTTTTTGAAATTTTTTTAGGGACTAAGTGAACAATTTTTTTTTTCAATCTTTCAAAAGTTTCCATCCACTTCATCTGAATTTTTTTAACTTTTTTTTAAAAATACAATTAGAGCAAAATTGATAATTCCAAACTTCCAAAATGATTACATAATTTCATCAAATATCAGAGATATTGATAATTTTTCAAACAACGAGAAAATATTCGTAATTATGTCAAATCAAAAAAATCTCATTGTAATTTACCCTTTTATTTATTTACTTATTTATTTTTATTTGATCCGGACACGAGGAACAGTTTGTGTTTCTTGAAATAAAAACCTAAACTTACCCCTTCTTTTGTTTAATAAATTTATAAAAAAATTTAATATTTAACTTTTGGAGCTTAAAAGCCTATCTTTTAACACATTGAAACATCTTATAAATTATCAAACATTATATAAACTCATTTCCTCAAAAATTTGTCAAACACTTTGAAATGAACATCCATTCAAGCAATGTAATTTTAGTAATAAGTGTTTTTCCAGATAAGTCCTTAGCAGTGATGTTTGATAAAAAAAAAAAAAAACTAAATTACAGTCATATCCCATGAGATTTGACGTAATTATAAATACCGCATTGTTGTTTGAAAAATTACAAATATCCCCTAAGGTGTATAATTTGTAACCAAAGGTTTGAAATTGACCATTTTGCCTTTGATTTAAAAAAAATATATAAAAAAAATAGTTGAGGCAAATTGAATTACTGTTCATCTGTGTAAAAATTTAAAAAACCTCTCCCTGTACATTGTAGCCTAAAAAGTATTAAGAATTAAATAAAATAATTCAATTTGCATGAAGGCATTTTGGTCAGTTCACCCATAAAATTAAATGGAAATGAGTTATTTGTTAGATGGTTACAAACCTCAGGGGGTATCTATAATTTTTTAAATAACGAAATAGTATTTGTAATTATGTCAAACCTCATAGGAGGTAGCTGTAATATTTTAAAAAAAAAAGGGCCACTGATTTTCAGTTCCTCAAACGCAGTAGGTACGTTTTGGAAAAATCACTAATTCTTACCTCTGAAAATGGACTAATGGAGATATGAATTATCCTAAAATTCATTTAATGTTAACCACCAAACATTCTCTTGGAAAATTAGTGCTTACACTTTTTTGTTTTTAGAAATGTCCTAAAGAAAATTCCATTTACTAAAATGACCATTTCTTACATAATACTTAATAATATCTGATTGTTGATAATTTGATTACTGGTGTTATTGGATGTGTTGTCGTTTTGACTTGTAGGATGATGGTATTTAAATTCAGAGTAAAATTACACTGAGTTCTATTAAAATTTGGCATAATTAAATACTCTATCGTTGATTGAAAAATTATTAATATTCTTGATGTTTGATGAAATTATGGAGTAATTGAATGGAGATCTACAATTGCCAACTTTGTTCTTTCTATGTGTTTTTTGCTTTTTCTTATTTAAAAGTAAAAAATTGGACGAGGTGGATGGCAAAAATAGAAATATTTTAAAAATTATCCATTTAATCTATAAAAAAAATTAATTTTTTTTAAATTGATAAAATTATAATTCATAGTCCATATATCATTTAAGTCATTTCATTACAAAAAATAGATGAAAACCTAACAGAAATTAATGGATTGAGCTAGTTGTTGGACGGGCATTAAAACTAGGAGGGTATTGCTAATTTTCCAAATAACGAAAAGATGCTTAACTAGGGTAAATTACAGTGGGCTTCCCTATGATTTGTCTTAATTATAAATATCCCATGATTATTTAAAAAATTACAAATACCCCACTGGAATTAACGGTCACCTAACAGATATCCTCTCGTGATAGTCAATTGTACGGGAACATTTATTAGACGATCATTAATTTTAAGAGATTATTTGTAATTTTTTAAATAATTATGAAGTACTTATAATTATAATAAAACTTAAGGGAGCCCGTTGTAATATACCTTGTAACTATGCAAATCTCTTAGAACTAGAGATGGATAGAAAATAACTTATGACAAAGTTAGCGATGGCATTTAAGATGGATTTCCGGTAAATGTGAAATGGAATTAGAGTAGAAATGGCTAATGAGGTCTAATTTAGTCAGCAAAACTGATGCCTCATGATTATAAGATTATGAATTTGAATCCCACCAATGTGTGAACATTGTTTTACTTTTATAGGTTATTGATCTGTATAGTAGTTATTAATTAGCTATAGATACTTAATGTTGACTGTTAGAATTGTTAATGATTAGGTTCACGATATAATTATAATCGATTCACTAAAAAAAAAAGAAATGAAATCAGAGTGGATTATTTTGGAGCATTTAAGAATTTAGAGACGGAAATAAAAGCAACCCTAAAGAAATTTATGTGTTACGATTTGAAGCCAATATATTATTTGTTAAATGATAATTACACTGTCCTCTCATGAGGTTTGATATAATTATATATAAACCCTATTTGTAGTTTGAGAAATTACATCTAATACTCATAATGTTTGTTTTCGTCCTACAAATAGATCATTTCGTTTGTTAAAATTCATGAAATTTCTTGAATAATTAAATGAAAATTCATATTACCTCGATTGACTTAATGTAGTTCAAATAAATCTTTTTTGACCAATTTGCTCCGATAAAAATGAAGATGTAACTTGTCATATGCATTGATGCGTGTGGAAATATATAAGAGTAGTTTGATCAGAAAAAATTTGTTTAACTTGCAATAAATTAGTAATAACTCATAAGTCAATCGATGATAAATATGAATTTTCATTCAAATTTTTTTTTATTAATATTAATAATTTTTATGATTTTTGACTAACAGAAGATTTATATATGAATAAAAATAAATGTCAAGTACACTAAATATAATTTTTCAAATCATAGGGATTTACATATAATTATAACAAACTTTAAAAGAGGGTCGAGTAATTATCCCTTTTATTAATTTTAAAACAGTATTAGTTTTATTAAGGTTATTTGTTGAAAACAATTGTAATTATATGTAAATATATAAAAAAAAATTGATTAAACAAAAATAATAGTAAAAATTAAGAATGAAAAAAAACAAAAATCAAACAAAGAAAAAACCTCAAAGAAAAAAGGCGGTGAAAATCTATGGAAACGCAAAAACAGGGGTTGACGCAGACGCGCTGAATCCAGCCCGTAGACAGCGGGATTGTCCCCTTGAGCAAACATTATTCAATTTTCACGTTTAAACCCACCGAAATTATTAAAGAATTCGAACCCAAAACGAGACCCGGATCACAGTCGGTGGGTGCTTCAGCTGCTGCTTCTTGTTTGGTTCTGCTTCTACTACAGGGATCTATATACACACACACACACACACACACACACAGTGTGTATGGCCATCTTTGCAGAGAGAAGAAGCAAACACTGAATTCAGATTCACATACTCAAACAGTTTTCCTTTCTTTTTCTTTTTTCTGGGATTTTTGTTTGAGCTGATGGGCTCGGAAAGCACGTTTTCAGCTCAGAAGCGCGGCTCAAGCGGGCTTCCGACGAGTGGAGCCACCGCGAACGGCGGAGCACGCGGCCGGGCCGCCTCTCTCCTGCCTCGGGGGCGGCAGATCCATAAAACCTTCAACAATATCAAGATCACGATCCTCTGTGGCTTCGTCACCATTCTTGTACTCCGAGGCACTATTGGACTTGGCAATCTGGTTTCTTCTGAAGCAGAAGCTGAAAATCAGCACCTTGTTGAAGAAACGAATCGGATCCTTGCGGAGATCCGGTCTGACAAAGACCCCAATGACCCGGATGACCAGCCCGAAGAGTTTTTCAACCCCAATATGACTTTCTCGTTAGGCCCTAAAATCACTACGTGGGATGAGGACAGAAAGGTATGGCTTCAGAAGAACCCGCAGTTTCCACAGTATGTTAATGGAAGACCTAGGATTTTGCTTGTTACAGGTTCTCCACCGAACCCCTGTGATAATGCTATTGGGGATCATTACTTGTTGAAGGCTGTGAAGAATAAGATTGACTACTGTAGGATTCATGGGATTGAGATTGTGTATAATATGGCTCATTTGGATAACGAATTGGCGGGTTATTGGGCTAAATTGCCGTTGATTCGTCGGTTGATGTTGTCGCATCCAGAAGTGGAGTGGATTTGGTGGATGGATAGTGATGCTTTGTTTACTGATATGGTCTTTGAGATACCTGTTTCCAAGTATAATGATTTTAATATGGTTATTCATGGTTATCCTGATTTGTTGTTTGATCAGAAGTCGTGGATTGCATTGAACACCGGTAGTTTCTTGTTCCGAAATTGCCAGTGGTCATTGGATTTGTTGGATGTTTGGGCGCCAATGGGGCCCAAGGGTCCAGTTCGTGAGGAGGCGGGGAAGATCTTGACGGCTAATTTGAAGGGTCGGCCGGCATTCGAGGCAGATGATCAGTCTGCCTTGATATACTTGCTGATTTCGCAGAAGGATCAGTGGATGGACAAGGTTTTTGTTGAGAACTCGTTTTATTTGCACGGGTTTTGGGAAGGCTTGGTGGATCGTTATGAGGAGATGATTGAGAAGTACCATCCAGGGTTGGGTGATGAGAGGTGGCCGTTTGTGACTCATTTTGTGGGTTGCAAACCTTGTGGTAGTTATGGGGATTACCCGGTTGAGAGGTGCTTGAAGAGTATGGAGAGGGCTTTCAACTTTGCAGACAATCAAGTACTCAACTTGTATGGGTTTAGGCATCGGGGATTGGTGAGCCCAAATATTAAGAGGATACGGAACGAGACTGCTACTCCCTTGGTGAATGTAGATCAGTTTGATATTCGACATTCGGTGCATCAGAGGAGCTAGCTAGTATACCATACCTATGAGCAACAAATACTATGTAGGTAATCTGAAATTTAGCTATATATTGGATTTAAGTTTGACAGCTATTAAGTCTATTGTTGAATTTACGATCAGTTTAATGTAATCTGAACTTTCTCGTTTTAGTTATTTACTCTTCGGAAGTGTAGAAAAATACCGGATTTGGTTATTGTGGCTTGATCTTGTTCAACTCGTTTATCTGAAAGTATAATGGTTTCTGTTATAAATGTTGTTTTAAATGCTCATCATAGTAGCTCTATTTATCTGTAAATCTTGTGCAGTTTTTCTGGAACATGCAACATAAAGACATACTTTATGCCATCATATCTAGTACATATGAAATCTGACTATCTGAATGCTAATTTTCATGTGTTAAGGCATGAAAGTGGTAATTGGTCTTGGAATCGAACTTCCCATTTCTTGTTTCTGATTCTATGTGCCTTTTATATGTCTACTTAGATATCAGTAGATAATTTTAGGACCAGGCGGACGAAAAAATGATAATTAAGTAATAATATGAGGTGTAAGAAGAAATAAACATCGGAATTCCATGTGGAATAAGCACAAGTATGTTAACTTGCTCCAGTTTTGGGTTGAGAATAATTGTAAGGAGATCCGACAGTTATGAAATTCTTCTTGCTTGGTTTTTTGTAATTGTTTGAGGTTTTACTTTCTGGTCCATGTATTGCTACTGTAAACAATCTTCTCATGAAGATTGTAGAATACATGAACCTTGGGAGATATTCCTGGAAATTAACCTCCGATGCTCAAGTCAGTTTCAGTTTACGTCTAATCAATCACTTGACAAGTGCCTGGAAACCAGAGATAAATTCTTGCACAAACCTTAAAATGCTGACCGAGCTGAGTATCAGACCTGCTTGATTTGATTTGCTAGTACTGTCTCAATGTTTTAAGCTGAACAGGGTCGCAAGTGATGAACGATAGAATAGGAGATCAAATTCAAGTCATCTTTCTGATCTAGTTTCTTCCATTTGACCATATAAAAGGAAGTCGAATGTGGGTCTGTCAAGAAATCAAATTTAGCTTTAGCTCTCCGTTCGTTGTTTGTGTTATTGCATTCATTGTTTTATGACTGTATCATCTAAAGTCATCAGACATTGATGTTTAAATTGTTGAGCTCCTCCTCTTTGTAGTACTCATCTTTGTGATAATTGTGCTGTATTGCCTGATTCTTGATGATGTTAATTTTTTCAACAAGTCCTGCCATATCTGGAGTTGCATGCTTGTATTGAATCTGCTCTTTTTTTGCAGTGTGTGTGATTCTCTTGGAAAGGGACAAACGGAAGAAACTGTTGTACTTGTTGTTTACTGATTTTGTGAAGCCAGAACAACGGAAAAAGAAGTTGTAATTTTTATTTGTGGTTGTTTGATATAGCAGTATTTTAGCTTTTCATTCTTTCAGGAACCCTACGAGCTCAAAGTAAGACGGCCAATAGCCGTAAGCCTAAAAAAGAGTCGTGCTAGAAGAAGAACGAACGATCAAAGATTGCCTCTCTGCAGCAACTCATCTACTGTCTTGACATACTTCGGCCTGCAAAACATCAGCAAACGATGTATAGTTGTGATTTCTAAAATGATTGATAGATGATAAATATTGAAGGTGAATTTGGAGGTCCGGCAGATGCATAATTTGCTAGTTTTAGACATTTGTTTTTCTTTTCTTGCTACTGTTAATGAATGTTGAATTCCTGTTTTGTTTCAGCTCCAGTGAATGAAATTTGCTCTTCAGATTTGAGAGAATTGCATTTTTGGTTCCGTTTCCGTTAAAAGTGTTAAAAGATATATGAAAAACTACCTTTAACCATTCAAATGTGGTTTTTATGACTTAAAATCACTATTGGTCTTTGGAGGGAATTGGATTAGACTTTTCAGCCATTTTGAAGGGAATTTCTTGTAGGGATTATTATTGCACTCTTTTATTGGTTGTATGTATTTTAATAGCTTGATTTAACTAAATTTATGTAACCTAATTTGCAATTTTGTAAGGATATAATTAGAATGAAATATTATATTTTATAATTGCAAAATTAAAATAAAATCACTGCAATTAAAAATAAAAAATGACTAATTTGCATTGAAAGAAAAATATCTTATTTACAATATACAATTTAGCCTTTATTTTTCTCCTGGCCAACTATTAACAGATATGCAAAATTTTTGGCAATGTTTGCAAGAAAACTGCAGATTTTTCTAATGTTTGCAGAAAATTGCAATCATTACTGTAAATGGCCCTAAGTTGTGGGCAAATCTAAACTGCAATCATGCCTGTAAATAGGTAAAATCTGCAATTTTTTTTTTTTTACTTTTTAATAACAGTGATTTTATTTTAATTTTATAATTACATAATATAATATTTCATTCGAATTATATCATTACAAAGCTGCATATTATAAATTACATATATTTAGGTAAATCAAGCTATTAAAATACATACAACCAACAACAGGTGAAATAATAACCCATACAAGAAATTCTCTTCAAAATGGCTGAAAAATCCAATCCAATAGTGGTTTCACGCCATAAAAACCACATTTGAATGGTCAAAGATGATTTTTCATCAATCATTTAACACCTTTAACGGAGACAAAAAATGTTGAACTCATAAATAATGGAAGCAAAAGTGCAACAACCCATGTCCTATGAGACCAAAAGTGTAATCTTTCTCATTTAATTTAATGAATTTGGATTTAATTTAAAAGTAAGGATTTAGGTTATTAATAGGTTCGAATCTGATCAATTTTGGCCCATTGACATGCCCATGCCCAAATAAATCATATTAAAAGAACTCCCAAGAAAAGAAAGGCTAAATCCAAATAACGAATATAACATTCAAAATGATATAAACTTATTGAAAATTATGGCTGATAATATTTTGAGATGATCGATAATATCATGGTATTTATGATGTAATTCAATATATTAATTAAATATATATATATATATATACAAAATAATAGATATTGACAAATATTTTATAATCAATCAATATTATCGAATAATAACAGATGTTGATATATATTAAAAATACTAAAATAATTTACGCGCGTATATTTGGCATTATATATATCTCAAAAGGCCATATGTACGTCGAGTACTTCTATTATTATTATTATTATTATTATTATTATTATTGATAATTGTGTTATCTTAAAACACATGTCATTCTTACCAACCCTAGAATGTGAGCACAGGCGTTTCTGCAATTATATTCATCTGTCCCTTGGATTTTCTAATGTTTTAAAATCATGTTTTTATTTAGTACTTGTGATAATTAGTTGTCAATCATTTGTCCTAAAGGATATATATTTGATAAATCTACAACGAACTTTCCATCATTATCTATAAAATCAATTTCAATGATGTTCATTATGAAATTATGAATTCAGCTAAATCGAAATTAATCATATACAGAATGCATTATACTTGTCGTATAATTAACAATGATTAACCAATCAATATATGTATATTTAATTCACATCTCATTATTATAATTAATTGACCTTGTTTTTGGAATTACTTTTGCAGAGAATTAGCCAAGGGCTTCTTTATATGAAAGCCCCTAAATATATTATTAATAGGGTAAATTACAACTATCTTCTTGAGATTTGACATAATTATAAATAATTTTTTTATTATTTGAAAAATTATAAATATCTCTATTTTTAACATTCGTCTAACAATGAATGCATTTCGTTCAGTTTCCATCCAATTTTTGTGGTGAACTGCCCAATATGCTCTTTTGAATTATAAGTTATAATTTATATATTTTTTAGAATTTTCTAAAATATTTTTTTATGGACTAATTCTCTATGGATTATTTATTTACACACTCTCAAGTTTTTTTTTTTTTTACATTTTTTAAATATTTCTTTTAAAAAAAATAAAAAATTAGCAAGGTTAAAGCAGTACTTTCACATCTCTATCTAGGGTCTATATAATTATTTTTTATTTGAATTGTAATTTTTCAAACAATGAAAGGGTATTTGTAATTTTTCAAACAATAAAGGGGTATTTATAATTTTAATAGTTTTTTTTTTTTTTTAAACTCGAGATTGGCATAACAAAAAAATTAAACAAATTACAGAGAGGCTCAATTGTTCAAAGTTTAGAGCAACCAAAATACAATCAGATTCAATAAAATCATTTCAATTCGAGTGAAATATTACTGTAAAAGTACGCATGTGTCCGTTATATAAGCTCTAAAAGTAAAATATTATGAGCTTATTATAATTTTTTTAGGAAAAGAAAGGATAAAAAATTGCTAATTTATTTTGAAGATCTCAACAATTTTCTTCAAATTAATTACAATTTATCGTTACCAACATCTTATAAGCTACATAATTTTATTTTATCCAAACACATTGTCAATTTATTTTTAAAATAAGATATAACATCTTATAAGCTCTAAAAATATTTTTTTAAACAAGCTTAGTCAAACACCCTCTCGAGGAAAATGAATGTATGAGAAAAGTAGAGGTAAAAATGGACGTTTAAGGAAAAAAAAAATCTCATGTTTGGTGGGGGAGAATAAGTGAAGAGAATGTAAAAGTGAATGTATAAGTTTCACGCCTATTTATTTCAACACCACTTCATTTAAACTGTACATAAGCAACAATTTTTTTTCCAAATCCATAACTTACACCGTTTGTGATTTTGGTCCCATTAATTTTCAACGTAGCAATTTTAGTCCCAAAAATCCACAAACGTTGCAATTTTAGTCCCATTGACAGATTCCGTTAAAATCTTATTTAACGGATGGAGCACATGCTCCGTTAACATAACCTTTATTTGACTAGAAGAGTTAGCTAGAGAGAGAAACAAAACATTTCCCCCAAATTGGATGAAAAATCGTTGTGTAGGGTGAGAAGAGGGGCTAGGGTACGTTTTTCCACAATTTTTTCGTCCAATTTGGGGGAAATGTTTTGAGTCTCTCTCCAGCTAACTCAAATAAGTCAAACACATGTTAAGTTAAGGAAGCACATGCCATTCACGTGTTCCATCCGTTAAGATTTTGATGGAATCTCTCCGTGGGACTAAAATTGCAACGTTCATGGATTTATGGGGCTAAAATTGCTATGCCGAAAATTAATGGGACCAAAATCACAAACGTTATAAGTTATGAGACATAAAATACAATCTTTCCTACCATCGTCATATGACAAGTATATTACACTTGTTTCGACCAGACCTGATTTGTGCAACAATATCCCTAATCCCTACATGTATCACAACATTTTAGCAAGAAATGATACACAATCTCCGGCACTAAACATGGCTCTTTTTCATACAAAAAAAACAAAGGTCCACCCTCCCTAGACATGTCAACTACAAATCATCACATCCTAAGTTCAAATTAAGGTCAATATCACAAACTAACTTCCCTTAGCTATTTCCCAGCTGTATACGCGGTTTGATCAAATCATCTCTTCTCACACAACATTAAACTTTTATTTCTCTAACACAAACTCTTATTACAACACTGCACGTTCTCCCCAACATGCATCCGACCATCATTTTTGCCTAAGTCCTCACTTACAAACCCCCTCAAAAACATTGTCAAAACATACTCTTCTCATCATACTCTCCTTATGTCCACCCCACCAAGAACCACCTCCTCCTCCGCCTTATCGCCCCCGTGAACGACACCCATCGCCACCCGAATGGGAGGAGGGACGACGACTAGGTGGCTATTCGTTTTTCTTGTTCTTTATTCGACATGTTTCGTGTTAGGGGATTTGTCGTCATCTTCGTTCACTCCTGCTGATAATTATCTGATCAACTGCGGGTCGCCTGATGATGCCGTTCTTGATGACGGCAGAACTTTCAAGTCTGATCCTCAGTCTGCTTCTTACTTATCAACAGATGAAGATATTCTAACTTCCATCACTTCTTTTCCCAACAATGTCTCTCCTTCTTCTTCTGCTTCTTCCTCAGTTCTTCCCTTATATCTAACTGCAAGAATCTTTCATCATGAGTCAATGTACAGGTTTCCCATTGTCCGGCCAGGCCGGCATTGGATTCGTTTGCATTTCTATCCTCTCACTCACCCCTCCTACAATCTGACCTCAGCTACATTTACAATCACCACAGACGATATCGTTCTCTTGCACGGTTTTTCAGTCAAAGACAGCACTAAAATGGTGTTCAGAGAGTACCTCATCAACATCACTTCTGATAAGCTCACCCTCAAGTTCTCACCTATGAAGAAGTCGGTAGCGTTTATTAACGCGATTGAGCTCGTTTCAGCCCCGGACGACCTCATATCCGACTTGGCCTCAGCTGTTTCACCGGTTGGCGACTTCAATGGCTTGAATAACTACGCGATGGAGGTGTCGTACCGGCTAAACGTGGGAGGGCCTATTGTGACTCCCAAGAATGACACATTGTGGAGAACTTGGCTTCCTGATGGCCAATTCATGGTCTTCCCTGAAGGGGCTAAAAACGTGTCGGTCCCAACAGATGTGATACAATACCCGAAAGGTGGAGCCACGCCTTTAATCGCTCCGCATTGGGTATATGCAACAGCTGATCAGATGGCAGACTCTGGAACAGCTGATCCAAATTTCAACCTGACATGGAAAATGAGTGTTGATCCTTCTTTTTCATATCTGATAAGGCTCCACTTCTGTGATATTGTGAGCAAGGGGCTCAATGAGCTCTACTTCAATGTGTATGTCAACGGGATCACAGGCGTTTCGAGCCTTGACCTGTCAACACTCACATCAGGCCTGGCCATCCCTTACTACAAAGACTTTGTGCTCAATGCCTCAGCCATTTCAAATGGAACTGTTGTGATTCAAGTTGGGCCGACTTCCAACCTTCAGTCGAGTTTGCCAAATGCTATCCTGAATGGCTTGGAGGTGATGAAGCTAAGCAACTCAGCTGGGAGTTTGGATGGATTGTTCTCGACTGATGGGACTTACAGGGGCCTAAAATCAGGGCCTACCGGCACGATGAAAGTTGCTGCTGGCATCGGCCTAGCGTTGGGGGCAACGGCATTGCTTTTGCTCTTGATTGGAATACTCAGATGGCAGAAGAGGCCTAAAGGTTATGAGAAGCAAAAGACCTTCTCATCATGGCTTCTCCCTCTCAATTCCAGCCAATGCAGCTTCTTGTCAAGCAAGAGCAAGAGCACTACTTTTTCGAGCATTGTCAATTCAGGGCTCAATCTTGGGAGGTACTTCACTCTCAACGAGCTTCGTGATGCGACCAAGAACTTTGATGAAAAGGCGGTTGTTGGGGTTGGAGGGTTCGGAAAAGTGTACCTCGGTGAGCTGGAAGACGGAACGAAAGTCGCCATAAAACGAGGCAATCCATCCTCATCACAAGGGATCAATGAATTCCAAACCGAAATCCAGTTGCTATCAAAGCTAAGGCATAGACACCTGGTTTCACTCATTGGATACTGTGATGAACAATCAGAAATGATCCTAGTCTACGAGTACATGGCCTATGGCCCTCTCCGCGATCACCTATACGGCTCAACCCTGCCTCCATTATCATGGAGGCAGAGGCTTGAGGTCTGCATAGGATCAGCAAGAGGACTGCACTATCTCCACACTGGTTCCACACAAGGGATAATCCACCGGGACGTTAAAACGACAAACATACTTCTTGATGAGAACTTCGTAGCCAAAGTATCCGATTTTGGCCTGTCCAAGGCCGGACCGGCCTCTCTCGACCAAACTCATGTCAGCACGGCGGTTAAGGGCAGCTTCGGATACCTTGATCCCGAGTACTTCAGGAGGCAGCAGCTGACAGAAAAGTCCGACGTTTACTCATTTGGAGTCGTGCTTTTTGAGGTGTTATGCGCTAGGCCGGCTCTTGATCCTGCACTACCGAGGGATCAAGTGAACCTGGCCGAGTTCGCTAAGCAACAGAACGCAAAAGGGTGCATACACAAGATCGTTGATCCAGCTATTTCCGGAACTATAACTCAAGAATCACTCATGAAGTATGTTGAGGCCGCTGAGAAATGCTTGGCTGAGTATGGGGTGGACAGGCCCTCAATGGGAGATGTTCTATGGCACTTGGAGCATGCTTTGCAGCTGCAAGGGACAGCATCAGCAAATTCAGCTGAGTCTGCTGGAGATGATGATCATGAGAGTGATGGTAAGAAGATGAAAATGGATGTTAATGAGGCTGCTGGAAAGAGTAGTGATCAGGAGAAAAGGGATGAGATGGTTGTTGATGTCAGTGATGATTCTGGGCTGGTTGTGGCTTCTCCTATGTTTCTTGAAACTTTTCAAGGAAGGTGAAGAGAGAGAGAGAGGTTGGCTGTATTTGCTGCTATGAGCAAGGCATTGGCTGCACTTTTTTCATTTTTATGTGTTTCTATTTGGAGCTGAAATGAGTTCTGAAGAATGTTTGAAGCAGACAATCTGATTGAGTTCTTCTTACAATGTTGTCAAATGCTTTTAGATTGTCTTACTGAGATTAATCCTTTTTTTTGTATTTTTTTAATGGAAGTATTGTAGAGAAGAATCTGATTTAATGACTTCTGTATTATAATAATAACCTTATCATAATCTATTATTTAGTTTTTATTTTTTTTTCATGTGAATTTGAATATAAATATATTAACAATGAAATTGTAGGTGGAAATAATAAATGAATACTTTTTGTAATCTTTTAATAATTATGCACATATATTAAGCATGACAAGTGGATTAGTTAAAGAAAAAGTGCTAAATCTCTAATTAACCAGTCCTCCTAAACTTTAGAAAAAAGTAACTCAATACCTCTAGAGTAAATGGTTGTGTTGCACATTTTTATTTTTTTTTTAAAGTCCGGAGGGTCACATTGCAGTTTTTTCTTCACGAAAGGTTTTTCCCTGATCGTATTATACAGTCTGTTGCATTTAACCCTTTAATGCATCCTATGTTAACTATCCTAGAAAAGAAAGTCTTAACATAATTTAAAAGATGGGAATGTGTCTGAATCCATCTCATTATGAACGGATAAAATGGATAATGATTGAGTCTATCTTGTCATCAATTGATAAAAAGATAAATTCAAAATAGAGTTGAAGTGGGTATACGTTTGACGTTTGTGTGATTTCATTACAAACATGGAACTCACTAACTCAAAAGTATACGATTGATACGTTTTCTTATACCTTATACTAAAGAAATCCGACAATCAAAGTCTGGTATCTTCTCTTGACGAATGAAATACCATTTTGGCTTCAAAGGAGGTTAGATCCATTCGTAATTTGGGTCGTATCAGAAATAGGGTTTATTTATGGTAAAAGCATAACAAACAAACATTTGTTTGTAATTCAAAATACAAAATTGGTATTCCACTGCTCACATCAAATACTTTGACGTGCTGTTAAATTATTTGCAAAAATATTTCTAATTTTTCCTTTCTTGTAATACTATCCATTAGTACTACATATCGATCGATCAACTACTATTTTTTTCCTTCAACTTGATAAATTGAGTTTATATATATATATATATAGGATAGATAATTGCATTCAGTGTATTCAAACTACTACAGAAATAGTTATATATAGCACGCATTCACGAGTTCAAACGCACAATATTTTGATTATGAAGTTACAGTCTAATCATTTGAACAAGACTTCAATTGAATTAAAAAGAAAAAAAGAAAAAAAAGATTCAGAAATTAATGAACTAATCATGATTGGGATCAAGAAATAATGATTGGACTCAAAAAAAAAAAAGAAAAAACTTTTTTTCGAAAACAAGTACAAAGGCCCACAACCAACTGGGCTTGGGCCTCAGCCCAAAATAATGATCTAATTTTGGGCTAAATTGGGCTCAAGAAATAGTGATTATCTTCAAGACTCATTTAAAAGCTTTATAGACACTCTATTTTCTATGAAATTGGAAGTGCCATTGTACAAAAGCAGCTGAAAGAAAAGAGCTTTCCATATCCATGAATGATTTTGCTATATTTGGAATTCAAGCTATTATGAATGTACAATGCACTCACTGAAGCAATAAATAGCAGAGAAAAGAATCTAATCCTAACAACCTATCTGTGAATAAGACAAAGAAGACTATTCTAGAGGATATACAAAAACGTGAAAGGCATCAAGATAAAAATGTAAAAGGTAGAGAACACTTTTTAACAAAGAAATTGGTGTTTGCCATATAAGCTGCTGACTATGATGCTGAGGTGGATATCTTAACACCCCCCCCCCCCCCCCAAGTTGGACTGGGGGCAAGGAAAGCAACCCCAACTTGGACATCAGGGAAGAGAACGAGGACTCAGGCAGTGATTTGGTAAAAACATCCGCCAACTGAAACTTGCTGGGAACATGAGAAGGAGCTATAAACCCAGCCTTATATTGATCACGTACTATGTGACAGTCTATCTCTAGATGTTTCGTCCGCTCATGAAACACTGGATTGCTGACAATGTGAAGTGCCGCTTTGTTATCGCAGAGGAAAGGAATCGGGGTAGGAACCACAAAACCAAAATCTTTAAGCAAGTATGATCCAATCCAATTCACAAACTGTGGAAGCCATGCTTCGATATTCGGCTTCCGCGGTTGATCTAGAAACTGTATTATGTTTTTTTGTTTTCTAGGACACGAGTGCAGACCCCAAAACAGTACCCAGTCAGTGATCGACGGGAAATGGTGCAGCTTGCCCAATCAGAGTCACAGTATGCTACCATTTTCAGATTGTTTTGTGCTGGAAAAAATAAGCCTTTCGCAGGCGTCCCTTTTAAGTACCGAACAAGATATATAGCAGCGTCCCAGTGTTGTTGGCATGGTTGTTGGATAAACTGACTAAGCTGCTGGCAAGCATGGGAAACATCAGGGCGAGTAAAACTGAGGTAGAGCAGTCTGCCAATCAACCTTCTATAGCTCTCTGGATTCTGAATCAAAGGGCCTGCATCATCTCCAAACTTAATGCCTGCAGGGGGAAGGGTGGTAGTGGCCTTTGCTGAGCTAAGGCCTGCATCTTTCACTATATCCATCACATATTTCTGTTGGGTGACAATCAAGCCTTCAAGAGATCGTGCCAGTTCTAATCCAAGAAAATACTTGGCTGGCCCTACGTCTTTAATGGTGAAGAGGTTTTCAAGATATTCTTTAACTTCTGTAATGTCCGTTTCTGAAGGTCCAGCCATAAAAATATCGTCCACGTATACCAACAGAGCCAACATACTATCTCCTGCACATTTAACAAACAGGCAGTGGTCATTTGGGGATTGAGTAAAACCATATAAAGCCAGCTTAGCTATAAACTTTTGGTTCCATTGTCTAGAGGCTTGTTTCAAGCCATACAATGACCTCCTTAATCTGCACACATGTCCAGGAGGTACCTCATAACTTTCTAGAGCTTGCATATAGATCTCTTCATCGAGATGACCATGTAAGAAAGCATTATTTATGTCAAGCTGGTGTATATGCCAGTTATGAGCAGCAACTAGAATTAAAATTAACCTTATTGTCATTGTTTTTGCCACAGGTGAGAAGCTTGCATTGTAGTCCACCCCTAGCACTTGGTTGTACCCTTTGGCGACTAGCCTAGCTTTGTGCCTTTCAATCGATCCATCAGCCTTCATTTTGAGTTTAAAAACCCATCTGCACCCAATAGTTGTTTTTCCTTGTGGCAGCAATGCCACATCCCAAGTATGGTTATTTTCTAGGGCCTGCAACTCATCCTTCATTACAGCCCTCTATTTACTGCTCCCACATGCTTGATTACAAGTCCTGGGTTCATGCACAGTAGATAAGGAAGCCAAAAACACACTATGTGCTGGTGCAAGCTCAGAAACAGTGATCTGATTGGTGAAGGAATGGTGGGAAATAAAATCTTCCATCCAACCAGGTTTATGTATTGTCCTGGTGGACCGTCTAAGGGGCATATCGTTTTGGGAGAGTTCAAGAGTATGTGTGGGAAATTTATCTTGAGGAGGTGAGTTGTGTGGTGCAGGTGAAACATGGGAAGTGTCTAAAGGTGGTTCAGTGTTTGGTGATGAAGATGGTTCATCAGAAACAAAAATAGGAACCGGACAGTCATAAGAAATGTCATGGCAGCCTTTATAAGGGGAAAATGGACTCATGAAATACCACATCTCTTGACACAAAAGTGGTCTTGTTGTCTAAATCATAAACCTTGTACCATTTTTGTCCATGCATGTAGCCAATGAAGATACATCTATATGCCCTTTGTTCAAATTTGGATTTATGTAGATGTATGTTGGTGGCAAAACACAAACACCCAAACACCTTTAGAGAGGTGTAGTCAACAGGTTTATGGTATAACAACTCATATGGGGTTTTCTAGTTTAAGACAGGGGTAGGCAGTTTGTTTATGAGAAAGGTTGCTGTCAAAACAGCTTCAGACCAAAAATATTTTGGGAGGTGTGACTGGAACGTTAGGGCTCTGGCTATTTGTAGCAAGTGTTGGTGTTTTCTTTCTACTACACCATTTTTTTGTGGTGTGTAGACACAACTTTATTTGTGAATAATACCATGTTTGCTAAAAAAGGTTTGGCAGTTTTCATTGATGAACTCCATGCCATTATCACTTCTGATGGTTTTGATCTTAGCATTGAAGTGTGTGTGAATCATGTGGTAAAAAGATTCAAGGAGATGAACAGTTTGGCTTTTATGTTTCATTAAATAGGTCCAAGTGGCTCTACTATGGCATCCATTATAGTAAGCATATAAGTACAATTAGAAAGGGAATATTGAGTGTATGGCCCCCATACATCCACATGAATTAAGTCAAAACTTTTTTCAGAATGTGACTCACTAGAATTGAAATATAGCCTTTGTTGCTTGGCAAGAGGACAAACCTCACAAGCATTCATTTCCCCCTTTTTTGTGTTAAACACATGAGTATGCTGCAGAACAGATAAAGGGGTATGCCCTAACCTCCTATGCCATAACTCCACATCATCAGTACTCACATTCACCTTGTAGCTAACAGTTTTGTTTCTACTCATCATGCTAAGAACCCGTGGGCTAAAAGAAAACTCATCTATAATATATAATCTCCCAACCAATCTTCCTACTGCAACAATCTTTTTAGTCCTCTGGTCCTGCAACAGGCAGTAAGAAGATGAGAAATAGAATTCCAGATGTGAGGTAGAAGTGAGTTTGCTAACCGAGAGGAGGTTACATTTAAAACTGGGAACATGGAGGACTTGTTTTAAAGGTACTTGGTTAGGAAGCATGATTTCTCCAATATGTTGAATGGAATGTTTTGTGCCATCAGGTAAGTGAATAGAAGATTTTGGAAGGTGTTTGTTTAAGGAGTGAAAGAGTTTTGCATCAGCACATATATGAGCCGTGGCTCCACTATCTACTATCCAAGAACTAGAAATTATATCAAAATGTGCTAAGTTAGTGGAGTGAGTACCTGCAAAGTCATCGAACTCATTATAATTGGCTTTCTCATGTTCAACACCCCTTTTTCCTCTTACCCATCTTTGAAACTCTGCCCTGATCATTTCTGAAATCTGCTCATCCATCCTGCCAGTTTGTGTTTCTGTTGAGCTGCCTTCCCTAAGGACATTAAAGGTTTTCACACTTCCTCCTTGGTCCTTCTTCTTTTGATCCATCATAGTCTTATACCAATCAGGATATTCTATCAACTTGAAACAAGTGTCTTTGGTGTAGCCATTCCGTCCACAACTCTCACAGTACAACAGCTTCTTCTCTGCATAGTTTCTGCCCTTCATCCCAGGTTTAGACACATGTGTCCTTTTGATATCTGATCCCCTCACTTGCATTGTTGCATTATGTAAGTTGTCTGCTATTCCTACATTCACTTCCCTCTGTCTTTCGACCCTCAAGACCATGGAGTATGCCTTGCTCACATTAGGTAAAGGGTCCATTACTAAAATCTGATTTCTAATGTGGTCATAACATTCATTTAGACCCATTAGAAATTGCATCAATTGACTGGATAAAGTTAATTCAAACACAGTTTTTGCCACTCCACATTTGCATTCAGGAATTGGGGTCAAACAGGCTAGCTCATCCCATAATTTTTTTAGCTTGGTATAGTACGCAACAATTGAGAGCTCACCTTGCGCAATTGAAGCTATTTCCCTCTGCACATGATAAATCTGCGGACCATTGCTTTCCCCAGATCGCGCTTCCAATTCCAGCCATAAATCTCTGGCTAAGGTAGTGTATAAGAAGGCTTCAACAATTTCTTTTGAAATAGAGTTTAATATCCACGAGGTGACCATACAGTCAACCCGCACCCACTATTCATGCTCATCAGCATCTTCACTAGGTTTGGTAGTCTTGCCATTGATGAAGCCAAGCTTCGTCTTGGCACCCAGAGCAATCCTCATGGATCTGCTCCATGTCAAGTAGTTTCGTCCATCCAGAGGAGATGAAATAAGGCTCATCCCTGGATGATCAGCTGACTGGAGCTTGAAAGCTTCGGACTCCAGCAGCTCTTTGCTCTTTTTTTATGCCATGGTTATGCTGGAAAAAGGGTGAAGAAAAAGGGTATAGGTTTAGAGACAATCAACTGATGGCTCTGATACCATGTACGAAAGCAGCTAAAAGAAAAGAGCTTTCCATATCCATGAAGGATTTTGCTATATTTGGTATTCAAGCTATTATGAATGTACAGTGCATTCACCGGAGCAATAAATAATAGAGAAAAAAATCTAATCCGAACAATTTATTTGTGAATAAGACAAAGAAGACTATTCTAGAGGATATACAAAAACGTGAAAGGCATTAAGATAAAAACGTAAAAGGCAGAGAACACTTTCTAACAAAGAAATTGGTGTTTGCCATATAAGCTGCTGACTATGATGCTGAGGTGGATATCTTAACAACCATATTTTTGACAAAACTTGTAACCAATAGAATTATTTTTGTTTTTTTAATAAAAAAAATTATTATCATCTCCTTCCTATGTATAATATTCATTATTAAAATTTTGTGAACAAAAGTTTTAAGAGAAAAGGAGACAAGAAATCAATCATGAGGTATGCAATTTATGAGATTTTTTGAGTGGTAAGGTTGAGGTCCAACGTTTTACCACTAATAAGAGTTTAGGTCAGAATTCTATACGTGTGTGTTAATATATTTTAATAATAATTTATTTACTTGAGTACTTTGATGTATTTAACGACATAATTCGTTGTTTTCTTAACATAATTGAAAAGAATAGAAAATATCATTCATTTCATTTTGAATAATTAAACTTTGATCATTAATGATTCAAATATTTTGCATGTGAGATAAAATAATCCTCAATTATAGATTTGAATATTTCAGATTATTTATTAATTTAGCATTGACTTTTTTCTCCTGTTAAAAAACAAAATGAGCTACCAGCTTCACAACTTAATTATGATTAATTCTGAAAAAATAATTGAAGTTTGTGCTGTGATTAATCATATAATGACATAAAATGAAGATATCACATCTTTTAATATAACATACAAACAAGAAACAATTAGCAATGTAATATTAGTTTTTTAAAAGGGTGTTCTTGAGTTTTATTGTGTTATGATAAAGAAAATCACATAAATAAACAAAATTGTTTGGTTGTTTGGGAAAAAAACACTATGAGGCAAATAATTAGGTGAAAGGAAGTTGATCTAAGTCGAGGTCATATTCAAGCTGGTGATCAATGACGTAGACAGATAACCTCGATCGAGATAAGAATGAATATCTGAAAACATAAAATCATTAGGTTCGTTGGATGCGCCCAATAGTAATCTTCTTATGATTAAATCAGTTCAATCAATAAGAATAACCAAGTGATAAAGTTAGAATTGAATAAACCTAATAGAGGGTCCTTTGTGTCAACAAATATACGAATCGACATGGCAAGATTTGAATCTCCATCGGAAGCATGATCAATAGTTGTCATATAGGGTTATTGAGTCGGGTCGTAAAATAAAATACACGTGGATCTAAATTCTCTTCTATCATATCTTATTATCAAGGGACAAATTTGCTTTTTGTTGGATTTTTTTTTATCCTTTAAACATTCTAAGTGTTGGTTAGATAAAATCTTAAGGGGAAATAGCATTTTTCCTCCCATAACTTAGGGCTTTTTCACTTTTGGTCCCATTAGTTATGGGATTCTCTCTTTTGGTCTAGTAACTTTCAAAAAGTAGCATTTTCGGTCCCATGTCACTTTCTGTTAGATATTTAACGAAAAGTGTCACGTGACCGTTAAGTGCATAGGACCAAAAGTGTTACTTTTTTAAAGTTATGGACCAAAAGTGAAAATTTTATAATATATGGGACCAAAAGTGAGAATTCCATAGCATATGGGACCAAAAGTGTAAAGGCCCTAACAGCCACGTGCTTATCACGTGATGTTTTCCGTTAAAAAATCTAACGGAGATGTGGCATGAGACCAAAAGTACTTACGGGACCAAAAGTGTGAATCCCGTAATCAATGAGATCAAAAGTGGGAAGACCCTAAGTTACAGGACGAAAAATATTATTTCCCCAAATCTTAATTATTATAATACGCAAACTATGAGTTAGTAACCAGCAAATTGTATTGACCCGATAATATCATATTATTTAAAATAAATATCACTTGATTATTCCATCTATCTCCTAAGTGGTTAGTTTTGAATTATTTTGCCATGTACGATGTTATATATATATATATATGTTATGACGTATCTGATTAATAAGTATTTTATTAGATGCGTATATATATATATATATATCTAAATGTAATTTAACATTCAAATGCATTCAATAAATAAATTTAATCAACATAACCTAAAATTTAAGCTAAATAGAATAATTGACCGATGATCCCTTGCCTGAGTGGTGAGGTTGAGGTCCCACAATCAAGAGGTCGTTGGTTCGAATACTACAAATGTAGGGAGTTATTTAATTTATAGGATGTTTATATTGTTCCTTTGATTGATGTTGGTAGATGTGGATATGTTGTTATGCTGTATACTAAATGTTATAATCAATTGGTCGCTTTAGAAACATTGTTGTACTTCAAATTAATAGTTCATCGCTCATTATAAAAATAAAAAAAAAAGCTAAATAGAATAATTGAATTAGAAATCCATTTCAAATTAAGTTGTGCCTGTTTAATTCTGCGACTGATCAATGATCTCTTGGCTTAGTGGTTAAGGTTGAGGTCTCATGACTTTAGAGGTCATAGGTTCGAATCCCACCAATGCGTGGGAGGATAATCTACTGTATAGTAGGATTGCGTATATTGTAATAGTAAGGGGTTGTTCAGATTTAATTTATATGATATATTGAACAAGTTATAATTGTTGTAATTGTTGTAATAGTCGACAGGACGGATTATATTCGATTTAGTTCAGTTAATAATATTCATCGCTATCACTTAAAAAAAAAAAAAATTCTGCCACTGAGCATGTCAAAATTGCATGCCGGATACAAATGTGATTTCTAATATGTTTGGCCCATTTCTTAATAGTCACTTTTGCGATTTCATCAAAATCACGATGTAATAAAAGCTACAACTTATAGCTCTTAAACTCATCGCATTTACATTTTTTTTTTATCTAATTATTCATTATGATCGTTAAATAATTTCTTCAATTAGTCTTAATAATGAGGTGAGTTTTACAATTTATCTCTAATATGCATTTTTATAATCAATTATGAAATTGTGAATTAAAACTTCATAATCAATTTTTCAAAAGTTAATTATTTTATAATTAATTATGCAACCATCAATTATACAATTTTAAAACTGCCCATCACTAATATTATTCTTTTTTTTAGTACTTATATACGTTCATTTTCTACAAATTTGATCTTTTACCAGAAGTTAAACGCAAATCGTACCCTTTTTTTTCCTCAAAAAGAAGTAATCCAAAATCGAAAATTTACCTCATAAAAAAATTTAGAAAAAATAAAAAATAAAAACCAATCAAGATATATATATATATACTATCTATACTATTATATAAAAAAACTCATTTTTTACTCACAAATGGCGGTTAATGACATCGTCACACCACTTTTTTGTAATATCAAGAATAACCCTCAACTGATATGATAACTATTTTATTCAACTTTTCAAATTTTATATTAATTGATAATCTTTCTTTTCTTCTTCTTTTTTTAAAATGTGATGTGTTAGTTTATATATTTTACTCTTATTTATAATATATTTTAAATGTAAAAGATTATTTACGATATGCACGCAGGAGCAACATGCCACCACGTTTAGTATATATATAAATGATACCCTTGTGCATCAATTATACTAATAACTTTACCAACACTTAAAGGACATAACATTAATATTGGAAAGTAAAAAAATAACTCATATTATTGCATTTGCATCCCAATTGAGTCTATTCCAAGCCATCACAAAAAGGCCCTCTTTTCAAATTCAAGCAATGTACCAAAAAGCCTACCTTATTTCCTAAGTTCTCCCACCTAATTCCATCATGTTACATTTCTTGTACAAAAATCCTACTAAAAAATCCCAAAATAATTCAAGATTTGGTCATACTTTTGAACAATTAATTGTAGTTGAGTATAACTTAAACCTTTGTTAATTATATTTTTTTTACGTACCTGATTAAGTATCGGGTAATTTACGATATTTTACTTCTCTTAATAGTTTTATGGTAATATATTACTAGTTGTATCCTCTCCCTTTTCGAATTGAAATAACTTGCGGCCTCGGGAGTTTCTTTATTTGAAATATTTTAGTCTTACTTTCATCTTATTATTAAATATAGAATAATTACGTTTCAGTATTTTTGGAATTAATAGAATATTAACACGGCTTATTCAAATGGAATGGGGTAGTTTTTAAATATTATAAATTTGAACGGCGGTTTTGATACCATGGATCAGGATTTTCCTATGTTTTCATTGAAATTGTGAAAAATATTCTAGTTTTGATTAAATAGAAACAAAAATATATGATAGTTTCATAATTATCTGATTTTGTCCGTACTTGTTGTTTTCTTAATTTGAACCTTTTACAACAATTTTCTTATCTTTTATTTCTTTATATTTGCATTTAAATTCTTAGTATCAGAGACTATTATAAATATTTTATTTAACAATAATTGATAATGCGCACTCATAGTAAATAGTTGATGTTGCTTGCTATTTTAGTTGTAATAGTAATCCTATCCCACATAATAATTCTAAATATTACAATCATATAAATGAAAATCAATCAACAACAATCTCTTTTTTATTTCATGATTATCCACATGTTTCTTTTTACTTCTACAATTCTTTCATAATATTTCGAAACGTTTATGAATTTTTTTTATATTTAATAAATCAAAAACATGCTTTAATACACATCTTTAATTCATGATTTTTGTAAATTTAAGAAAGAAGATATCTGTATTTTGTAATATTACGAATTTTCTGGTACTAGATCATTATAATTCGAAAAAGTTTCTTATATTTAACAAATCAAAATTCGAACATACTTCCAATTTAATTCATGATTTTGATAATCTTTAAAAATCAGTGATGTTTATTTTGTAATTACAGTAATTCTTGGGCTAGATCATTGTAATTAACCCTCTTACAAAATAATATAATGATTGCTGACAGACAACTCATAACAAATGTGATGATGGAAAAAGGACCTTTTTCTTTTCTTTCTTTTTTAAATCGAAAGAGTGATTTTATATTATATCAATATCAATAAACTTACAAATATATTGATTCAATCAATAAATTTACGGTACAATAAACTCACATTAAGAAACATAAACATTCGTACGTCTGATGGGATTCGAATTCATGACCTGAAACTTATTCATGGGAATCCAATCTAACCCATGACCTGAAACTTATTCATGGAATCTCAACCTTAACCACTGGACTTCACGACATCGGTGGGACCCTTTTTCTTGTTTGTGGAAATTTAAGTCATCCAACTAATATTGGGAGTTTGGAGATCACAAAGGCAGAAATCAGCAAAAGAGTCCAAACTAAGGCATTGGTGAAAACAAAGCTGAAACAACTCCACCTCTTCTGCTGTTGGTTGGCATTTTTAGTTGTTGTTGGCCTATCTATTCCTCCACAAAAACCAACTCCAACACACCCTCAAAATTACCATGCAAAATAAGCATCAACATCTCCGTTTCAACATCATTTAAACCTTCAAGAACACAGCAATCTCATCACAGAAATCTACCATCAACAAGTCATACTTTTGTGCAAGAACACCACTCAATCTCTTTCAATGGGGAAAGCTGGCGCAGTTCTCCGAAGATCGATCTTTTCGTTCCTGCAAAGCTATCAGTATTTCACCTCAACGCCGGCCCTCCTGGCCTTCCCATTTGCTGTCTCAACGCTGCTGTCGCAGTCCATCGGCGCCTCATCGTCCCTCTTCCCATCAGTTCATGGTCGCATGAGTTCTCTTTTTCTTGCTGCAGGCTTCCCTCCCTCATCGGTGCTCTTCACCGTTCTCGGTCTCAAGCTGTCTCAGACGATTCTTACGTTTCTTTTCGTCTGTCCCTTTACGTTTTCCTTTCTCCTCCTCGCCAAGGCGTCCGTAATCAAGGCCGTCGGCCACCACAAACCAGCAGAACAACCTTCATTTTCTTCATGGATTCCACTTTTCAGTCCCCTTCTCATCACCCAACTTTGCAACTCATTAGTCATTCTTGCGGCAAACGCCACTTGCTTCTTCCTCCTAGTCATGTTTTTCAATCTTTTCGATGTTTTAGGCCTTTCGTCTCCTCAATCACAGCTGCTGCTTTCGGCCACAGGAGCGGTGATTTACTCCATCATTCTTGCCAATGCCTACATTACATGCAACTTAGCATTGGTGTCGGCTGGAATGGAAAAGCGCGGTGGCTTTATCTCAATACTCAAGGCTTGTATTCTGATCCAGGGCAGAACAGCAACTGCATTATCTTTAGCTGTGCCTATCAACATGGCCTTGGCTGCCACTGAAGTCCTTTTCCAATATCGTGTCGTGAGTGCTTATCATCGAGCCAAAGCTCCCGATTCAACCATGCTTCTTGAGGGAATGCTCGTCGCCTACTTGTATTCTTTACTAGTTGTTCTTGATACGGTCGTCGCTTGTGCATTTTGGAGAAGCTGCAAAACAGATATCCAGACTGATCAGGAAGAAACATACACTCACCGGATAGAAATCAGAGAGATAGACGGCAAGTTTTTTGCAAAAACGGAGGCGTTTAACGGGCTTCCTTGAACCCTTTCTTCTTTTTTCTTCAGTGATGAAGAGGATTGTATAAAGATATACATCTCAAACACAATAAAGCTGGTAAAAAAGTGATTTTTTTGTCTTCTGCTGAGAACAGGTATGGAAAGAGAAGAGCAAACCTTGGATCAGTTCTCTTCATTCCTCTCAGCTTGTCTCCCAAATGGGAATTGGCAGCTTTTGATACAGTCCAGAAAAACAAGTTGGTTTTGTAAGTAATTTTCTTTAGCCAAGTTTGTATTGAAACTGCAGTGACAATGATAAATCAGCATATCTTCAAGAATTGCTTATCAGCAACTTCAAAGCAAATACTGGATATTATTTCCATTGTATGCTATGATCAAGATTCATACTCCTACTTTTAACACGTATATATCAGTCTGTAACATAATTGAGGTGGTTTGAAGTCTACAAAGAGTTTTTCAGACGTTTTTTCTCGACCAACTCCTTAATTTCAATATTAATATGTACGTCGTGAGCTCTATTTGAGGTAGAAAGTGCTTGTTTCGTCCTTCAATTCTCTGTATGTGACTGCAATTTATCGGGCGAGAGCAAAACCGTGATTCACAGACAAGTCTCTTTCAATCGTCTTGGAGGTGACATCTCCTTATCGTCCTCACGTCTACTTTTGTTCCCCATTAATATGCAACTACATATTTGCTTACCTATTAAGAAGGCATTCCCTGGAAATTTTGTATTTTATCAGTCTGAAAACAGTATCACATTTGACATTATTTGACAAGTTTTTGACTGCTTGAACAAATAGATTAGAACAAGGAAGTTAACCTATGTCTGAGGGTCCATATTTCCTTAAGAGGCAAGACAAGAGATCAATGGTAGTTACACAAAGCTTTGAGGTAGAAGAAAGAAATCATATTTTTCGAGTAGATAAAATTGCATGAAAATTTGAGAATTACAGAAGCTGGAGTCGACTTGATTAAGAACGCTAGAGTCTGGAGGATTGCAGCTCTCTGTTAAGATTATGGAACCTCTTTGTAATCACCTGAGCTGTATAAGTTGTTCTGTCAGGAAAATTCCTGACCAGGCAACCGTTCTACTCTCTACGCGTGGAACTGAACTGGGCCGGAGCTCTTCCCATCTCTATACTTCGAATTAAATTGGAGCATAGTTTCAGAAAATGCAGCAAAAAGTTTGCATGCAACTGGCAATGAAGAGTCAGCCTAGTTTACTGTTTCAGCAGCAAGAGGGCAGCTGTATCTAGGACAAAGCAGACAGATGATGTAGTTTAGTTGAAGTTGTCTTGTTAGTTAATTTGACTGGAATGCTCAAGACAATGTTCTGAAATTAATGAAGCTGCATTCCAAACTTGTTTTACCAGTAATTGAAACTACAACAATAAATGCACTTAAGAACAATTATAAGATGTAATCCTCATTACATACATCAGTTGGCATCGATCCTTGCTATTATGATAGAGAGTTCCAACCAGCCCGAGAGATCATGGTCGTTCGTGCATAAGCCTCAAATTTAGAGCCCACACGATGAATGGAGTGATGTCTCAAGAATAACTAGCTTTATAGTAACCTTTTAAGAAAGACCGATCACAAAACAAACATACACTTTTTACTGGAGTTGTCTTTGGCCCTCTTGAAACACAGCCCGTGACAGAAACAACTCGTTTCACAGATGTTGCACACCGGCAACAAATTTAAGAAGGTAAAATGCTGCACAGGTCCTATAGAATAGCTGACTAATATAGGAGAAGAGTATAAAAGCACAATTGATCTAGAAAAAATGCTTTTTCATCAATAAATGATGTACTCTGAGTACTTTCCACATATTGAATTCTAATGGAACATATCAGAATTTCTAAAGCTTGAACTCTGTACCTTGACTAGATCTCTATTCACTAACACAGCCTATTTTCTCTATCTCTCTAATCCTTTCTGCTATACAACAAAATTTCGGGGGAGATCCTACATCAGTACGTGACTAGTACAAGGAACCAAACCAATTTCTATGCTACAACAAAGAATTAGTGTTAATCTAAATACATGTTAGTGTTCTGTACATGTGTCACTACATTCTGGTGATCCGCAATCTGCATTACAATTCCAGGGTATCTTCACAAAAGTTTGATGTGCCAATGGGGTGCAGTTGTAGAAACAAATGAACAATGCCCTTCACAGAAAAGGCGAGCCAGATTTGCAGGATCAACCCAACCCTCGTGAGACATTTCTCGAGACAGATAAGAGGGTCAAGACATACCTCTTACGAATCTCACTTTGAGAAGAATCCCTTCTCCAATAAGCACAACCCTGTTACTTACAACAAAACAGCTGCCTGCATCATTCGAAGCCGCTGAAAAGAGCCATGAACCACTTCCGTATTGCCTTCTCTGCGGAACAGGTTTGTTTTGCAAAGCAGTGAAAGCAACCCCTCGGTCCATTTTCTTGGAACCCATAAATCCAATATTCAGCAGAACGAAGGCCCATGTGTTGTCAATCCAGCAGTGTCTGAGGGCCAACAGCGTTGAACCCAACATACGCTGACCATTGTGGAAGAACCATTGATTCCTATAAAACACTCAACAACTCAGTCTTTCACTTCTTTCTGTTTATTTCCCTTTGCATTCTCCATTTCAGCCTCCTTCTGAGCTTTCTTCTTTTCTTGTTCAGCCTCTTTACAGTTTTCTTCATGAGCTTTCTGGAACAACCTCACAAAGTTTAAGAGGGTTGCAGTAACTGGATACATGATAAGACATTGACTCAGCAATCTGCAATGTCAAATGTCACCAGAAGAAAAAAAGCAGATTTTCATGTTACCTTGCTCAAACGGGTATCGCGCGGGATCTTCACCAAAATATAGAGCCAGTCCATCCGCATGTCTTCCCTGCCAAACAATTTCAACAATGAATTTACTATTACAAGGAAAACTACTAACTACACCCTTCCTCTTAAAATAACGAAACTTCCTATATTTCTGCATTTGAGAAAAACTTAAAATGGCATCCCTTCTACAGAAAAATTACAAACCTGAGTTTTTGAAAATAGAACATTAACATCTCATCAAGTTTCTTAACATCAACACCATTTCAAATTGAATGGACTAATAAGTAAATATTGTAAACTTGAAAAAGAAACTTGGTAATTTAAAAAGGAAAGGGATATGGTTAATATTACACTAACCCCTACGGAAGGTCACAACCTATAATCTATTACACGAGGATTCAGGTAAATATTTACCGCAACAGAATATAGATTCGTCACAGAGGTCACTTCACTCTCGGCAGCACCAACAAATTCCTTCAATGTCTGTGGATGGGCAAAAGCATCTATTGTTAGGACATAGCATAATGTCGTTTGCTATGTTTTACTAATCAAGAAAAAAGGAAAAATATCTCAAAAATGAAGTTGAGAATCATGTGGACATGAGGGCAAAAAGGAAAGAGAGCGGTTCCATTTCTCTCGTTTAGGTAACAATTAAGGGTGTAAGGTGAACCGAGAGGCTCAATCCAAGCTCAAAACTTTTTAACATGAGCTCAAGCTCTTTCACAGGCTGAGCTTAAGCCAAATAAAAGCTTTGAAAGCTAAGGAGCCTGCTTGGGAGCTTTCCCTATGTTTTCAATTTATTTATCATATAATTTTATTAATAATAATAGTGATAATAATATTATATTTAACAACAATAACAATGATGTCAAAATGAATATGCATTATAAGGCAAATTTATAATATAATAAATCATTATCATATTAGATAATATTTTAAGTTAATAAATCTATAATGTAATAAACACGATTATATGTTTCTTTTTTATATGATATATTATAACAAGAGAAATATTAATGTTAGTCAGTAGGAAATAATTACATTAAATAATTACGAGTAATACTATTCACATCATAGTAGCTAATTTAATTTTTTAAGAGCGGGCAAGCTCAAAATTGAGTTGAAATAAGCTAAACTTTAACTAAACCTAATTCGAGCTCGATATTTTTTAACAGAGCTTGAGCTCAAGCCTAAATGCACAAGCTCAACTAGCTTGATTTCAAGCTTCTAAAGTGCATTGAGCTTGAGCCTTCTGAAGTTTAAAACTCGAGCTTGACCCCTTAGCACCCCTGGTTAATCTATTCTATTATAAAAGTATGAATGGACTAAAAGGTTTCTTTCATTTTTTTGATTCGACAAAAATATCCTTATAATTAAGTTAATTTTAGTGACATTTATGTAAATTAATATTATTATTATCTAGCTTAATTTTGATAATATCTTGAATTAATAAATATATTAATTGAAAACATTGAACTTAGACTATCTTGTATCAAAGTTATTAAAAAAATTTATTGAATTGTTTAAATTCAATTCTGAAATTACTAAATTCATGTAAGTAGTTGTTTAAGTCAACTCATGATTACATCTAATTTAAATCTAAATATTCTATTTATATTGTCGACTTTTATATATAAGCACATTTGTATACACTATTAAGAGTTTGAGTATCACATATTTATAGTCCTTAACTTTTCTTTCTAAAAGACAAAAGTAAATGTATACAAGAAGTCATTCAAACATTAAGTTAGTATACTAACATAGATCTTATTTTGTAAAATTCCATTTTACATGTAATGAGAAAAAATAAATAAAACACATTAAAGAACAAAGATTAAAAGTGTGCAATTGAATTCATGTGGGATTAATAACTATTCAATTCCTCTGGTTTTTGAATCATTTTTCAGCGAGATAATAATTTTTTAACTAAACATAATGCAATTAAGAAAGCCCTCCAGTAGATAATTACGATTATGCTATGTATAATTTAGTATGTTGAATATAGTTGCATACTAAATTAATAACTTAGATGTTATTCCCATGATAAATTATAAATAAACAAGTTTGTAATTTCAAAGTTTTTGAATAGTTTATTTATATTTCATATACATGTATAGAGTATGTTCATATAATATAATGTATTTATAGTACTTAATGTTATAAATTAAAATTTTAACATTGTAAAAGAATCGGAGATATGCAATTATTAGTTAAAAGAACACAATAAACTTTTAAAAAATTAAATGACTAAAATATCAAACTTATATACAAATTTATTTATGGTGTATATATTATTGAAATAAAAATGAGATCGAGAAGAATGAAAATACTAAAAGATTCAAACTCTATCTAAAGAAATATCCTTTTACGTAATATTTCAAAAGTTCTGAACAAGCAATTTGGCAAAAAATGAATTTTTATATCTTACTAAATTTTTTGTTAAGGTATAATGTAAGTAGTTAACTTTGTATGATTATTGTTCTATTGAAGAATTGTTTCATACTCGAAATCAATTCAAAACAAGGTTGGTTGAGCAATGGATTATTAGATGCAAGTTAAAATGATATATATGTATATATATATATATAATATTTTAAACAAAATTTTATGAAAAAGTATTCATAATTGTCTACATGAGATGTACTTGGATATAAAAAAAAATATGGTGGATTTTTCAAATTAATGTTATGATTTAAACTTTTAAATAATTTAAAGTTAGACTAATATTTATCACATCATTATGATTATGTTGATTTGTGGGACAAAGCCGAAAAACTTCTTTTATGCATTATAATCATTAATAATATTATCTTTTTTATAGAAACCATGCCAAATATCAATGTAATATTTCTAAAGCAAAGCAAGTTCAATAAAAAGTAAAATATACATACACAAATTTTCATAATAATTGATTTCATGATCTTACTATCATGAATAATTAATTTTAAATCAATTGAACATTAATGTCATCACCCTTCCCTGTTTTATACTATGTACGCTGCTCAATGTTTTGGCATTTTTAAACATCTTCAACTGATAGTATATTCTTTTCATTTTTCTAGAAAAAATCAAAAGAAATATACATATATGAACAATTTCCAAAATAACCATTTTAAAGGGTTTACGACGGAATAGAGGTTAATATTGAAGCACTATAACTGCAACATGAAATTAAGAATATTAAAAAAGTTAAGAATATTTTATATAAATACTGAAGTTTGTGGAGGCAAGGTTTTAGACAAATATAAAAGTTGAGAGAAGTTTTAAAAAAAATTTATGTATAAGACTAAACATTTTTTGAAAGAGTTATTAAATGCTTATCACCGCACCAATAAGATTAATCTTAGCCGTTTATTTGAAGAGCCAAATGTATAAATATTGGATTGGGGATCATTTTTTCAATAATCAATTTTGAATATCAATATTTTCATCAAAATTTTCTCACTAAAATCTTTTACTTATTTACACATTATCTAAAAAAGGAGAAAGAAAAAAAATCAATATTGAAAAATAAAAAATTATGCATCATTGGCAACGCATATTTATTTTACTAGTATCTTTAAACAAGTAAACTATGCTTTGAGTGTAATTGAGAAATCGTGCAGCGTCATGTATCAATGCAATAGTAACTGAAAGTTACATAAAAGCTAGAATACCTTGTGAAAGACTTCAGATACAGGACCATCGCTCTCGGAAGCAGTCAATTCTTGCCTCACCTTTTCTAAACCCTTGATAATGGCTTGCATTTCTTCGGCCAAAGTTTTTAATTGTATCTGCAAAAAGAATCATTTCTCTTCAAGGCATTGACAGTACTTAATAAGCTATCATCTAGTAGTAGAACTGAGATAGGAACCTTTGTGGCAGCTTCCAAGTTAATAAGATCTTTGTGAAAGTCTAATAGGTCTGGCGTCTTAGTGGCAAGCACCTAAAACAGACAAGAGAAGGGCTCAAACACACAATTGAGATTTAGTGCATATTTTCATTTCTAAGACCTGTATAATGCACCCTACAGCAAGTAGCCACATTCATTGAAAGCAATTGCAAATGCGTTTGAACATAATGACATTGTGGTACTTGAAGAGTTACCTATTACATAATACAAAATCAAAGTTGACAAACTTTCCAATAAATCTTTTGAAAATTTTCTATTCAAGAACATCTATAACTTAAATTCTTAAAGGAGAAAAAAGATTCAAAAAGCATTGTGCATCAGGCAATTGTATACCGTTAAATTCATGGTTAATCGATCACCTCCTTCAAAATAGCTTGAATTAATTACTAATTATATGCCTCTCACTTTTGAGACTACAAACAGCTCTTCCTATGGTTTCTCTGCTACAAAGCCAAATGGAATAATGAAATGACCACTTCAGGATCACTTTATATTTAAAGAAAAAACAAAGAGAAGGCTTCAAATCTTCCAAAAAGTACAAAGGACAACTCCACCTTTTTGTCACCAATAATTATCCACATACACCTCGAATAAATATCCATAATCAAAGTCAAATTACACTTCAATGGCTGAAAATAGAACCCTCAAGAAGATGCCACATGGAAACCTGCTGACCAGAAAGCTTATCCAGATTTCAGTTGTGGACAAGCTCAACAACAAGATTTGGAAGTAGTAATGTGGATGCTTTTGTGGGACAGCAATATCATAGAAGGAAGCAGCAGTAGATACAACCTTATTTACCCAATTAGAGTCTTATTTTCTTTCTTTTATTTGTTTTATTTTGTTTCCTTGGTAGGTCATGATTATATGATTTAGGGGTCTCTTTCCCCTTCTAACTAAGATCCTATTGTTGAGGATCTCTTCCTTTGTTATTAGCAGGCTTTAAAAGGGTTGTCAGTATACAATAAAGGGAATTTAATTACTCTTAGAGGGAGCTCTGTCACAACGAGTTTGTCCTCTTCAAATTCACTATAGTCACAAGAGGATTCTTCCGTGTCTATACCTGAAACTAGGTCCTACGCTAAGGCACATAGAAAATAGTTCTTTCTACTACAGTGCTTTAAGATAAAGGTCTACAGGTAATTTTCAACGGGAAGGAAAATTTTAATTATGAGCCTTACATTCATAATCCATTTTTGGATTAGGAATAAATAAATAGTCGTTTCCTAGTTGGGGTATGATCAATATTACTTTAGTGATCTTCGACCTCAATAAACAGAAAATTTTAGGAGACTGATATTCTAAAGAACAGTTGTCCAGCTGTGATTTGGTATTACTTGCCTCTGTTCTGTGCAAGGCACTAAGTTTCTCCGCGGACTACCTTCGGGCCATTGGAAAGAGGTTGGCAAGCAATTTTTGCAACTTATTTATGTGTTATTAAAAACTATTTGCCTCTTCCTTGTAATTTCTCTTCTTTCTTAATCAAACTTATTTTTAATATCAAATACACTCATACATAGAAATATATAGTCTCTATGGTTCTATTCATTTCCCCTTCCAAGGGTAACATGTGTTCACTTCAGTCTATTCTCCTTTGCTTGCATGATTTTTGTCTTCTGTTTTCGATGCTTCAATCCTTCTTCATTAGTCTTCTACTAGTTTCTTCTTGTCAAAAAAACACAATAGTTTAAATCTCATCCTTATGGCACACTTCCCAAAAACAACCTGTTTGCGAAAATTGCTGATAGGGGTATTTTCCATGGTCCTAAAGCAGTGATTGGGGTTGTCCAACATCAGTTTAGCACCATCCTCAGAAAATGAATAATGTGAACAAGCTTTTGACAATATAACGAGGAAGAGAGAGATTATTCAGTCCTCAAGTCATGCACAAGAAGCTTCACAAGGTGAAGATCCAGAACACATTCTGCAACCATTGGTTCATAATGGTACCAAACAAAGAATCTGATAGGTATGGCACTTATTCTACATTTCAGCATTTGAAGCTTATTTTAGAATCGCATTCTAAATCATAATAATTTGACGGTATTTCTTTATTCAGTAATTCACAGTAGTCTTGCCCAGATATCTATTTCTTTCTATAATGACGCCAATTTTCCTTCTTGTCAATCTTGATTGTCTTTCGCCTAATATGAATCACAACGGTGAAAGTAACACATCATCTTTCAAACAATTGACCAGAATATAATTATGAAGTTCCAAAAGTGAAGAATCATGCATCTCTTAAGAAGACTCTAAAGAAGCTAGTTTCCCATCTCAAACCTGATGTGGCTATATATATTTGTTGATAGTAATATGGGTAAGATTTGACTCCACCAGGCCCAATAAGTTAAATTCCCAAGATAATAATATAGCTGTAATTTAGAGACAGTTATGCCATTGCTGACTCCATTGATAGAGAGAACATGAACGGAAGCTGACAAGAAAGCCTGCCCAGGCCACGGATGAGAAGAAAGACTTACATCGAGACAATGAATGAAATACAAAATGTGATGGAAGCTTGGGGATCTTTCCAATCTCACATAGACAAAGAATGACCATAAAGTTTGATCCAACAATTGACTTAGCAGAGAAAAGTACCATGATCAAAGGAAGGGTGAAAGTCCTAGTCTTAATCTCCATGCCTTACGCAAATAGTGAAGCTTCTATGTGTTTGAAGCATCTTTTATGAAACAAGGCAAAGGTCCAAAACTCTAAATGCTTCACCAGAAAAGGAACGACCAACAAAAGATTCAAGAAACGATAAGTTCAATGGAGATTTTTGTTTTCTAAATCTTTTCAGCTCAAGAGAAGGTTCATTAGGAGATAATTTACTGCAAAAAAGGGAGCACTCGACATCAATTGTCCCTAATAAATAGTCCATAGCTATGAAGTCCTCTAGGCTAAGGGTGTTTAGGTTAGTTATAATTTTTGTTTCAGGTTGTACTCGGAGCCCCAATACATCAAGGCTGAAGGTTAGAATTAATGAATTACTGATCTCCTAGTTGGAGTCTCAATCCTTTTCTTAGGGAGGAATTGTCTTTAAGGTCTACATTTGTAATCTTCTTATTCCAATAGACTTGATTATTACGTAGAATTAATATTGTTTTGCATGTATTTATTTAAACTCTTATGAGGTAAAACTTTTTAATTCTGTTGTTTCTATTGCTTCTACTTTGGTCCAATTATCTTCTTTTCTTTATATTTTGCAGTAGTTCTTCTTCAGCACTTCATTGTCTCTCCTTCCCATAAAATACTATGTTCTAAACCCCACCCATCCTCTATACTGTCCATGGTACACTTCACACTCCAGAAACAGTCCCAATCAGGTTCTCCTACATCATTAAGTCACCTGATCTATCCTGTTCAACAGGTAGGATCCAGTGAACTGGTTCACCCTCAAAACTGGGGAACAATGGGTTAGCTGATGCAAACTTGACATATACCTTGATCAGGGATATAGTTGATTAATTCAAAATCAGAAAAGATTATGGAAGCTGCACAAAGATATTTGGAGGAGAAAAGGGTGAAAAGGAAATGGCAGATACCTTACAAAGATAATGCATGAGTGTCATCCTGCCTGTGGATGCACGTGTATCTGTCAGTTTCAAAAGACTATCCAATTTGAATCCAATTGCAGCACCTGAAAACGGAAATGAGTTTTGAACTTTGGTACATTTTAAAACTTGAAATGCTTTCTGCAATAAGCAAAATAAAACTCAATTCTTTTGTGCTAGACTTGTTGCTCGAATTCCTTTCTGTAACTTCCCAAGTTACTCCATTTCCTAGAATGGAATTTTCTTTTTCCACAACTTCCCTCTCTATTGAAGTATTGATGACCACTAACTCTCGACCATTAACCAACATGTAAGAGTAGACAAAACTTAGACTGTTTTCAACTCTCATCTAGAACACGAGTAGACAAGTCAAGACGTGAGGATGTCATCACTCTTTACTTCTCATTGCAATAATATAGACTTATAATTGATTCTATGACATAATGTGAGCTTTCCGAAAGAAAATCATATTTTGTAATGCACCAGGCCATGCTTGAAGGAAAGACTTCTGAAAGACTCGGGCAGTACAATTCTTACATTATATATCCTTGATATCTACAATGAAGGAATTGAACTACTGAATTAACGCATCAGAAATTATTTGACACAAAAGTCAAAAAGTAACCCCTACATTTCAAGTTCCTGAAAAATCAAAATTTTGTACATTTTGATATAAAGGTCCATACCTCTGGCAGTTCCCTGATTCAATGTGTTTCCAAGATACAATATCTTTTTCATAATTTCTTTCAGTTTGCTGGAGTGCCGGACCTGATGCAAGGGTAAAGAGTAAAGTTATTCAAGTAAATAAGAAAACAACAAATAAATATTCACTAGAATCCTTTATGTACCTCTTCACAAGCAGAGTTTACGATATTCAAGCTTTTTCTGAAATCAAAAACCTACAGTAGAGTGCACATAGTTTGATAACTAGCACATCACAGTAACTTCAAGAAATTAATAAAATCAAGCAAACCTGAGTGTTAAATTGAATCTTGAACAGGAAAACCCTTAGTTTAGATTCCACTCTTGGTGCCTTCATCAGCTCCAGAAAAAACTGAAAGATAGAAGTCAAACATCCAACAGTGTCCCCAACAATGTGGTTCTCATTAAGAAGGAGATACTAAAATCGGAAAAGAAAAATCAACATAATTATTAATTACAATCAGTGTAGAATTTCTGTGACAATAGCCTCTGTGCTGCATTTTTTCTTCAAACTCATTAAGCCAATGATGACTGGGCCTATTTGAATCTACCTACCTCACCAATGCCAAAATGAACCTTATCTTATTCAGTACTTACTCATAAATTGTATTTATTAGCATTAATTTTCTACAAGCAACTTTAGAGAATAATTTCTCTGAATAAGCTGGACCAATGGACAAGAGAATGCAATATAAGAAATGTTCAGTCCCGTCCTAGTTCAACAACATTTCACTAAAAGACCAACGGACACAAGTCCTTCATAAGAAATGGCAATTCTGTCCCTTTAGCCTGATATCAAATCTAGCTTTAACTCAATACTCTTCAACCTCTTGCACTAATTAAACATAACATAAGAGAAAATTACAAGTTTTATCATTAAAAGAAGTTATTTCATTCACATCTTCCATGCACATATCATCAACAAATGGAGCACAAATATCATCATCAGAAAGGTGAAAGTAATGATCCAATTCACGGACCTGTTCACACTTCCCCAAATTCTCCGGGTCACCTGTGTAGCCCTAAAATGTCATAACGCTAAATATATTAAGAGGAAGTAATGGCTCCTTGGATCAGTGGAAAATACTGTGAATATTACAAGTTGCTGAACACATGAGAAAATGAAGTGTCACCTTGAGAAGTTCCATCTCTTCCTTTTTTGGACAAAACTTTATGAGATTTTCCACTTGATCGGCATCTAATGTTGTATCATCCATGGCCAGAACTGCAGCCTGTCAGAGTGAAACACCCATGCTGTTATAAGAATATGGAAACAAACTATTAACAAGATAGGACTAAACACACTCGCGAATATGACCACCTCCAGCTATACAATATTGGGAGACACAAAAGGAATTTACACCGTAGTAACAATCAGGATTTGGGTATTACGCACTAGGCCTTTGTCACTAGCTAACTATTCAAGGGCATGGGAATATCGAATGAGATCTCATCAATTTGAAAAAGAAATATGTTAAAAGGATTGCAGTGGATTAAGAAATCTGTTTAACGTCAAGAGATATCTGATAGAAAATTTGATATACAATCCATTCTGAAAGGTACATTGATATGCAAGCATATGGTAGTCATCTTCAATTCTTACTACTTCTACCGAAATTCGAGCAAAAGTTTGATAGCCAGTATAACAATGAATGAAAGCTTTGACTTTGGTCACTTGAGAATTCCTAGGCTGGGCTGGAAACTCTTTAGTTTAACACTATTCATCGCTCAAAATTTTTAAATAAATCTTTTATATCCTTGCATTAGTTTAGCTGCTGCAAGGACAGAAAAAAGGAAATATCAGATACACCATTCACGATAAGTCATATTTGCTTTTTTCCATTTATACACAAAGAAGCTTCTAGTTTGTTATACACTCTAACATCATAGCTAAGAAAGTTCAGATGAAGAGACAGAATAATTCTCACTTATAGCCATATGCAGCAGAGAAGTTAACCACAGGTGCATTTTGAAGAATTAAAGAACAGAGTTTCAGAAAGAAAAAATAACAAAACAATTCAGAGAAGACAAAGGCACAAAGCTGAAAGTCATCCACAAAGAAACCCAAACTAAATATAGTTTTGGACTCATCACGCATGAATGATTTAACCGGCAGAAGCAAACCCTGTAGCCAAGAAAAGCAGAGCAAAACAATTGAGAGAAAATACGCACTACCTTAGCTTACCATCATGTCAGGAAGTGGCATTTTCACTTTTGTGAGCATGATTTCAACATTATAGGCCCTCTTTAGGTCAATCTACAAAAGAGAATGGACGGAATTGAAAACAGCAATATGAAAAAGTGCAACCAGATTTGATAAGATTACATGAATTTTATTTCTTGCTCATCACAAACTAATACAATGATATAAATCATCAGAATTTCACAAGTATGCGCTCATTTTCGTTCTTTAGATTCTAAGAATTCCTCTGAATTTTCAATCAATTACCACCAAACAAATGTTACCAGAGAAATGGTTATTGGTTTCGTACAACATTACCAGCTGGACTTTGGTAGGCTTAGATTCAGCAGGCTTTTTCGCTCCAGCTTTGCCTGCATTTGTCTTTGGAGCTATGGCAGAGAAAAGAGTCTCAATTTCTGACACATCAAATTCTGGTGCACTAGAATTCGAGGACAACATATCAGTAATTTAAAGGGAAACAAGAAGCAAAGAAAAGGAAGAGAAATAAAAATGATAAACTTTTTAACAGGCCTATGCGTATAGATGCATATTCATAAAAGACTCATGGAAAGTAACAGTGATGGAGTTAATAACAGAATTATTTTCTTTTTTAAGGAAAAGGGGGCTCACAAATGCTCAAAGAAATTACTGAAAATAATGAAGAAACACAAGCTAGCCAAGTCTACTAGGACACTAAACCAGGAGAGAAAGAGCAATACACTTGAGGTTCCCCATGCCTCTGCAATTCTTCCCACAAGCTTCCTTTCAATGCCCTGGTCACCTTGCTCCAATGAAGTGGCTTTAAGTTAGATTTTTGAGTTGGTGCAGAACGCCCACGCCCTCTGCCAGCTCCCATCCCTCTACTGTCTGCTCCAGGTCCTTTTGCACCAAATGGTGGAGGTGGGGGTGGTCCCCCTCCTGGAGGTCCAGGAGCACCGGGAGGTGGGGGTGGTCCAGGTGCATGACCTCCAGGAGGGGTGGTGGAGGTGGTGCTCCTCCCATTAGTGGAGGGGGCGGTGGAGGTGGTGCTCCTCCCATTAGTGGAGGGGGTGGTGGAGGTGGTGCTCCTCCCATTAGTGGAGGGGGTGGTGGAGGGGGTGCTCCTCCCATTAGAGGAGGGGGTGGTGGAGGGGGTGCTCCTCCCATTAGTGGAGGGGGGGGAGGAGGGCAAAAAATTGAAGGTGGTGGAGGTGGTGGTGGTGGGCCACCCATTGGAGGTGGTGGAACTCCATAAAGGGGAGGGGGTGGTGGAGGTGGTGCACCAAATGAAGGAGCGGGTGGTGGTGGTGCACCATTAGGAAGTGGAGGTGGTGGTGGCGGTGGTGGACCACTATGATTGGGAGCAGGTGGTGGAGATGGAACTGCAAACAAAGGAGGGGCTGGTGGTGGAGGTGGTGCTCTAGGTAAAGGAGGGGGTGGTGGTGGAGGTGTTATGCCAGATGGAGAGGGGGGTGGCAGTGGTGGAGCATCATGAATAGGAGGAGGTGAAGGAGAAGCCATTCCAAATAAAGGAGGGGGTGGTGGTGGTGGTGTACTATGACAAAGAGATATTGGTGCTGGTGGAGCACCATTCTGAGGAGGTGGAGGTGGTACAGTGTTGGGCGAAGGAAAAGAAGGAACCCCATGGATGGAAGGAGGTGGTGGTGGAGGAGGAGGTGAAGGTGGTAGGGTACTATGCAAAGAGAAAGAAGGAACCTCATGGACAGTAGGAGGAGGTGGAGGGGGCATTATCCCAGTAGGATAACTTTGTAAGACATGAGCAGAAAGTGTCAAAGGAGGAAGAAGAGGTGGAGAACTTGATACTGTAGAAACCCCAGGCATAGAAATACCAGCATCCCAAGGTGGTGGTGGAGGTGGAGGTGGTGGCGGCAAAACTCTACTAATATTCTGCGCACTAGAAGGGGTAGGAGATGGAGTTCCCAGCAGAGTTGTTCTTAAGCTTGCATTTAGAGAAAGCAAGGGTGGAGGTGGAGGGGAAGGCAATAACTCAGTAAAATTTACATTTTCAGAAGATAGAGTTTTGGGTGGTGGAGGTGGGGGTGATCTTGGACGAAAAGAAGTGACAGTACTTTCAGACGAGAAGAATGGAGGTGGAGGAATACTCAGCTCTCTCGTCTGTGGAATTGTTGTAGATGCTGAAGCAGGTTCATTTGAAGATCTAGAAGTGGGAGGAGGAGGATGTGGTGGTGGTGGTGGTGGTGGAGGGGGAGGGAATGGAGAAGAAGTAGACAGGAAGGAAGGTGAAGGTGGAAGCTGAATTGGACTATGTTCCCGGGCCTCATGTCCCACTTGTGGTTTTGAAGAAAAAGTTGGGGAAGAAACCTCTTGTTCCAGTGACAAATCTAGTGATGATGGACAAGACGCATGCTTCCCACGGCCTGATACAGAGTTTCTGCCAGCTGTGGCTATTGCTTCTGAAGCCGCAGTAACCAACTGGGGCTTGGATTTTCCCCCAGATGGAGAATCCTTGCTAAGAGCTAGCAATGCTGGAGCACTGTTATGCCTCGACGGTGGATAATATACATGCATTGAATTAGTGTAAGAACCTTTATTAGAAGGTATCCACCTCGATACCGAATTAGGCCTTGCCAGTCTTGCTGGAGGGCTTTGCGTTTTCTTGCTGGCACCAACAGCATCTGAAGCAGATTTTGAACTGGAAACGGGCTGCTTCTTCTGGACGGTTGATAGCCCTTTATCCAACTTCTGCTTATTATTATCAGCAGAAAACTTCTGTTGTGGACCTTGCGTGTCGATCTTCTTCATTAAAGTAGGCACTTCTTGCTTATTCTCCTTTTCTTCAGACTTTTTGCATATGCCAGCATCCTCGGATTTGTTTTCTGCATTACTGGACACATCAGCTATCACAGACCTAGACTCTGAATGAAGAGTCCTATTGCCCAACAAATTACTATTAGGCTCCATCTTGCGGTCATGTCTGTGACCGGCCTCATCTGGTGGACAACCCTGAAATGCATGATGTTGCAAATCATCTTTCCTGGCCACTTTATGATGGCTTTCATCGTCCTGGGCTCTAACTTGAATTGTATGGTTATCAAACTCCCCCCTGCCATCCTTCCCATCAAACAAGCTGCTGAATATCTCTTCTGCCTCAAAAAATTCCTCAGCTGATGCAACTGATTCATCATCATCTTCATCTATCACTTCTGAGGTGATAATAGATGGAACAGAATCTGCATCCGAAAAGAGTACCTGATACGGCAAACACGTATCCAACTGGTAACATTCCAAAAATTAAGAAACATAGAAAAGCAATGCAAAACCTTACCTCTGCTCTGAATTCCCTTGAAATTTGGTCCTTGGCATCCCAAAGTACATCAACTTCATCACGGGTTAGCATCAAAACATTTGACCGAACAAATCTTGTATGGAACATAATTCGAAAAATAATTTCCTGTGTTACTAGATCATCGTCCAAATGAACGCACTCAAGAACAACATCTCCTTGAACACGCTGATTGATATCTACTTTTACTAGTTCACACTCTTCCTGCAGCCACAGATCATAAGAACAACTCAAAATTTTAGCCAAACCTATCTAATCAGAAGTTTAAGAATTTGGCGCTACCTGTTGATAAAAACGAAGATGTTTTTTCATGTTAGAAGTTGTAAACATAAGCTTTGAACTTCTAGTGGATGTTTTCGAATGAGAATCCTGACTATACACACGGACTACCGGTCGGCATCCTCTTCCACCATCATATAGAGGAAGCATTCTGAGTATTATACAATCCAACTCCAAAGGTGAATCTGATGGTGGCCTATCCAACCGAAAATTTCTTCTAGAGATGTACTGAAGATATCTGAGCTGAGATGGCTGCGGATTCAAAGGAGTCAAAAGATGAAGAAGTTCCTTGGGTGCCTGCTTATATACCATTTCAAGAGTCTTCTGCTCACCAGTGTACTGTCTTCTGTACAGCAGAAGGTTAGCTAGCATAAATGCAAGGACAGGCCATCCTCCCCTTTCACAATGCATTAAGAGAACATTTTGTTGGCCCTCAAGCGACAACCAGCTCTCACTAGATCGCAAGAAATGGTAGATCATCTCCAGAGGTAACAGTGGACACCCTTCATACTGCTGAGGATACTCCATGATCTTCATATCATACTGAGTCAATACATCAGATAATTGGCTCCTCCTGTCCCCTTGTTTGAAATTGAAAACCATGAAAGCGGCATCAGGGTAGTGGTCCTGTAGCTGAGCTACAATCCCATTCATGTATGTGCTGTACTCATCTTCATCAAGCACATCACTGGAGAAGCAGCAATCAAACACTGCATTGAGAACAAAACAAATGGTGTAGCGACAAAGTCATAATTCACAAGTCAGTGAGCATCCTTAACATGATGCAGTTTGAAACTCATATAAAATTCTGCAAAAAGCACAAACCATCCAAAGTGTTCCCGACATGCAAGGTAAAGAACTCATTGAATGTTCACCTTATTAACTTATTACAGTTCAGCAAGTAGAATGTTAGGGGGGAATCAGAAAATGAGCATCGATACACGACAGCCCAAGATAAATTTCTCATCAAATATCACGCAATCCATGACTCCAAAAACAAATCTTGCCTAGCACTTAAACTCACATACGATGCTCAGAGATCCGAAACAACTTTTTAAAACACAAAACATCGTTTTCTGTTTTCAATTACATATACACGACGGCGCCAAACAAAAATGAAATACCCAGACTTCAAACATTCAAAAATCTCTCTACTTCCAGAAGAAGTTATGAGATAAGTTTTGCATTCCATCCAAGGAGGCCACATAAAACTTCACATTTCAGTTGCAGCATCCAAGAAACAGTAATGATGCACGTACCCCACTTTAAGACCAGGAAAAGCCAACCCAACTCAAGCAAGAAATCCGGACAAGTTAAAGCTAATTAATCCCATGACTTAACCCTTCATTGCTCAGACGTCCAAGAAAACCAAGCCATTATAATGACATTATAATTCAAAATTCCCAGTACTCAAGAATAGAAGTCATAATTAAACAAGAAAACTAGCTTGAAGCATACCGTAGACCCTCTCAGAGATCTCTAGAAGACGATCCGGCGGCTTTCGATAGAAGAACCTTCTGAACAGCGCCATCTAATGGCGCTGTTTTATCCCTGATCGGATCCAAAACCTCTTCTCCGCATCAAATATCCCAATTTTTCACCTCAATTGGACCTAACTAACAAACAGATCTCCCGCAATTTACCAATCAGCCATAATGCAATAGCAACAATTCGACAAACCCAGATCAAATATCAGCAAGAATCGCAATCCCAGCAAAGGGTTTTGACCCTCAGGAGTAAATTATTGCTTTTCTTGACCCAAATTTGAGCTCAGAAATGAATAAAGCCAAGAATTAATTCAAGAAAAGAGAATCTAGGAAGCAAGTGAGACAGTAGTCAATTGATTAATCCAGAGTTTCAGGGTTTGAGGTTAGGGAGACAAATTATTTCCCGTTTGTGATTGGATATCATACCACATTCCCGTTGATCATTGTATCACGAAAAATCAAATTAAAAAAAAAATATAGGATAATAACATGGCGCGAGAGAAGAAGAGAGAGAGAGGACATGCAGAGTGGGGCTGTAAAAGGTGATGATCGTCAGGCGGACAGACCCGACCCGGATATAGAATGATTACGACCCAACTTTGCTTCGTTTCTGTCTGTTTTCTTCTTCCTTTTTGTCTTTTTTCCCCTTTTTCTTAATTCTTATTTCTTAGGGATTGATTGTCACGTGGTCAACGCGTGCACGTGCTCACAACATCTAACGTACGGCCGCAAGAAAAAGTTGACTTTTGGCTTCTATCGATTTTTGTGATAATTATAATTACACCCCTAAAAATAATTAAAATTAGCAATCAAAGTACATTTAATGGGTATGCATAGTTTAGTTTCTTTTTATATTTATTTAATTAATGGAAAGAAAATATAAAATAAATAACTTATCAAAATTAATAAAATAGATTGATTTTATATGTACATAAATAAAAAAATTATTAATAAAAAAATATTGGACCGAAAGGGCTTGCTCAAATCTATTTCTTGAAAACAATTTGTTCAAATATTTTATCTAGTGCTTCACAATAATATATGAAACAATGATATTCACCTCAATTCATATATAAGAAGTAAAAAAACTGACTAACTTTTTCATTCATAACTAACTACTTTTTGTCCAATGGCTACAATTCGCAAATAATATTATTTTATAATAAATCATTTGGCTTTATATATATATATATATATATATATATATATTATATTTTTCATTTAAGGGGTCAAAATTAGGGATGGCAGCTAGGCGGGTTTGGGTGCACTCGGGATCCATCCCGTCCCAATTTTTTTTACACCATGCCCCGCCCCGTCCCGGTAGAAACCCGTCGGGGCGGGTCTAACCCGGTAGACCCGGTTACATTTTTTTTTCTTTTTTTGTTCTATAAATATAAAAAAAAAAATTCAATATATCAATTACAAATAAAATTATTCATCAAATACTTCCAAAGCACAAGTTCTCAAGGGGGAGAATGAAACTTAAAAATTTTGATTGTATAGTTAGTATTTGAAAATATATATATATATATAACATATCCGGGCGGGTCCTAATTCTTAGGACCCATTAACCATGTCTTCAAATATTTGGACCCGGACCCACCCCATTAGGGCTGGTCCTGCCGGTTCGGGTCTTTTTGCCACCCCTAGTCAAAATGTAATGCCCTGATTGTTTGTGTTTTCACTTTCAGTTTTTATTTTTCAACGAAAAATATGTATTTTTAATTTTGTATATATTTTTTGTGTAAAATAAAAATATCTTTGGATTAGCTAATGATAATGCATTTTATATTGAATTTTGATGTCAAATCAAAATATTTTCACTAAGAATACGTATAATCAAACATGTTTTCATTTTAATTATGAGTAAAATGCAGACACCCCCACAATGTATGGGGTCATTTGGACTTTGCCCCCCAACCTTCTTTTTTTTTTTACACTTCCCGACCCAACCTTTTGATTTGTTGCACTTTGCATTTTCCAGGGAATAATATTGGAATATTCCATTTACGTGTGTTCATGCGCCTGAGGGCGATTCCAGGTTAAGTAATGTAAATTTATATGCAAGCACCCCCCCCCCCCCCCAAACGTATGAATTTGTTGGCACTTTGACCCCAAACCTTCTAAATAAAATTAAAATTAATTAAAAATATGAAAAAAGTTCAAAAAAATCAATGCCTGATCTGCAGATAAACAACTTCACATTACAAGCCAAAATCAAACAAGAAAGCAAATAATCTGCAACATCATGTGTGTAGTACCTAAATAAAAGAATTTTAACCTTCAATTCACAAACAACAAACTCCAACACCACCACAAAAGCAGCTGAACATAAGAAAGACAGATGGGAAAAACAGATGATAAAACAACAAAAACTCACCGACCCATATGAAGAAATGAACTCCAACAATTTAGACGAAAAAATCACGAAACAGTGTAGCTTCACAACAGTACCAAATACACTCCTGTATAAAAAGAGGAAAAATCAAACCTAAAAAGAAAAAAAAAAACTGTGTATTTCTTTCGGTGCCACCATCAGTGCAAATGTGTGTATTTCTGTCGGCGCTAACATTATATTTTGCCTTGTAATGTGAAGTTGTTTATCTGTAAACGAGGCATTGAATTTTTTGGAAATTTTCCTCATTTCTCTAAATTTTTTCTCAATTTTCCCTTTTTTTTTATTAACATATATTAATTTTTTTATAAAAAGAAAGGCTGGGGAGCAAAGTGCAACTGACCCTATACGTTAGGGGGGTGTTTGTATCATCTTCAGGCGCGTGAACACACGCGAACAAATATTCCGTTATTATTCCTCGAAAGGTGCAAAATACAATAAAATCAAAAAATTGAATGGAAAAATGTAAAAAAAAAAAGGTTAGGGGGCAGAGTGCAAATGACCCCATACATTGGGGGGTCTACATTTTACTCTTTAATTATTGTTTCAAAAATTGAAAACAGGAAATGAAAACACAAACAATAATAATTCCACAAGTTTGAAAATTTAATTAATTTATTTGATAATTAAAAGAAATATATCTTTTATTTGTTATGCTAATTTTACGTGAGTAGGAAATTGATTGTTTGGGTCATAGATTTTGTCAAATCCGCTCCAAACACAACCACGTTCGTTAGTTAGTGTATATTTTGTATCTATATTATTATATAAAATAAGTTCATTTTATACTTACAAATGGCGGTTAATGACACCGCGCCGCATCACTTTTTTCTAATATAAAAAATAGCCTTCAACTGATATGATAACTATTTTATTCAACTTTTTAAAATTTATATTAATTGATAAATTAGTTTTTTCTTTCTTTCCTTCTGTTTTTTTTTAGTGTAATGCGTTAGTTTATATATTTTACTCTTATTTATAATATATTTTAAAATACAAAAAAATATTTATTATATGCATACATGAACAGTGTGCCACGTCGACTAATAATTAAATAAATAAATACCCTTCAAGCATTTAACTTTTTCTTTTTTTGTATGACATTTTTTTATTTTATTAATTTTCATTTTTCTCTCTTTTCAAATTTCACGTCTCTTTTCCAATAATTCTCATCACTTTCTTCTATTTTTAAAATTTTTATATGTATCCAATTTATATATATATATATATATATTTTACAATATTAATTAATTTATTTCACATCACTTAACTTTTTTGTTGATATAACCAGTATTGTTCATCGAAAACCACAAGGTGCTATGTATATAGAGTATCTTCAAAAAGAGTGTAAATGTAATTTTATATTTTTATTGAGTGAATTTTCTTTAAATTTTAGACACAACTTACAACCAGCTTCTACAAACAACAGCTAGTGTAGTAGTCACCTCTCAAGCATTGAATTGCTCATAGTTTAAAATTTCCATGCGTTTTCATCAGAACTGTGGAAAACGTTTTCATTTTTGATATTTTGGAAATAGATATGCATGGTAATTTTGAAAATATCTAGTTTCTTTCGAACATCTTCATTTTTCTTAATTTTCCTTTGAAATCTTTGAGTTTCTTAAGAAACTTTTTATTTTTCCTAATTTTTAGCGAAATATTTATTTCGTACTTTTAACTACAAATATATAAGTTCAGCACAAAACAAGAGCTGCAGAAGACTTTCAAGGCAACAAAACAAGATTGTTTGAACCAAAGTACATTGCAAAATCACAGATTAAATCGATAACGATCACAAACACGTTGACAAGGTTTGTCAAGAACCGTCAGGATCATGAGGTAGCTGATAAATAAAACTACTCCATAAGAGAAAACGACAAGATTGGCAAAATAGTACAAGAAAACGTCTTGGTGATAAATTGCAAAACGGAAGGCGACTACTTTGGACCAATGTCCTTGAGACCACATATCTGCTCTTCTCCCATTGCAGACTGCACGCTAACCACCAGGTCCTTTCCCTCAGCAAAACCCTCCTTGATCTGCACTCACGAGATGCAGGAACAAACGACAATCAAATACTTAGGAGAAGGAAGTATTACCAAGTGGGTGAATAGTTGCAAAACTGAGAAAGCAAATGCCTCAGCCATTTAAATCACTGAACGGTGTCTGACAGTCTTACTGGAATCATGTAAAGGTGCACCAAATTCCTACTACCGTCAAGATAGATTAACGAGAAAATAAGTTCATAACAAATCAAAGTGCTCATACATGAACAACAGTTTTGCTTTTCTCCCTCATTCTTTTCCTCATAGATGCATAAGACATGTGTGGAGTTTCTTTTATCATTTTCCTTAGATTGCTACCGCAGTCAATAATCGAAAGGCACACTACACATTTATAATTTTGCTCTCAAACATCCGAAGTTGAGATTGCACCCAAAATGATTCATCTGGGAGCTAAGACTTTCAAATATATGATAACAATCAATTGCACTAGTTCAGTTGTTCGGATAAATTTGAGTTACAGCTGATTTCTAAATCTTTAACACCCATTGTTTGCTATTTTGTTTCCGTCATCATTGTGGAATTCGAATCAATATAGAACTGAAGTCATTAGAAATCCTCAACTCCAACTCCTTTCCTCAACGTCAAATATTTGAATCCAAATGTAATCTAAAAATAAATCCTAAGTTCCACAACACAAGTAGAATCATAATGTATACCTGGGTCAGAAGGTTCTCATCAGTTGGCAGCCTTAAATCATCCTTGGTGCTACCAGTTTCAGTCAGCAAACTGACCTGAAACATTTCAGCAGTGAGATGGCTATAATTCCAAATATAATACAGTCAGGAAAAGTCTTTAGATCAGACATACAAATCCATCCTCAGAGATATCAATCAACTGGTAGTCTGTACGGGTGACATGAGGAACCTGTACAGCAGGAGGAAACAAAATCGGTATAAATCCTAGGAAAAAGGTTATGATCAAAAACCAAAAAGAAGATGATTGCCATTAGACATAAACATACGTCACAGTTATGCGAAGAGGGAACAATATCCTCCAGCTTTTTCCCAGTGAAGATATCAATGGCTACAAAATGACATTTAGCATGTCCATGCTTTCCAGTTTTAGAAGTAGAAACTTCCACAACCTGCCACACGAGAACAATTTAATATCAAGGATCGCCCATAAACAAGGGGAGAAAAAAAAATGTTTCAAGCCGAATCCATGTAATAAAGCTAAGACAACAAGTTTTGTGCCAAAAAGAATCTTGACCAAACGCCTGCATAAGCGCAGAATCAAGGGAATAACATAAAACACCGTCACTCCAGCACACCTGTAAGTGCAGGCACACGGTTTCTTCCACAGAAACAATTCTTGCCATAATAAATACAAATGTTTCACAATTTCAAGCAGAATAACGAATTTATTTGATTTGAGTAATGAAAAAGCAATACTTTTAGCTGTCAGTCTCCCAAGCAACAAGACCTTAGTTCAAGATCAACTCTTAAAGATTTCAAACAATATATATCATTCTAAAAGAACCATCATATAAAATCAAAACCATCAAACAATTATTACGGTAAAATGAGTTCATTTCCCCTTTTCCCCTCTGTAACAGCTCCTCAATGAGAGTTTTCAAATAAGACTTAGCAAAAACAAAATAAAATCCAATCCTCTGAACAACAAATCAGCATCCCCTCCCAAAAATCCATGTCAGACAACATCATTGGCACAAAGATTTAACAGATAAATGAAACCCTCAGCAGATCAAATAAATCTAACACTAAAAGCAGATCCACAGATTAAAAACAAATCATCAAAAAATAAAGCAAGCCCGGAAAAGGAAAATTAAAAAACCCCTCATCTCTACGCACACTGGCACACATCTAATTATACATACACTGCGTGCTTGTAATTTTTTGCGAGTGACGAGAGAAGAACCTTGCAAGGGCGGCCTTTGATGACGATGTAGCCGTTCTTGCGGATGGTGCCGGCTTGCTGTGGGTAGGTCTTGGAGGCGCCGGCGTCGGCCTTGGACTCGAAGTGGTGCTCCTCGTCCGACATCTCTCGCTGATGATACACACAAACGTTCCCGTGACTCTCTTTGTATCTACTTGTTGCTTGGCAGCAGATTCTTGGGTAACTTTTGTCCCTATACTTAGGTTAAATTGATTTTGGTCTCTAAGTCCTCGTTTACTATTAGGGCATGTTTATGAGCAAGGATTAACCATGATACCCTTGATAATACTTATTAATATCTTGTTTACTAGCAAAAAATGAGGCCCGTCATTTTGGACTCCGGCCCATCATAAACGCACGAAATTGGCACTAACTAGTCAAGGCCAAAGGCCTTGACTAGAAAATCCTTTAGCCCATCCACATTGGCATTTTTTTTTTCCTGCTTTAGCCTTACTATTTAAATGAGTATGTCTATTTTACACTTAACGTTGGTGCTATTTACCATCTAACCTATCAGGTGCTTTAATTGCACTTGACACATTTTTGTTGACTTTACTTTCCCAATTTCCTCTTCTACGTCCTTGATCCGAAAGAAAGCAATGTCCCTCATAAATTGTCCATTGCCTTCTTCTTCTTCTCATATAGTTTTGAACTTTCCATCCAAGAATCCGCAAGGTAGCTCGCGTGCGACGAAGCAACATTAGTGGTTTGCCCTCTCCCCTTTTTCTTGGGTTTTTTTTTTTTTGGCAACTAATAAGTGCATTAACTTCTATTTCACTTTGGTTGTTTGTAGGATCATATATCGGCTTGAAGATATCTTGAAGAGGTGAAATTTTGAAATCGAAGGTCAGTTTAATATCTCCAATTTAGAACTCCTTCCGTACATCTTAGTACATCTTAAAGCTCTGTTTCATTTTTATGGCCCCAAATTGCCTCTATTGATGAATGTGTTATTGTGCAATTTACTTCACTTTTGTGTAAAAATGTATTATGAATAACCTCTGAATCTACTTATGGCGCAATTAAATTACTGCATTGTTCAATTCCGCGAAGGAAAAATCGCGTTCACTCCAGGAAGAAGGAATGCCCCAACCACGATTAAGCGCTACGAAATCCCCCCTCCATACCATGGCCTCTCTCTATATAGGAGCCTTACAAGACTTAGACAACTTCGAGAAGACTCCCGGGCTTGCCTGAGGAGCTATTTCAAATGAGACAGGAATGAAAGCAAGGCGGAGAGGGGGAGAAGAGTTCGTAAAAGCTGCACGGGGCCTATTTGCTGCCTCCACTTCTCCTTAAGGTAGAGTTGAGCTTATTCATGATGATGATTCGTAGTTCTAAGATCATCATAGATTATTAATGCGTGGTGAGGCAAATTGCATTAGTGCTCCTCTGTGTAAAAAACTTAACAAACCTCTCACTGCGTATTGTAGTCCAAAAAAATATGAAGAATTAAATAAAAAATAATTCAGTGCAAGAGGGCATTTTGGTTAGTTCACCCATAAAAATGGATGGAAATGAGTTATTTATTAGACGGTTACAAACCTCAATGAGGTATTTATAATTTTTCAAACAACAAAAAAATATTTATAATTATGTCAAACCTCAAGAGAGGTAGTTGTAATTTACACTTATTTTTATGCTTATGTGGTACGTTTGTAGGAAGCAAAGGTGTGTATTGATTTATTTAGGTTTAACTACTAACTTTATCTCAACTATGAATTATTCAATATTAGTCCTTATTGCAGCATTATTTCTTTTGAAAATTTCAAACTCTATTTGAAACACGAATACATTCACCTTAAATAATTATTCAATGATCGAAATTTAATATGAACTTTCAAATCACCGTTGGTATCCATTAGAATATTTAACATGTGCCTTTTTGCCATTAGAATTCCTAATGATATTTTGCCCTTCAATTTGTTGAATATATTATAAATTTATAACTCCTTCATTTTATTTCAGAGAAAAGCTTTAACTTCTTCAAATTAATTTTCGCTCAATATTTTAAAAATTAATTACAAAAAATCATATTTTTAACTCTAGATAGTATTTGTTAACCTTGAATACAAGAAAATAATTATAAAGATATTTTTTTTGATAATGTGGCCCTACTCCTACCGCTGTAACCTTCTTTAAAAATATTTATATATTTTATTCTCAATAAAAAAAAATTGATGAACGTTTAACAAAAAAGAAATATAATAATGAAAAATACTATTTTAATTATAGTAAAATAAAATATAATTAATAAGTTAAAGGTTCAAGTATTATTATATTTTACAGACTCAAAGTTAAGTAATGAATGAGTACAATAAACTTTCATATAAGAGATTTTATTAATTTGATAATAAAATTAAGTTATTAACTATTTGATTTTGTAGATAAAAATGAGTAATTACATTCCATTTTTTAAAATATATTTTATTTAAAAAATATGATAAAAATAATTTTATTTTTTTCCCTCAAAGTGTTTAACTTTTGGTGAAGCATATATATTGTCAATTTCTTTTCAAAAGTATATATGAGTTGTTGGGATATTATATTAATTTGTTGTGTATCTATTATATATATATATATTAAGTTATTACTCCACTTTTTAATTTAAATTCTTCACTTATTACAAAATCTTTTGAGTTAGAAAATATTTTGGTAATGATTTAATGTCAAAATACTAAAATATATTGACAATAATATAATTATTCAAGGCATGAGGGACAATTTTGTCCAATCGGGGAGTAAGTCGTTAAGGGGGCAAATGTTACATCACGAATAGTTTAGGGCCAAGTGTAGTCAACCCTAAAAACTACTATCATTTATTGTAGGAACAGATGATGCAAATCCATTTTGAAATAAACTATAAATTGAAATTAGGGTAAATTACATCCACCTCCCCTAAGGTTTAGCTAAATTACCGATACCACTCTATTATTTCGGAAATTACAATTACCCCCCTGTAGTTTGCTAAAATCTAATCCTTCATCCGTAGGCCTTAAATGTTAGTTTTACCCTTATGATTTTTTTAATTTTTTTTTTAAATCTGGAAATAATAAGGAAAAATCTGACTTTGGGTAAAGTCTATTTTGCCCCTCAATTTCCCCACCTTTTCATCGTTCCATTCTTTTCTTCTTCACAAATAAACCCTACTCTCTCCATCATCAAAAACACTCCATTCTCTCTACCATTCTCAGCTTCACTCTCAATCTTCAGGACACAAGGCGCGGCCAGTTCTCTTCGTCGACTGGAGCAAAGAGTTTTGTTGGCCTCTTCGACGTTTGGAGCAATGAAACACGGTATGCATGCTTTATAACTAACCAAATTTTTTTTTTCTTTCTTTCTGTGTTTTTGGTTCAATGCATTCTTGTCTTCGTGTTTTAACGCCCAGATTTTAGATGTTTTTTTACTTTTTACCGAAGCAACATTTGATTTTGGGGTTTCTCTTAGATTATTTTTTCTTTCCTTTTGGGTTTATGTATGTTTCATTTGTATGTATTTTATGATGTTGTTTACTTTATTTATGTTGATTGTTGTTTATATGTTTTTTTTTTTTTCAGAAATTCCTAATTTTTTTCTGAAAGAATTCTAGGTCAGATTTTGAGGTTTTATGAAATTCATGTTTGAATATGGTATTTGCATGCACAAATCGTATATTGATGCGAAGTTTTACGATTATTAGAATTTTTGCTTTAAATTTTTTTGTTTCTTTTCATTTGGTTTTGAAACATAGCTCTTAACCAAAATTTGCTTTATGTTTGTTGTTGGAACAGGTATGGGTGACAAGGTATACACCATTGTCATATATTATCTGGGCAAAGGCAAAAAGCTTTGCAACATAGATCCAGATAAGTACAGTTACTTTGACTTTATTGATGATATTAGGGAGTTACATGTTGTTTCTGGTAACAATATGAAAATTAGTTGTGGTGTGGAAGATTCTGATGAACATATGGTTATAGAAATTGATAAGGATGTTTTATGCATGTTTGAGAAAAATAAAAGTAGGAGTAAATTTAAGATATTTGTGGAAAGTGCTACAGGAGATAAGGGTAAGGGCATTCATGATAGTAGTGATGAAATGAGTGAGGAAAAGGGGGAAGAGGGAGAGGGCAGTCATGAGGAGGGGGAGGGTTTAGATGAAGATGGTGAGGGTGAAGAGGGAGAGAGCAGTCATGAAGAGGGGGGAAAAATGAAAGTGATGATGGGTTGTCTTCCTATAAACTTGATGATCATTGTGAGAGTGAAAACAAGAGTGATTCTGAGTTTGAGGATGATGTAATGCATGGTGCATTATCTAGAGATGCAAGTATGTTCCCTGATGAAGTAGGGGAAAAGGTTAAGTTAGAGAAAGGAATGGTGTTTATTGAAATTTATGCATTTACGACTGCACTTAGAGAGTTTGTGATTCAAGAGGGTTTTCAAATTATAAGATTAAGGAATGAAAAAACAAGATTGACAGCACACTGTACCTCAAAAGATTGTCCTTGGAGAATCCATGGTTCTCCATTGGCAGATGGAGTCACATTCCAAATCAAGACATATGTTTCAACACACGCATGTGTTAGATCTGATTCAACAAAGGAGGCTAGTGCATTATGGATTGCTTCTAAGATAGAAAATGTGTTGAGGGAAAACCCAGAAATGAAGTCTAGGGGAATCAGAAATGAATTGAGGAAATATGGAGTGAACCCCAATACATGCAAATTTATAGGGCAAGAAAAAACGCTATGGAGGTAATTGAGGGTGGTCATGCTGAATCATTTATGAAACTACCCTATTATGCAAAAATGGTTATGCTGAAAAATGTGGGTAGTGTGGTAACATTACATTGTGATGTAGCTGAGGATGAGATCATACCATCTACTCCAGTTTTCAAAAGATTCTTCTTGGGATTACCTGCACTGAGAGATGGATTCTTAGAGGGGTGTAGTCTATTTTTAGGACTTGATGGGTGTCACTTGAAAGGGCCTTATGGGGGTGTGCTGCTTGCTGCGATAGGGTTGGATGGGAATAATGGTTTATTCCTTGTTACTGTTGCTGTTGTTGAGTTCGAGTGCAAGGAGGCATGGCTATTTTTCTTTGAAAACCTGTCAAGAATGCTTGGAGGATTCACTCATGACAAATCATGGACTTTCATGAGTGACAAACAGAAGGTAAACATTCTAACTTTTCCTATGTACATACTTGTTATGCATGCCTCTAAGATGGATGTTTATGTAATGCATGAATATTGCAAGTGTGTATTTGTTATAAAGTGAGTATTGAAAGTACTTGTTTGTTATAAAATCAGTATTCTGAAGATTGTATGCTATTTGTATAGAATGAGTATAGAATACATGTTTGTTGTTTGTTATGAGTATAGAATACCTGTTTGCTATAAAATCAGTATTCTGAATTCTGAAGACTGTATGCTATGAGTTTAAAATCAGTATTCTGAAGACTGTATAGTACTTGTTTGTTATTTGCTATTTGTATAGAATGAGTATATGCATGACTATGAGATTGCATTTGTTAGGGATTGGTGGAGGCTATAAATGAGATTGTACCTAATGTTGTGAAGGGTAGCAAATGGACACGCTTGATTGTCCCTAATGTTGTGAAGATACTTAACACTGTCAAAAAAGAGTCCAAGAAATGTCAACTCTCATTGGCTGGGGATTTTGAGTTTGAAGTGCAAGATCAAAACAGTAACTACATTGTGAACTTGAGGGGTAAAACATGTAATTGTATGGTTTGGGATATTTCTGGGATTCCTTGTAAGCATGCTGCCTTGGGGATAGCTTACAGGAGAGAGGATGTATAGAGTTACACAGACAGTAGGTTTTCCACTGCAAAATACATGAAAGCCTACAAACATTCAATACATCCAATACCCGATCCTTCATTGTGGCCTCAAGACCTGGAAACTACTCAAAGTAGTATTTTGCCTCCTCTTATTAGAAAATTGCCAGGGAGGCCTAAGAAATATAGAAGAAAAAAACCTGGTGAGGCTCCTAATGCTGTTAGGAGAGCAGGGGTGGTCAGATGTAAAGCCTGCAATGAACAAGGACACAATAGAAGAACATGTCCTGTGAGTTAGGTATGTGTTATCACTTTCTTTATATATGTTGTCTAATGTATTTTGAGCTGAATGTAACATTAATTTTCTTCATGTTTTCCAATTGACAGAACTAAGGCAAAAATTTAGAGATGGATGTTCCTTTAACACAATTAGCCAGGAACATGAAGAAAAGAAAATGAGATGTTGCTAGTAGGAAAAGAAGCACCAGCCAATAGGAAGTTCAAGCACTCAAAAGCAAGAAAACAGAAGCTACTGCACCTCCTGCAATAATTTCAAACAGCCAACCAATTGGATCTTCATCCCAACAAATTGCAAGACCACTAATTTATTCAAGTCAGCCACTACCTAGAACAGAACAAGGTCCAAATATGCAAGTTGCAGGATCATCATCACAACCACATTCAATGATTGGCACATCATATCTACCCCTGAATTTTTGGAGAGGGATAGGAGTCTCCCCACTTGGAGATATAAGGAGCAAAAAAATCAAAGTTGCAGAAGAAGCCAACCCCCATGCAGACTGCAAACAGCAATGAATGGAACTGCTTTCTAGTGTTTTGACAGTATTTTGAAAAACTAATGGTGATTGTTCTGAAATTATTGTTTTGAAACTGCAAGATTGACAATTTGATATTCTTTTGGTTACTTTGAAACAATTGTTGGATAGAATGAAATGCTCATTACTCTATTTTTTTTTATCTCTATTTTGTTATGTTCTTTTTGTTTTGTTACTTTACTATTCTCAACATGATTGTTACTTTACTTCCTGCAATCATACATTTCAGATTACTATAAAAAATATTACAATTTCATCCTTAAGTTTATATAAACACAACAATTAGACACCTTCTAACAATGTTAATAGTTACATTAAGGTCCAAAGGGCATATTAGTCCATAAAAATATGGTATAAAAATCTAAAAAATATATAAAATTATTATTCATAATTCACAAGGGCATTTTTGTCCGTTTACAATCAAAATTGGATGGAACTGTAATGAAATATGCTTATTGTTAAATAATAGCAAACTGAGGGGGGTAATTATAATTTTTGATACAACAGGGTGGTATCAGTAATTTAGCTAAACCTCAGCGAAAGTGGATGTAATTTACCCTTAAAATTATTTATAATTAATTATCATTGTAAGAAAAACAAAATAGAAAGATAGTTTTGGAAAAATATAAGGTTAAAAATATGAATTTTAATTTAAGGAATTCAATTTTCTATTCGAACTCTCAAACTTTTATCTAATTTTTAGAAAAAAAAATGTTTAATTCAATTTGTACTTTATCAATCAAAATCTATTCTCTTTATTAAGGGGGAAACCCTACGGTGGGTAACATAATTCATTAAATATGAATTGTCTAAAATACCCTTAACAATACCTATTTTTCACAAATAATCATCTTTTATTATTTATTTATTTTATTAATAATTTTCTATCACACATATATGTTACTTTTCGCTTTCTTCCTTATCCAACTCAATCGAACTGCTTTTAAAACCCATGTTCTACAGTATGGAGCCATCTTCTTTAGCCAACATGCCTTCTCCTTTTCATTTTGTTACTTTCGTTCAGGTATTTGAACAATAAAGGCGCTACGTACCTTATTCATAACAATGTTTGCGGTCTCGTACCGCTGTTGTCATCTCTTGGCTTTATTAATTTTAATAATTATTCATTTATACCATTCTTTATTTAAATAAATAATTAAAATAACAATTTAAATTTAAATATATTTATTATTAATAGGTATAAAACTCTCTCAATTGAAATTGAAATAATTATTATATAATTATTAAACAAGCCTCCAAACATACCCAAACACACCAAAAGCATTCATCCATGTACACGTACTGATCTCTGGCTGGGCTGTTGGCTGTTAATGCTCCGTTGATGAGAAAGCCCTTAAACCCATATCCCGAGGGGGAATCAAATTCAATTTCCTCACCCTTTTTCTCGCATTTCTTCACCCATCCTCTCAAAGTTTTCTCATTTTCTTGAGGGGGATTTCAGTGTTTTTCCCGTTCAATTTCTTGAAGTGGGCTGCTGCCCTTGATTCTCTGTAAACGAATGAGCATTCAGAGCATGGCTATGAGGTGGGAGAAGGTGCAGCAGCGAGGAGGGAGTGGTGGGCCCGGGGTGAGGTGGGGCCACACATGCAACGCCATTAGAGGAGGCAAGCTTCTCTATGTTTTCGGCGGCTATGGCAAGAATCAGTGCCAGACTAATCAAGTTCATGTTTTGGATACTGGTTTGTGTTTGCGTGCCCTCTTTGCCCGCCATATTTATTTCTTTATGTTTTTTGGGGTTTTCATGTATGTATATTTTGGGGCTGAACAATTTTGAGGCTTTTGGGTGCGTTTCTCATGTTTCTTGAATTCTTGGGGGAATCTTGTGTTTTCTGGTTATGTTGCTCCTGAAATGGTTGGGTGCTTGTGTTGTGTATATGTATATTGTTGGTTTTTAGGTGCTGAAATGGATGATACTATTGGCTTATTGGAAGGCCTTGTACACCAGTTTGTTATGCTTTTGAAGTTTTTTAGGACATTCCTGCATGTTTTTTTCTTTTTTTTTTTTCTCAAGTTTCTTGAACTTTGAAAAGATCTTGGCGTCTTTGGCTGCATTGTTCTTGTATAGATGGAACCTTTTGTGCTAGATTTATTTTCAGTTCCTATATTCTGTGGGTTTTAGATTGTTGACAATTTATGTCATTTTTATAGCTTTTTGAGGAAACTTGTGTAGTTGATTGTGGGTCACAAGATTGATAGATTGGTTGTTAGATGGTGGAAAGTTGGGAAAGTTAGGAGCTTCAATATATTTTCTCTAATTTTCGGTATGATTTGTACTGGAAACTGTTGAAATCATGTCTCAGTGAGTTCCATAAGGTACTTCGCCTTTGTCACTGGAATTGTTTTTCCCCCCTAAAATACTGTTTATGCTGGAGTTTTTCCATAAAATACTTGATATTCGTTATTAAAAATTTGTTTTTCATATTGACTGTATTACTTATTGTTGTTTTACACGGACTTCAATTTACTTAATATAAATATCCATGGTTCATCCACACGAGCGGGAGGATGCCAAAATTCTAATGTGAATACTGTGATATCAGTCAATATGATTTGGAGTGAGCCTGTGATGAAGGGCACAGCACCTACCCCGAGGGACAGTCATAGCTGTACAACAGTGGGAGATAATCTGTTTGTATTTGGTGGTACAGATGGAAGAAGGCCGCTTAACGATTTGCATATTTTGGATACCTGTAAGTTGATTTATTAATTTCCCTTCTTCCTGTTCTCCCTGTTTCTTTAATTGTTGCTTTTTTTTTTTTTCCTGCAAGATTTTGGTTAACTTATCAATTAGCCACTATAACTTTGTTGCATTGGGTTGAAACCCAAATATCCTGTTATTACAACTGAATGGACATGCTATTCTGTTGTGGTTCATCTCCATTATGCTATACTGAGTTGGATTTACGCTTGGACATGCTTGGTTATTATTTTTTCCTCAATTTAACCTTAGTTTTCAGTGTAAAGATAAAGAATTCAATTGATAAAATTCCAGTAACTTTTGTTTGCATTTCCACTGATTTCATCCTTTATCTGTTTTTGGTGTCCTCTGTTTTCTTTTCTCCCCCTTCTTCTTTTCTTTTCCTTCCCTAAGTTGGTCATCCCGTCAGTGTGTGAACTTTTTCATTTTTTTTTGGAAGATAGCCACAATTCATTTAAGACATTACAAGAATAAATCTTTGTGTTCGTGATTATACCACAAAATGAGGAACCTTAAACTAACATCAAGATCTTGTTTAATTATCTTATCAACTGACTTTGTTGGCGATGTTTTACACATGCTAGCATCCAACACATGGATCTTACCAAGTGTTAGAGGAAACGGGCCAGAACCAAGAGAAGGTCACAGTGCAGCGCTTATTGGTAAAAGACTCTTCATTTTTGGTGGATGTGGCAAATCTGTTAACAGTGAAATCTATTACGATGATCTTTACATATTGAATACCGGTATGCAATCTCTACTTTGCCTCCCTATAGCCGCCTTTAGTTAGATAAGTGCATATTATCTTCAAGGAGACTTTATTCGTGTTCGTAAGGATAAAGCTTTTCGCTAACATTGTTTTCTGTATCTTAGTTAGAATGTGGTTATCTGTAAATGAAGTTCTATACTGTAAAACTCGAAGTTCCTTTCCTCGATGAAGTGTTCCAAAGAGCTCACGTAAAGATGATATTTGATGATTATAGTGGCATGTTCTGCAGACAAAAGAAAAGAAATAAACATGGAGACTGATTTCCACACACTCATATAAAATATATAGTGCCCTTACAACTGTTTATCCGATAGTTCTGTGACTTCTTGTGGTAATCAATGTTGGATTCTACATTTGCTTGGAAATTGCTACTTAACTAGTAAGCGGACTTTAAGTTACTTTACTTCCATCTCAGAGGTTCTGCCTCCATAAGTAAACTATTGGCTGGTAAATTTGAAAAGCAAATAACTTTTAGAACTTGGTTCGAAGTCACAATTATTATTATTACTATTTTTGGGTGATTTGCCAAAATCAATGTTTTTGAGTCTCTTTCTTCTATTATTTGCAGAGACCTTCTCATGGAAACGTGTAGTACCATCAGGCACTCCTCCAAGTAAGAGAGACAGTCATACCTGCTCATCTTGGAAGAACAAAATCATCGTCATAGGTGGTGAAGACTCGTGTAATAACTATCTGTCAGATGTCCACATACTTGATGCTGGTATGATCGAATTGTTCTTACTTTAACGTCATATTTACACGGCAGATCCATGAGATTATGCTCATTATATGAATTGTGTTTTAACTTAATTTCGTTTCATCCTTGAACAACTAGATACTCTCGTTTGGTGCAAGTTGAACACTACTGGCCAGCTATTGCCACCTCGAGGTGGTCACACAACAGTAGGTTTCGGCAAGAATTTTTTTGTCTTTGGGGGTTTCTCAGATGAGCAGAACTTGTATGATGATGTCTATATGCTTGACATTGGTAAGTTTGTTATGCTTATTACTTTGTTAATGCAAGTAAATCAATTTCCTGGACCCACACTAACTTTTATAAGTAAAAAACAAAGAAAATAAGAAAAGGATGACCTTTGACTTATTTCCATGATTTTTATGAAAATGGCTTTTAGTGGAAACACACGGTGGTCGCTGGTCTTTGAGGAGAAAAATAGCATCGTTAATCTAAAATGTATTCTGTAAAGGTTGACCTCAAACTTGATAACTACCAAAACCAGAGGCTCTTTATCTGTTAGCAATGGGTTGCATTTCACAACAGTATGTTTTCCAACTAAGCTCTTTGGGCAGGAAACTTGACCAATTCAATTTGAGCCTTGCTCTTTTGAGATTTTGTTTTTGGTTTATTGGGTGGACGGAGAACCAATTAAAATTTGATTCCCGAGAAATGAAACTGAATATTCTAAAAGCCTTTTGGTGTTTTATTCTTCCAAAAAACTTTTCCTCCCCGCAGAACTTTTGAAAAACCCTAATCATGAATATAAAAATTCCAATTTACGGCATATCTTTCTATATGATTTTATAAGTATTCCAATCCATCAATAAAAAGTATATATATTTACATATTCAGATCATTGCCTTAATACAAATATTAAAATATTCAACTATTAATATTAGTATAATAGGAATAACATAAAGTTTGATGTGACACCATTAACCAGAGAAAACCATAAATGACATGACATATGCAGGTGCAGCGGAAAATGTCCTCTTCGGAATGAAAGTGGTTGCATTTTTCCTTGGAAATATATTGCATCAACGACAAAACAAAATGTGATACAATTTCATCCTCCACGCATTCCCGATACAACCCCTCATAAATGCATTCCTGTAAATTCTCTCTTGAAAAAGATGATTCCAACAACACCCTTAATTGCTTATGACTGGAAAATGGTTGTAAGAACTGTTATTTACATATTCAATTTGTTAAAATGCAATCAATTCATGCATATTTGAGCTGAGTTGTGTGCATGTCACATGCTGATGATAATGATTAAATATGTGGTTTACTGACTTATTTTGCTAAGGTTGAATATGAAAGTGGTGGGAACTTTTATGACTATATGGTGGTTTTATGTAGAAAATGCTTCATGGACGAAAATTGTAGCTATGGGGGAGGGCCCTTCTGGCAGATTTTCCATGGCTGGTGAAAGTTTGGATCCCCAGTTGGGAGGTGTTCTTGTTTTTATAGGTGGCTGCAATAAGAATCTTGAAGCACTGGATGACATTTATTACTTGCACACAGGTTTTCTTTCTCCCGCAGTTTTTTTGTTGGAAAGTTGCAGGTTGTCTACTGAACTGGAGCATAAATTAACTGGACCTCATTACCAGGGTTTTCTAGAGAAATTGAGCGAGAAGAGAAACGAATTGAGAAGCTATCTCTAAGGAAACAGCTGAAGTTGAAATGCCAAGAACAGCGTACAGTTACTCCAGCATATGAGAAGGCTCCTTTTGGAGTTGAACATGAACAGGATACTACCGTTTACCAACCCATGCCAATATCGAGTTTTATGCCATCAGGCAAGAAAAAATGTCTTATCTTATACATAATCTTGCAGTTCTGTGATATAGTTACCTTACTGAAATATCCTATTGAATAATTTGCTAACTTACAGGCACAGTTTGTGGCGGTTCTCCAGAACTGCGTTAGATCATGAAGTATGTGTATTAGAATGCTTGTAATGGATTTTGTAACTTTCTAGACACCTGAAAGGGGGTGGGGAGAGGGGAGAGGATGTCTGTGTGAAGAAGGCTTTCTTGGAAGTACAAAAAGCAATATTATGACATGATAAAATTTAGTCTTGTTCCTAGAAAACAGAAGACATCATTATCCTTCAGTGATATACTTTTTCTGGATTAGATATCTACTGTTTCTTTTATATTGATATCTACTAAAAAATTCATTAAAATGTCACAACCATGAAATTAAGAGAGATTAGACATCCGTGGAACATACACGGCCGGTTTAGAGTGTTAGTTGAAACTGCATCAGAGCTCATAGTTTTTATTCCTTCCATGGGTCCCTGGTTATGTTTCAGAGTGAAAGGAGATGGGACATTTTCCTCCATCGATTTTTTAAGATGTAATCACATATATTTCCATATGCACGATAACAAATCAATTCGAATGCAGGCAGGCAGAATTTCTATTTAAATGAGTACCAGACTCCTTTGGGAAAGAGGACCTTCCAAGCTAAAGTCACTAAAAGCTTCTCAGATGGATATACTATCGAAACTATCATTGATGGAAAGCCTCTTCGTGGAGTGTTATTTTCCAACAAACCAAGCTCTATTAGCGTTGGTGCTGATACTTCCAATAGGTGAAAAAGATTGTATAATTGTGTTTGTTATTATCTGTTTGCCAAACTGGCATAAGCTATTGGTAGGATGAGCATTTGATGGGCTTTCTCTCGTAATCCACCTTATTACAGGAAGATGGAGGCAATGAAGAGTGATGGTGCTAATGTGCATGGCAATCAAAATTCTGGAGTAGAAAGTGAGAAATCTATGAAACACCATGAGAATGATGTCAGGCAAGCAGATTCTATCCAGAAAGAAAAAGAAGTAGCTGATGCGCAGGTGGAAGCTGCTGCCTTAGAAATGAAAAGTTCTGCAGCTTCTGAGTCTTCAATTCCCCAAGAGGTTATCTCTCCTATAAAAATTCCATTTTAGATGAAAAATATAGTATGACATGCATTAGAGAGTTTCCCACTCCCTCCCCTACTCTGCTGGATAGTCCCTTCCTTTCTCAAAATCATCATTTATTAACTCCAGCAACATGATTGTTTTAGGCCATGCTGTTTCACTGAGTAAAAATTTCCTCTGATTTATTTAATTTTATTCAGACAAATTCTTTAAGAATCTTAAGATTACCTGAGCTGTTTTATCTGAAAGTAGATGAGAAATTTTGCTTGTGTAAAGTACTTATTTGACTGAAAAATGTCAACCACAATGAAGTTTATGGAAGGAAGGAGTGCATTTTCATCCTATTCTTAACAAATCAAAAGCAACCACCAGTAGTTGATATACTATTTAGGTCGTTGTCCTTGACTTCTTATCTTGCAAAAGGTGATGCTATTTCATATTTTAAATTTTATGGACTATCTTTCAGTCAAGCCAAAATCGTTGATCTAGTCTTGTCACCTGCGTTTCATGGTGTTCTCAGATATATCTTAAGGCATTCCTTTGATTATTCTCTTCCTCTATCTCCATCAGCAGCAGGTTCCTGAAGTCCCAGAACCACCTATGCCGCCTGACGTTAATGCAGCAAGTAATGCAACGACTAATCCATCATCCTCTGATGCTGAAACTCATAAGGAGATTGTTTCTGCAGTTGTCAAGGATCAAAACACTTCAAATTGAGGTAATCATAGAAAACACTAATTATTTGCTAGTCAAGTTAATGGAATCCAGGGATACATTACCTTCTACATATGTAACTATTGATGTCGCCATGAATTGCGTGCTTTTGTTGAGGGCTCTAGGTTTTGAACATTTTAACTTCAATATATCAGCATCGTCGACTTGACAAATTGATAAGGAAGTTAATTCTGGAATTTCCGATGCTTGAATGCAAATTCTTGGATTGGTGTTGAGTTTGATGGAATGATGTGCTAATGCAATTCAAGCTTTTCGCTCCAATATCTTTTCTTGAATTAAATTACCAGTCACACGGAAATTCAAATAGGTGAACTTGGTTTCATCTGTCCGATTTGTTTAGTAGTGTGAATCCCTATATTTTATTTATGCACCTGAATATTGATTAGTTATATATATTTTCCATTTGGGATATCTGAATTTTGTTAATTTTTGTACAGGCATCATTCATCTTATGTTATTTCACAATGTCACAGATTAACAAATTTCCCCAAATTATGTTAAATGAACTCTTGTTTTAGCTGACACTCAGTGTCAGACTGTAAGGATACCAACATGGATATAAGATATGTGTGTTGGATCCTTCGCATAATTGTTGGAGACTTGAGACCAAGAAGAGGTAGGAGCCACGGGATAGGAGGTGGAAGTATTAGAAGAGGTGCCACATTCATAGGTCCTTAGGTTTTTGAAGGAGAATGATAGCTGAGAAGACTTTGTCCCGCAATTTTGGCAAATTAATCCTTTCCAATGTCGTAGTTGCAAGCATGATTGTGGCCATTTACGCCACATGAAACATGGAAGAAACAAGCATTGTCAACACATATCTTCTCAATACTAAAAAAGGTAATTTTAGAACATAGAAATTAAGTATTTTTACTTAATTATGATAAAAAGGACAGACAAAATTTCCCTTGAGTTGCTGCATCCATACCCTAAAATTGAGAATTACAAATCTGTTACACCAAATTCCTCCTGAAAATGAGAGTGAGTGGGACTATCCCTCAGAACATAGAGCTTTTCTTCTTCACACGCTCTGATGTTTGGCACATAAGGATACAGGCATCCAGGATAGACTTCACTTACTTTTTTAATCCCACTTTTTGTTTGGTAAAACTAAGAAAAGTGGGATTGAAGAGACCAAGGATAAAGTAGTCCGATTGAAAGCGGGGAAAAAAGAAAACAGTTTCTCATTTAACCATGAGGAATGGTTATTCCTACTTAAGTTACTAACTTAACTAAAAGAGGAAGTACGATCCCACCCTCAAACTCTTTCCCCATCTTTAATTATGATCCTTATTAATTGAACTGTATAGATTTGTGTCTATATATGTATGAACTGACATAGATATTCTATATATACTAATGTTATAAATCATAAATTGAATATAAAGTATATTTCACTAATATATATCATTTTTGTAGTATGTCTCTTTATATACCTCATTTTTATATATAATCACACATATATAAGTATATTTATTTATTTTATATGAATGCAGTATATTTCTATGGATACTATTTATTCATATGTAAATACCCATGGTGTGGGTGCTATGCTAGTGTACGCATATTTCTCCAAATAGCGCAAGTGTATATATGTAATATGTACAATGAATATAAATATAACTATAAATAATTATGAATATATACTAATTATGTAATTAGCTTTTGCATAATTAATTTTAAACTTCAAATATTTGCGTGCTACAATTGTTAGTATGAGTGATGACATCAAATAATCCTGAAAAGGAAACTTTTTGGATCTGATTATGTAATTAACTAAACCAAACAATGGAATGAAAAATAATGTTTCATCCTGGCTGTAAGCCATAGCCAAACAATCGCACGGAATAGACTATTCAAGGTGGGTTCCTGTTCTGCCTGGAGTCAACTTTTCCTGTTATGAGCGCTATTGTAGTAAATTCATATGAGATAACGGCCAGATAAGCTGCAAATATCTAAAGACATAGGTACGCTGCCTGCATATTAAGAGTTGAATATAAAATATGGTGATTCAGTTTTCAGTATATGAAGTTGGATAAGTTAATTTACATCACTTGCAGCTGTCCTGATAATCTGTACTCAAGGAGTGGAGGTATTCTTAAATCTAAAATGATGTTTCTGATCTGGACACAGAAGTAATCCACAAGACGAGTATTTATCGTTGAAGTGAAATATTTATTAATAAATGATAGGATAAAACAGTACAAAGAGTACACCTCAGTGAGAATAAAGAGAATAAAAAGAAACACCTTGTGCTTAAATGAAGACAGCGTCGATATTCACGCCAAGCTAAATGAAGAGAAAAAGAGAAAGAAAGAAGATAATAGTGGAGAAATGTAGAACTCTTTACTCAAATGGAGTGAAGATATTCATGCATCTTTCTACCTGTGACGCATGTTTGCACTTGAAAGCCAGCAAGCCTGCAGCTTTGCAGGTTGGAATTTGGGAACAGGGAGAGGAAAGTGGCGAGTGCATCACCTGTCCGCAGGTGGTAAAGCAAGAAAGAAGAAAGGGAAAAAAGAAAAGATTCTTAACAACACTTATGTACTAAGAAGAAACTGACCTGAGTAGTTTCTGGCAGAAACTGCTGCTGCTAATATAAAATAAATTCCAAAATTTGAAATGGCTTAAGGTTCTAACTAATAAAAAAGGTTAAGTCCTTATGGCGTGAAACTTGACCTTTTCCCCCATAAAGGAATAACAATAAAAAAGGGAATGAAAGTTAAAAATCGTAAGAGTTTTTAATTGGTGTAAACGACTTCCGAAGTCGTTTATGCCATAAATTTCTTGCCATAAGTTTTGAAGCCTTTTCAAATACATTTGGTGAAAAATATTGATTACAAATTCAAGTGTCAAGCAAGATCGAACCCTTTACCTTGTTACATAATATAGAAATGAAGGCGTTTTCTTCAAATAAAATTTCTCTCTTTGTTTGAGGTCTAGTATATTTCTTAGGTGATAACTGTCTTTATTCCAAGGTTAGAGAGATACTTAAGATCATTGATTATTAGCTCTCCATGCTTACTTAGAAAATATGTCAAGAGAAGTTGTATCGAACATCCGAACAAAGAATTGATGTCTTCTTGACCTAACTAATTCTAGGCATGAATTAATCATAGAAATAATCATAGTTGGTGTGATTATCTTATTAATCTGTAAAACATTCTATATGAAGAGTTTATATTACACTTCTCGGAACAGTAAAGGTTTTGAGTTTTCCCTTTCCTGTCTTTTGAATGTTGATATTGTAATACTGAATTTAACGTGACTGGTTAGTGGTAACGTGAGTGTTGCAAGTTGGAACCACAGTATATTTTAAGACCGGGGGTTCAAAGTTGGGTCACAAACAATTTTTGTGATATGACATTTCAAAGGTGCTAACAAGGTCCAAATGAAGGTTTGTGTTTTTCGATGAGGGTCAAAAGGCCAAATGGAGTATGCAATTTGAGTTAAAGGAGAATGAAGTTACATTCTTTCTCATAAAATGGGGTTGAGACATTCAGATTAAATCTGGATGACTATAGTTTCTCATTTTAGTTAGACATGGTGCTTCCCAGTGAAGAAAATTTTGTGCAGACCTGATTTCACCATGTGAACTTGTTATTCTTGCTCTTATAGAATTTTGAGAGATCTTGTCCCACAGAAATCAACAAACAAACATGTTTTTCCAAGAATTGTTGTCTGGTTAACGTTACTGCTCATCATTGATACTTCTATATTTATCTACTCCATCTCTTAAATTGCTGTTTTCCAAGATCTTGTGAAGCAACTAGGATGTCTTTGTTGTATAGAATGGACCACCATTATTGACCTCACCATTGTAGCACAATATTTCCCCTCATTCTTTGATTGTTGACAACAGTACATGATCGATGGAATTATTTCAACCATTCCTCTCTGAGCATTCATACAAACTTGGAGCATATTTAATAAAGATTTAATTGCTCAATACAAATATGTCAATTACAACTCTTATTTAGGTATTATCTTTTTTATCTGCAATGGACCTGGTCTTGGTGTGTATCTGTTCTATCTGGAAGTTTCTTCAAAAAAAAGTAGTGCTTATAACTCTTATAATCATACAGTTGCGTAAATTTTTCTCTTCCAACATTCAATACGTGGTTCGTTTTCTGAAAGTTGGAGAAAACTATTTGTATGATAAAAGTCAATTTGAATTAAGTGCAAGATTTAGTACCATGTAGTCAAAATAGTACTAGTGCTGATGAATCCATTAGCTTATTGACTTCTCCCTTTGAAATGTTACTCTTTTCTCTTCTTCTTCTTCTTTTTATTTTCTTCCTTTTCTGGAACTATTTTATTTGAAAAATGGTCTAAGGAGATGTTTGCTGTCAGTTTCCAGTTATTTTGCTGACTCATAACGATGATGTTTAAGACCATCATTTTTGTACTAGTACCAGACAATTCTTGCCTTTAGACATCCATACGACATGTTCGATGAAGAATCTTTTAATAACTGAACTGACCAAACATATGCTTTAACCTTCTTTTTCAAATAAAATAGTTGGGAAAAGAAAAAAAGGAAAAGAAAAAGAAAAAGGAGTATCTGTATTAAAACCAGAATGCCTTTAGACATCCATAGGACGTGTTCGATGAAGAATCTTTTAATAAAAAAATCCACGTTGCAACTGCTTATGTCCTTGTTTTGTGGCTTCTGCTTTACTAATTACATTTTGTTACTACAATTATTGGTTCATAAAATATTCGATAACTGATATCTTTTGTTGACTGGGTTGAATACTCCATACAAATGTGCTCGGGCAGTTGGGCATACCGTTTAGATACCTATGGACATGTTCAATGAAGAACCTCGTACTGGCTAATCATCATTGCTAATGATATAGGTACTATTTTTATGTCATAGTTCTCTGGCTTCTGCTTTAATAGATACTGTTTTGGACTGTATAGGTTCAATGTATAAAGTTCTTCCGAACAAGTAACTTTTGCCGGCTGGGCTATATATGCTGTAGAAATCTGTTGCAGTGCATCAGTTGCAGATGTGTATATGTTTTTTAGTACACTGACCTTTACCAAATCACGAACTGCTTCATATGCTTTCTCCTCTGTGGCACTGTGGAGCTAGTATTTGTACATTAGTACAGCAGAACCAAAATCATCAACTCGATCAGGTTTTGTAGCCTTTTTATCATGGATTTGAACTTTGGGAGAGATTTTCATTTTATCGTAATTTGTTTAAATGAAAAAGAAATTCCTTCTTTAGTTTAACTATGTGTTTTCTTCAGTTTGCGTAAAAACTCTGCACCTTGACTGTTTGCACCAGCAGAAGCAAAGGTTGATATCAGATCTTACTTGTAATTGAGATTTCGTGGAAGTTAGACACTTCGATTCAGAGGCTTGGTGTTGTTGAGTTATAGTGATGGTAGGCCTAGAAAACCTACTCTAAATGCAAAAATTCAGGCTCCCAAACGGCCAAAGTTACAAATTTCAGTATGGTTATTGGACAAGTAAGGTGAAGAATTATTGCTTCTCTTTCCATCCATTAGTGTTGAAAGATCTAAACATAAGTACATTTTTGGTCAACCTGTTCCTCTACCAACTTGAACTTCTAAGTCCTAATGGAGTGCTATGCGAGCATTGGAAATATTACCAATTTGGTCCCTTGCATCTGAATATGTTTACAGGTTTGGTCCCTTAAATTTTGAATTAATGCGATTTTAGTCGCTTGCACACTTGCTACTGCTTAGCAATTAATGAAGTTAGCGGAAAGGATTAGATTTGCAATACAATTAAAAGGTTAGAGATTAATTTTGACAGGCATTGAACCAGACTGGAAATGAATTTAGTGGACAGATGAATAACCAGAAATGTAATGGTATCGATGTTTTACATACAACTAATATTGTTATGTTTCATATTTGTTGCATGAAGAATAAACCAGTGAAATCTAGGATCTTATCGACAACATGTAGAAAATATTTCGTTCTCATGATTATTACTATTTCTATGCAAGTATGCATATAAAATTTGATTGTTGAATGTGGTAATATTCTCCATGTTCCCAATGTTGCATTTCTAGCTTTAAGCTTTTCTTATGTAATACTCAGAATCTTTATGTTACATATATTCTTCATAAACTTATTGGAACACTGTCACTTCTCTCTTATGGCATTTTAGACGAGTTCCAGTCTCTTATGGCTGCTCTGACAACTTGCTCTCTATTTTTGCAGTATTAGGTTGTCTGAAATCTTGCAAAGCCCGTCTCCACGTGAAAATTCTTGTGCCCTTAAATTTGTACAGTTCCTAACTACGAAATACACAAAAAGGCCGTGACTTGTGAGCGTCCCGTTTTCTCCAGTGGATCTGCCTCCACGAATTTTGCATTCTTGGGAGCTCTAGTACAGTTATGTAGGATACTACCACATCAAGATGTGAAGACTGTATACTAGCGAATGTTCAGTCTATGTACTAGTGAATATCGATGTTGTCTATTTATGTGGCATTGCCATTTGCAGCAATACGATCAGTCTAATTCTTAAAAAAAAAGATCATTCTAAAGTTCTTTTTTGTGCGATGACATGACATTGTGTTCCTGTGTTTATTTACTGGTTTTTCGACAATCCTAGACAGGTGATGGAAAGATGCAATGCTATTGTTTTGTTGACAGTTGGTCGGGAAAAAGCCTCTTTTCATAGTCTTATGAAAGCAACTTGCGGAAATTTGCTCTTACATTCCTCTTGTTTAGTGATCTTGACTTGTTGACAATGAAAAATTTGTCTGTAGAATGGAACTCATTGATTATATTGTAGTGTACATTTAAATGGATTAGTAAAATGCATGCGTATTGCACTTGAGGCGTAGTTTTTAATATTTTAGTATTGCAGATTTTGTTATTATGCCATTCGTAGTGTGTTAACATAATATATATATATATATATATATATATACATTTGTTTGGAATTTACACTTATTTTATAAAATATATCTCTAACTCAAATTATTAATATTTTGGATTCATAACAGACACCCTCAACGTTTGGATCGTTTTGTACTTTGCCCCATAATCGTTTTTTTTTTTTACACTCGATCGCCCGACCTTTGATTTTTGTAATATTTTACTTTTCGTTTTAATTTTATTTTATAGGTTTTGGGGTATAAAATCGGAATATTCCAGCTATGTGAATACATGCGTTCAAAGCTAATTTAGTGGTGGGTAAAATTGTAATTGCACATCTCAATTTAAAAAAAAAAGAAGCAAAAATGAAAATAAAAAATCCACAAAATGAAAAGGTCTTCTTCTTCATCTTCCCATTGTTGACCACCCAACCATTTTTGCACCGACGCTCTCTCCATTGGACCAGCAACACCCTCTTCGGTGTATTTATGAAGTTTAGGTACAAAACCATTTGGAAAATTTTTCATTATTTTTCAACCCTTGATTTCTCTTTTTTGCTTTATTGTTATGTCATTTGTTTCTTTTTTCTTGCTTGATTTTTCTTGAACTGGGTTTGGTGGGGCTGATTTTACAAGGCATTTGGTGAAGAGAAATTAGTTGGTGTTTGGGGTAGAGAAATTCAATTTGAAGAAGGGGAAAGACCCAAAATTTGGAAACGGGGAAAGATTGCAGGAGACACGAAGGAGGTGGGTGTCAGTTGTGAAGGAGGGCAGCGATTGTGAAGGTGGTGTGCAGCTGCTGGAGGTGGACGACGGCAACGAAGAGGTGGATGGTGGTTGAAAATGTGAAGACCCTAAAGTTGGAAATTTGGGTGAAAGTGGGTGACAAAGGAGGGGATAGACTCAAAATTTGGGTTTATTTTATTTTATTTTTTATTTTTTTTAAGTTGATTGATAAAAGTATAAATTTACCCAGTTCATAACTCGTCCAAAGGCGTGTGCATCCCATACAATGGAATATTCCAATAAAATTCACCTGAAATGTAAACAAAATTGGTTCGGGGGCAAAGTGCTACAAAATCCAAAGATTGGACGATTGAATGTTAAAAAAAAATAATTGGGGAACAAAGTGCAAAACGACCCAAACGTTGGGAGAGTGTCTGCTTTTAACCCTAATATTTATGTATGATGGTATACATATTTGGAAAAAGAAAACACATAAGTAAAAGATTGTAGTGAGAAATTTTTGATTAAAAATTTTGATATGGGAACTTAACTATTAAAAATGAACTTCTACTCAATATTTATATGCTTGGCCTCCTCAATTGGATGCCGTAAGATTAGTCTAAAGGAGTCGGCGAGGAGCTTTCAAAAACTCTTTCAATAATGTTTCTGAATACAATAAAGTTTATACATTTATGTATAGAGCTTCTTAAATTTTTTCTCAACTTCTATAATTTTTTTTTTTTAAAACCTTGTACCACAAACTTCTATATTTATAAAAAATATTCTAATTGTTTTAATATTCTTAAATCCATGTTGCATCCCGTGCTTTATGTACTGTACTTTTATGATTAACCTATGTAAACTCCTTTAAAGTAGGTTATTAGAACTCATTCATATATGTACATCTCTCTTAATTTTTTTTAGAGAAATGATTTTTTTTAAATATCCTATTATTTCAAGAAGTTCGAAAATTTAAGACATCGAGTAACGGACATATGATAAGAGAGAGAAAGATAAATGAATAATGATATCAAGATCATGGATTAAATTCCTATCAGAATTTGTCTGGGTATTTTTTGATCTTTTATTAAACCCGCTTTGCGTTAGATAAATTACATTGATATTTGCCATAGTTTTTGTTAAAAAAATTAATATTATTAAGGACTACATATATTACATAAAAGAAGTTCTTGATTTTGCCTACAACAAATGAACATAATAATAATGATGATATAAGGAGTAATCAAGTTTATTAGTCTAACTTTAAATTATTTTAAAGTTAGCTAATCATATCCAAGTATATCCATGTAGAAAAATATGAACATTGTTTATAAGATTTTATTTAAATATCAGAGATAGATTTTTTTTACTTGCATCTAATAATTCATTGCTCAACCAACATTTTTTTAAAATGGATTCGAGTATGAAAACAATTTTTCTCTAAAATAATAAATCATACAATGTTAACTTACGTACATCACATCATAATAAAATTTTTAGTAGGATATACAAATGGGGATTTTGCCGAATTGCTTATTTATAATTTTTGAAATATTACATAAAAGTATATATTTTAAATAAAGTTTGAGTTTTTAAGTATTTTTGATCTCATTTTTTTTACAAAAATATATATGTATATATATAACATAAAAAAAAAGAATTTAGACAAAAAATATTAAAGTAATAAAATCAGTGAGAATCATAGAACAATTGTTTGTCCCACAACTAAATTGCACAATTACTTATGTTTTTTTAATTTTTTTAATGTAAGTAAAATAGAATTTATAACTTTAATTAATTTTTGGCTATGGTATATTCTTTTTTCTAATTTAAATTCTTTGGTGTTAATTGGTGACTACAATAATCATACTTATTTGATACTTTAATTGTATTTTATGTAGAAACATTTGGTCTTGAGAAACATAAAACATATGTTGAAAATATGCCATAGTTCTTGAAAAATGATTTGGCTTTTCATAGATAATTTTTGTTTCAAAATGCATTTTTTTTGCAAAATAATTTCTCATTGACATATTTACTTCATTAATTTATAATTTGACTTTTTTATTACTTTTGGAATACATATCTATAAGTTATGGGATGTTGGAATACACATCTACAAGTTATGGGATTAACATATTTAGCTGGAGTTGAGCAACATTTGTTTTAATTTATTATATCATTTAAATTGATAGATCAATAAAATTTTGAAAATAAAATAAAAGTACAATGTTTTTAACTTTTGACAAAAATTGGTATTGGTAAATAATATTATTTTTATTCAAATTATCTGCTAGCTCTCAAGACATCCACGTACTTAAGTACTATAAGTACATTATAGTATATGAACATACTCTACACGTGTATTAAATATAAATAAATTATTTAAAATTTTGAATTACAAAGTTGATATTTCATTATATATTAATAATTTATCGTGGGAATAACATCCAAATTATCAATTTGGTATGAAATTATATTCAACATAATTATTGATATACTCAATAAATCATACATTACGAAATTGTAGTTATCTTTTGTAGTGCTCTTTTAGTTAGATTATTTTTAGTTAAATTTATTAGATTTTTTCTTTAATTATCAACTTATTTATTTTACTGAAAATTAATTAAAAGAGCCAAACAAAGAATATTTACTAATCCCACATGAATTTGATTGTACACTCTCAGTCGTGGTTGTTCTTTTTCTTTTTTATTGCATGTAAAATAGAATTTATGTAAATATTTTATTCTTTTCCAATACTCGATTTACAGAATTCTAAATTGTATTATATAATAATTAAATATTTAAAAATTAACTAATGGTATACCAATTTAATATTTTAATGACTCTTGTGTAGAGATATTTTTGTCTTCCAGAAAAGTTAAGAAATATAAAATATCATGTGATGCTCATACTCTTACAATAACGTCTTATATACGGTTTATATACAATATATATAGAGAGTATAGATAAAATATTTAGATTTGATTAACTATAACCAATAGATGTACTTAGAAAATTAATTACATGAGCTCAATAATTTTAGAATTGAATTTAAACAATTGAATGAACTTTTTTATCTAAGTTCAATGTTTTCATTTAATATATTTATTAATTCAAGATATTATCAAAATTAAGTTGTAGATAATAATAAGATTAATTTATATACAGGTAAATTACAGTGAGACTCGTTAAAATTAGATCAAAATACACAAACACCCTCTGTTTTTTGCAAAATTACAGCCACACCCCCTGAAGTTATAGTTGTATTACAACTACATCCCCTATTTTAAGGCAAAGCTTACACTAATACCCCCAAAAAAATATTACACTAACACCCCTGAAAGGGTGTAGCTGTAATTTTACAAAAGACAGAAAGTATTTGTATAATTGGACATAATCTCAGGAGGTATCAATGTAATTTACCCTTTATATAATGCCATTAAAACTAAAATAATTATAAAGATACTTTTGCCAAATCAAAAAATGAAAGAGACCTTTAAGCCTATTTATATTTATAATAGACCCAACTATTTTCAAGATAACATAATAATTGTAAAGTCTGAGATGACCCAGAAAGCACTTGATCTTATTATGACCGACTTTGTAAGCTGACTTGGGTATTAGTATTTACTTAGACGTAGAACCGAATTCTTTGCAATGGATAGTTGCAATTCGGAAAACAGAGTAAAATTTTTTCTACATTGAATCACTCATATGTGTAGATATTGCCACCACATAGATTTTTTATGGATTTATTTGATTCTTTTGAGTACTCTTGCTCGAGTCGGATGATAAAAAGTTACCATGTCTGATTCCTCAAGGGATGAATCTATAAGAATTCACCTATCTCAATAACAAAAAAAATCCAGCTGTATTAAGAGCTAAATTGGCTAAAGGTAATTCCAAAAAATAATAATTGTTAGAAAATCGACGGACAGATTGTGAAATATGTGGAGAAAAAAATAAGAAAAGAAAATTAAGGGTGAGAACCAAAAATTCATGTAATCTAAAGAATACTCCAGGTTACAATGACAGTTGACCAAGATAAATTTTACTAGTATTAATGCACACACTGTACTGACAATTATAAATTTACTCATAGGTATAAGATTGGACTAGGATCCAAACTTCAATAATAATATTGATGTAAATAAATAGTTTGGAGACGGGAAAAAATGTTTCGAGAGGCAAATATAATTTCGTAAACCACAAAGAGTATATTTGTACTACTATATCTCTTGATATAGCTGTCCAAATATGAGGGGGAGTGTTTGTGTTTATATTCTAAAGCCTAATTTATTTTGATAGATGGGATAAATGTGAAATTGATGAATGAATGATTATATGTCGGTTTAGATTAAATTAGGATGGATAATATTTTGTTTACTTGTAATATATATAGTTTGATATTTATTTAGATAGATAAAAGTTAGATTTATTTTTTACTTTTTTTCTTTGTCTTTACAACGACATAACTTCGCGCTTGATGGATTTTTATGGGATAAATGACATTGGGAAAAGAGTGGGTAGAACCAAATGAAGCAAATAATCTAGTGTGGCCACCTAAATAGTGGTCAGAATCACCACATCGACGCTTGATATAAAAAGGGTTTTTTGCGCTAGTTGCTCTTAGACTCTAGCTTAAATCAGTTTTTATCCCCTTGGGACTAGAAACTATTAAAATTAGGGTTTGCGCCGTTCTATTTCGACCAAAGAAAGAAATAGGGTAAGGCGCAGTAGACCAAAATGGGGGGAAAAAGATCAACCCACTTGATGAGGAGTGAATAATAGGCAATTGATTGAGGGCAAAGGACGAATTGGCGACACCGGTGAAAAAGCCCTACCAACAAGGAGAATCAAAGAGAGAGGAGGCCCGATCCAAAAAAGGAAGAAAATGAAAAAGAAGGTCAACACGAGCAATTAACCAGCGGGAATCATCTGGAACTGGTCGGCAGAGGGTGGGCAAGCTGTTGGTGATTGTGGCTGCCGGCGACAGAGGGTAAGAAATAAGAAAAACTTATGATTTAATTAAATAGTATGAAAAATATAGACACTTTGTTCATTTTTCGCTTACACGTGAGGCTAGTATGGTCAATTTACTTTATATCATATCAAGCTAGATAGATGGGACTAGCTCAGCTAGGATACCATCTTTATCACATAAACTAGCCAGCCTTAGGTAATAATCAAAGGCACTGAAATTCACAAGTAAACACCAGATTGGGCTGAATAAGGTGGACTAGCCAAGCTAGGACACCGGATAACAATAACATGTGTTAAAAGATTAAAACGTAAAGTCTTATAATTTTACGAATAACAATAACATGTTTTAAAGGATGAAAACATAAAGTCTCATAATTTTACGCCAATGTTTTAGTACAACGAAAAGAAAATGTAGATAGAAGAACAATACAGTAGAGAACATACCCTATAAATTATTTATGTTTGTATATATGAATTTTATGTGCAACTTAAGTGCAAGAATTGTGCACGCGAGAGAATCCATATTAATTGCATAAGATAAATTATTGTCCAATAAAATATTCACTTTTTACACCTCAAACTACTTATGATTTATTGATTTTTTGGTATGTGATAAATAATTGACAGGATTACTTGATTATATATGGGATGGGATTATTTAATAATATTTATATTTTGTTATTTAATGGTATTGATAGATGGATATCGAAGCCAATTTTGAGAACGAATCTACTAATCTTATTTTATACTTGATGAGGCAACAAGCTTAATAGCTTATCCTTTGATAAACAATCGGAAACGAAACCTTAATATTATTAACAATTTAAAGAAAATGTTGCTCAAATTTCTTCTTCAAGTATATTTGTCAAATAGTTGTAATCAAAATTTTCAACAAAGTTAAAGAAACATGCATATTATAGCGCGCAGTAGTTAGAATAAAATTATATAACTATGCTTAAGTATTTACAAAATTAATGCGGATATATCAAAACTCAAATAATAATGAAGTCAAACAACCATTTTGTCCCTATATTTGAACATCTCAACCCATAACACATGGATTTCCGCCCATATCGCATGGATATATGCTAACTTAAATTTAATTAGACAGTTTGATAAGGTAATTAATTCTATTAATTAATTTAATCTCCATTAATTAGACTTGAAATTGAAGATGAGCATAAACAAACTATTGAGATTCACAACATACTTATTAATAAAGATTCTTCATATTTGAAGTATATATACATAGATAATTAATTTGAGAACTCTGAAATCTATTGCAACAATATATACGTTCATGTTAATATTGTTAAAAACTCTATTATTCAACTGGCACATACCTAGTATATTGTAATATTTTTATTATTTGTTTATATAGAAAAATTTCGCTCATAGATACGGTAAAAATAAGAAAAGGGTAGGACATACGTTGAAGGTGGAAAGTCCAATGATACTGACAATTGATTTGAAATGCGACTTAACACATGCTTTCTTTGTCTTAAACTTTAGATGTATCTATTCCGAGCCTTTTTATTCGATCTTCTAGCTAGTAAATTCTACAACGTTGTATAGTAAATCATAAAAAATGGATTTATACAACAGTTTGTATAAAGTAGATCAACTTAACCTAAGCTAATTAATTATAACATTAAGTAAATATTTATGTATTTTAGTATAGTTACATATCATAACATCAAGTACATGAATCTCACCAATTATTAGCGCAATGCCCCAAAATCAAGAAAAGTCTTGACTGAAGACAAATATCTTACATATCTGATAATTCCGGGTAAATTACATTTTTGGTCCCATAAGTGGATCTGTTTTCAATTTTAGTCCCACAATGTCTACCATTAACGAATTACGTCTCATAAATGCATTTTTTTTTTTCAATTTGAGGACTCATTGGGGATTTCCGTTAATTAAGTTAACGGAAGTTGGATCTCCGTTAAGTGGACCGATTTTAGAGGGAAATTGACCATCCTTCAACCACTTTTGGAGGGAAATTAACCTACTTCTTCTTGTTCTTATAAGAACTCATTTATTTTTTATTTTTTCATATTTACCAACAAGCAAAACTTAAAATAACTGCAATTTCTTTATATATAATATATTTCTATTTTCATTTGTACAAAATAAATTTTTAGGTCGAAAAAAAAATAGAAATACAAATACAAAAAGTAGAACAACAATTACTAAAACATAAATTGCATTTATAGAACTTTGATGTTTAATTACTGGCACCAGAAATTTAGTACATGATTTTTATTTTTTGTTCTATTTTGTGTAGTTGTATTTCTTTTTTTTTTCGACGTGAAAAATTTAATTTGTACAAATGAAAATAGAAAGATATTATATATAAAGAAATTACAGTCATTTTATGTTTTGTTTGTTGATAAATATAGAAAAAAATAAGAAATAAATGAGTTCTTATAAGAACAAGAAGAAGTGTGTTAATTTTCCTCCAAAAGTGGTTGAAAGATGGTCAATTTTCCTCCAAAATCGGTCCACTTAACGGAGATCCAACTTCCGTTAACTTTATTAATGAAAATTCCCAATGAGTCCTCAAATTGACAAAAAAAAAAAATCCACTTATGGGACGTAATTCGCGAATGGTAGATATTGTTGGACTAAAATTGAAAACAGGTCCACTTATGGGACCAAAAATGTAATTTTACCCGATAATTCCATTGACTCATAATTTGCATAATATAATAAGGTTGTTCTAATTAGAGAATATCAACTTGAAATAACTAAAAAAATGGCAAGAAATTAATCACATGAATATCACTAGTTTGCAAGGAAATACGAATTATTTAATTAATTATACATGTACTTAATAATTTGCTAAAATGAAGAAATATAAAAGATATTGCGAAACAAGTTTAAATAAACTTAATTTTAAACAACTATTTCTTCCTATATTTAAACATCTAAGCCCAGGACACTTGAATTTCCATGAGTATCGCACGGATCTTAACTTAGACTGACATTTGATAAGATAATTGATCCAATCAATTATGTAATCTCCATTTAGGCTTGACAATAAAGATGAACATATTCATTCCCTTTTCTCCCACAAACTCTTCATAATGCTGAAGATAAACTCATAAATTTACTCAAGAACAAAGCAAATGACGGGTTAGCTGCTTCGTCAACACAGAAAAACCAACATCCAATATTGAACAATTTTGAGGACAATCCGCTATAAACTTCATAAACTTCGCGTTTAGATGTATCAGACTTTAAGAAGACAATAAACATTCACATCCGTCTAGAGAAAGAGGATGGCAGGATATGAGATTTGTAATCGTCCATCTAATTAACAACATCATCTTCCGCCTGGTATATAAGTTCAATTATTCGCCATATTTGCACAAATAGTCCAACCAGATTATGAGGAAAATAATTAAAGAATACATAGATTTGTTGTATAAATTAAGAAAACTTATGTATGGTCGGCTTATGAAGTTAAACCAGCATGGTATTAATTGCTTGTTATGTTATTATAATGCACGACCTATTAAGCTCCATTTGCATATTGAAGGGCCCGTCACATAACGTTGCATATACCAAGACAATTTAGAGTTGTGTACATTTTAAGAAAATTTACATAGTACTAATTGCTAAGATTCTTAATATATATATATGAAGCCAAAACAAAATTCTTTTCATTTGTTTAAACATCTCATCCCATAATATATGGATTTCTACTTGTATTGCACGGATCTTAATACTAATAATGACTAATAATTTATGTAATATAATCATCTTATGGTAGTTGCGATTAATACAAGTGAAAATATAAATCTTCCCCAGTATATCTAGGATAGGTATCAAATTAAAATCATTTAAATAATATTGTTTTGGAATTTAAATTATCGGGATTTGCATGTACGTATATCATCACTGGTTAGCAAGTAAAGACAATTTACTTAACTATTGTATTTAACAATGTACTAAAGCAATAACTACAAACGATTCATAAGAAGTTCAGAAAAAAAAATCAAATATATATAGATTTTAAGTTTATGATAATTGAACAAGTTGGGTTCAATGCACGAGCTGCCAAGAATATATAGGAGGTACCAAGCTTGATACCGGAGATCTTTGTGAATTACTTATTTATGAGAACCATCATAAATTCATGGATGCAAATATATCTAAGAATAATACATCATATAAAATCTTATTACGTAAACAATCGTATAAAATGTATAGGAAAATTTAGATCATCGAAAAATTAGTGTTCCACCGCACCATTTTTCGCTGCATCATCAGATACACTAACAATCTTCCACTGCTTTGTTCTGTTTCCATGAAAGTCAACCACCTTATCCCTGTAGTTTTTATTCTGATAAGTCATCTTGGTATCCGAAATATTGAGAAGATAGAAACAATTTGAAAAGTTCAAAACAAAAATTACGAAGTACTTATTGGTAGGATTCTTCATATATATGGATTGTAGATATAGATAAAATTGAGAAATATGAGATGCAGAAAAATAGAACTATATAATTATACTTAAGTATTTAAAAAATTAAAGCGGAATCAAGAATGTTATATCCAACCCTAAGTAATTATGAAACCAAAACAATAAAAAAGTTCCTTTGTTTAAACATCTCAACCCATAATACATGTAATTCCACTTATACCGCACGAATCTTCGTACTATGACTCATAATTTATGCCATATAATCACCTTATGGTAGTTGCAATTAATCCAAGTGAAAACAGAAATGTTCCTTAGTGTATCTAGGATCGATACCAGCTTAAAATAATTTTAAAATTTTTTCGCTAGGAATTAAATTATCGGGATTAGCACGTACATCACTATAGCAAGTAAATACAATTTAATCAATTATTGTATATACTTAACAATCTACTAAAGAAAGAAATACAAAAGATGCATAAGAAGTTCATGGAAAAAATCAAATAGTTCTCTTTATTTTATGATATTAGTGAACAAGTAAATTTACTCGAGAACGGAGTAGATGAGCAAGAGAATAAAGGTTAGCAACATTCAATCTTGTACAACTTTGAGGACAATCCGATATAAACTTCATAAACATCTCGTTTAGATGTATCAGAGTTTAAGAAGACAACAAACATTCACATCTGTCTAGAGAAAGAGGATGGCAGGATATGAGATTTGTAATTGTCCATCTCATTAACAACGTCATCTTCCGCCTGGTATATAAGTTCAATTATTCGCCATATTTGCACAAATAGTCGGCTTGTGAAGTTAAACCAGCATGCTTTGCTAGTTTAAGTTCCATTATAATGCACGACCTATTACGCTCCATTTGCATATTGAAGTGCCCGTCGCATAATGTTGAATATACCAAGACAATTTGGAGTTGTGTACAATTTTAGAAAATTTACATAGTACTAATTGCCAAGATTCTTAATATATATATATGAAGCCAAAACAAAATTCTTTTCCTTTGTTTAAACATCTCATCCCATAGTACATGGATTTCCACTCGTATCGCACGGATCTTAATACTATTAATGACTCATAATTTATATCATATAATCATCTTATGGTAGTTGCAATTAATCCAAGTGAAAATATAAATCTTCCTAGTATATCTAGGATGGGTTTCAACTTAAAATCATTTCAATAATTTTTTTTGGCAATTAAAAGATCGGGATTTGCACGTACGTATATAATTACTAGTTAGGTAGTAAATACAATTTACTTAACTATTGTACTTAACAATCTACTAAAGCAAGAACTACAAACGATTCATAAGAAGTTCAGAAAAAAAATCAAATATATATAGATTTTTAGTTTATGATAATTGAACAAGTTGGGTTCAATGCATGAGCTACCATGAATATATAGGAGGTACCAAGCTTGAAACCAGAGGTCTTTGTGAATTAATGGATGTGAATATATGTAAGAATAATACATTATATAAAATCTTATTACGTAACCAATCATATAAAACGTATAGGAAAATTTAGATCATCGAAAAATTAGTGTTCCTCCCCACCATTTTTATCATCGGATACACTAACAATCTTCCACTGCTTTGTTCCGTTTCCATGAAAGCCAAGCACCTTATCCCTGTAGTTTTTATTCTGAGAAGTCATCTTGGTATCCGAAATATTGAGAAGATAGAAGCAATCTGAAAAGTTCAAGAAAAAAAATTACGAATTACTTATAGGTAAGATTCTACATATATGGATTGTAGATATAGATACAATTGAGAAATATGAAATGCAGAAAAACAGAACTATATAATTATACTTAAGTATTTAAAAAATTAAAGTGGAATCAAGAATGTTATATCCAACCCTAAGTAATTATGAAACCAAAACAATAAAAAAATTCCTTTCTTTAAACATCTCAACCCATAATACATGTAATTCCACTTAAACCGCACGAATCTTAATATTATGAGTCATAATTTATGCCATATAATCATCTTATGGTAGTTGCAATTAATCCAAGTGAAAATAGAAATGTTCCTCAATGTATCTAGGATTGGTATAAACTCAAAATAATTTTAAATTTTTTTTGCTAGCAATTATATTATCGGGATTAGCACGTATATCACTATAGCAAGTAAATACAATTTCATCAATTATTGTATATACTTAACAATCTACTAAAGAAAATAATACAAAAGATGCATAAGAAGTTCATGGAAAAAATTCGAATATTTCTTTTTATTTTATGATAATTCGTGAACAAGTAAATTTACTCAAGAACAGAGTAGATGAGCGAGAGAATTAAGGTTAGCAACAATCAATCTTGTACAACTTTGAGGACAATCCGCAATAAACTTCATAAACTTCTCATTTAGATGTATCAGAGTTTAAGAAGACTATAAACATTCACATCCGTCTAGAGAAAGAGGATGGCAGGATATGAGATTTGTAATCGTCCATCTCATTAACAACGTCATCTTCCGCCGGGTATATAAGTTCAATTATTCGCCATATTTGCACAAATAGTCGCTTGTGAAGTTAAACTAGCATGCAATTGCTAGTTTAAGTTCAATTATCCTATTAGGCTCCATTTGCATATTGAAGTGCCCGTCACATAATGTTGAATATACCAAGACAATTTTGAGTTGTGTACATTTTTAGAAAATTTACAAAGTACTAATTGGTAAGATTCTTAATATATATATGAAGCCAAAACAAAATTCTATTCCTTTTTTATACATCTCATCCCATAATACATGGATTTCCACTCGTATCGCATGGATCTTAATACTATTAATGACTCACAATTTATGTCATATAGTTATTTTATGATACTTGCGATTAATCCAAGTGAAAATATAAATCTTCTCCAGTATATCTAGGATGGGTATCAACCGAAAATCATTTCAATAGATCTTTTTAGTGCAATTAAATGATCGGGATTTGCACGTTCGTATATCATCACTAGTTAGCTAGTAAATACAATTTAGTTGACTATTGCACTAAACAATCTACTAAAGCAAGAACGACAAACGATTCACAAGAAGTTTAGGAAAAAAAAATCAAATATATATAGATTTTTAGTTAACGATAATTGAACAAGTTGGGTTGAATGCATGAGCCACCAAGAATATATAGGGGTACCAAGCTTGAAACCAGAGGTCTTTGTGAATTACTTATTTATGAGAACCATCATAATTCATGGATGTGAATATATGTAAGAATAATACATTATATAAAATCTTATTACGTAACCAGTCGTATAAAATGTATAGGGAAATTTTGATCATTGAAAAATTAGTGTTCCTCCCCACCATTTTTCGCTGCATCATCGGATACACTAACAATTTTCCACTGCTTTGTTCCGTTTCCATGAAAGTCAAGCACCTTATCCCTGTAGTTCTTATTCTGATAAGTCATCTTGGTATCCGAAATATTGAGAAGATAGAAACAATTTGAAAAGTTCAAAACAAAAATTATGAATTACTTATAGGTAAGATTCTTCATATATGGATTGTAGATATAGATACAATTGAGAAATATGAAATGCAGAAAAATAGAACTATATAATATACTTAAGTATTTAAAAAATTAAAGCGGAATGAAGAATGTTATATCCAACCCTAAGTAATTATGAAACCAAAAACAATAAAAAAATTCCTTTGTTTAAACATCTCAACCCATAATACATGTCATTCCACTTACACCACACGAATCTTAATACTATGACTCATAATTTATGCCATATAATCACCTTATGGTAGTAGCAATTAATCCAAGTGAAAATAGAAATGTTCCTTGGTGTATGTGGAATTGATATCAACTTAAAATAATATTAATTTTTTTTGCTAGCAATTAAATTATCGGGATTAGCACGTATATCACTATAGCATGTAGATACAATTTAATCAATTATTGTATAAACTTAAAAATCTACTAAAGAAAGAAATACAAAAGATGCATAAGAAGTTCATGGAAAAAATTTGAATAGTTTCTTTTATTTTATGCTAATTCGTGAACAAGTAAATTTACTCAAAAACAGAGTAGATGAGCGAGAGAGTAAAGGTTAGCAACAATCAATCTTGAACAATTTTGAGGACAATCCGCTATAAACTTCATAAACTTCTCGTTTAGATGTATCAGACTTTAAGAAGACAATAAACATTCACATCTGTCTAGAGAAAGAGGATGGCAGGATATGAGATTTGTAATCGTCCATCTCATTAAAAACATCATCTTCTGCCTGGTATAAAATGTATAGGAAAATTTACGAAGTATTTATTGGTCAGGTTCTTTATATATGAATTATAGATACAAATAAAATTCTGAAATATGAAATGCAGAAAAACGAAAATATATAATTATACTCAAGTATTTAAAAAGTTAAAGTGGAACTAGAAATGTTATATCCAACCAAAAAATAAAAGAAGAAATCCTTTATTTAAACTTCTCATCCCACAATATCTGGATTTCCACTCGTATTGCACGGATCTCAATACTATTCATGACTCATAATTTATGTCATATAATCATCTTATGGTAGTTGCAATTAATCCAAGTGAAAATATAAATCTTTCTCAGTATATCTATGATAGATATAAACTTAAAATAATTTTAACAAATTTTGCTAGCAATTAAATGATCGAGAATAGCATGTATATCAGTAGTTAGCAAGTAAATACGATTTACTTAAATATTGTTCTTCATAATCTAGTAAGCAAGAACTATAAAAGATGCATAAGAAGCTCAGAAAAAAAAAATAACTATCAAATATTTTTTTTTTATTTTCTGATTATTGAACAAGTCTGGTTCAAATGCATCGATCTACTAAGAATAGGAGGTACTCTAGAAACCAGAGGTATTTAAGAAGTGCTTATTTCTTAAAACCATCTTTATTTCATTTATTTCATGGATATGAATATATCTAAGAATAATAAAATATAATAAATCTTCTTATGTAAACGATCGCATAAAATGTATCGGGAATTTTAGATCATCGAAAAAATTAGTGTTCCTCCGCCACCATTTTTTGTTGCGTCATCGGATACACTAACAATCTTCCACGGATCTGTCACGTTCCAAAGTCGACCACATTGTCCCTGTAGTTTTTATTAAGATAAGCCATCATGATATATGAGATATTGAAAAGATGGTTGAGTTGTGAAAAGTTCAACAAAATTTACGAAGTACTTATTAGTAAGGTTCTTAATATATGGATTATAGATTAATTAGAGATAAAATTGAGAAATATGAATTACTAAAAAATAAAATTATATAATTAGGTTTGAGTATTTAAACAATTAATGTGGAGCCAGAAATATTATTTCCAACACTAAGTAATTATGAAGCCAAAACAAAAGAAAATAATCTTTTATTTAAATATTTCAACCCATAATACCTAGATTTCCACTCGTATCGCACATATCTTAACACTATTCATGACTCTAAATTTATGTCATATAATCATCTTATTGTATGTGCAATTAATCCAAGTGAAAATATAAATCTTCCTCAGTATATCTAAGATAGATATCAACTTAAAATAACTTCAATAAATTTTGGTTGCAATTAAATGATCGGGAATAACACGTATATCACTAGTTAGCAAGTAAATTCAATTTACTTAAATATTGTTCTTAACAATCTACTATAGCCAGAACTACAAAAGATGCATAAGAAGTTCAGGAAAAAAAATAATATATCAAAAAAAAAATTCTGATAATAGAACAAGTTGGTTCAAATGCATGGACATACCAAGAATAGGAGGTACTAAGCTAGAAACGAACGGACTTGGAAATTACTTATTTCTTAAAATCATCTGTATTTAATGGATGTTTCGAATATGCACGTACTGGGCACATGACTTTTAGAATGGAAAAATTGCAATTTACTTCCTGTGATATTGTAAATGATCAATTTATCCCCATATAAAAAAATAAAATAACAATATATCTTTCTGTATTTTTTAAAATGAAGCAATTTACCTCCCCATTTTTTTAAATGAAGCAATTTACCTCCTCAGACAGGGAGGTAAATTGTTTCATTTTAAAAAACTTAGGGAGATAAATCACTATTTCTTTTTAATATGGGGTCAATTTGCTCATTTGCAATATCACAGGGCGGTAAATTGCATTAAACCCCTTTTAAAATCGGTGTTTTCCAGCCAGTTAAGACAAAAATTGCAGGACTAAATTACGAGAGTCGATTCATTCAGGACCAAAATTATCAACCCCTAAATTATAGGATGAAAATTGCAATTTTCCTGCATGTGAATATATCTAAGAATAATAAATTATAATCATGATCTCATAGGATAAAAATTGGTAGATCCTTTTTATTTTTTTTACATCAAATAATTATCATCTAAAAGGACAACTCAATATCCCGATTAGGTAATAAGCGCCATGATACTATGAAGATCTTTCAAAAGTATTGTGTAGTGAAAAAAATTTATCTTACTTTATTCTTGACAATATCCTTGAGCAAATAGATGATCTTATTTTGTACAAATTGGAGCACAAAATAGGCTATGCCTCAAAGTCATCATGCTATCATCTTATAACAAAGAACTTTTTTATTTTATTTTATTTTTAATGTTTACATATTGCTTTAGATTTTTATGCTTAGAATATCGATACAAGTGAAGGAAAAACTAAAGTATTTGCGACATATATAAAATTCTTCAAGCTTTGCGATCAAGAACACAACTCACTTTCTAAACATTATCAAGATAACTTGGATTTTGTCCAATATGCAAAGTAGAGATCCCTACCCTAAGGTTTTACGGTGTTTGTTGCCGGTTACCAATGGGCACTTTGGAAATTTTGTATGTCTATATACATAAACATACATACACATGCAAACATAGATATACACACACATATATATATATATATATACACATATTAGTCGACATGTTATATGTTAGGCTTTGAAAACATTAACCTACCCGATTGATAATTTAATTTTCTCAATATGAACATTGATTATCCGACACTGTTTGTGGTTGTAGTTCTCATGGTGGATAACATAGATTGCGGTGTTGTATGATTTTTCCTTATCATTTGCTTGATTGCTTATAAAAACTAATATATAGTCCATGCTGATGTGATCCTACCAATTAATTTTGAGATAGAAATATCAGTTATTGTTAAGTTATAATTAACGGTTAAGTTTGTAATATGCCACATTAAACATTCTACCGCACTTAGATTAAATTCACGTCCTTAGCCAAGACAAAATTGTGATTAAGAAGTTTAACATCAAGAATTTTCTGAAAGATTGTTTTTACATAAAACGGCACGTGCTCTACACATGCAGTAGCATTAATTTTGTGCAAATCTTAATAAGATATATCAGTTAGAAAAATATACTTATATGTAATGAATTATTAATTGTCCTGTTGCTGACATCATTTGAATAACGAGTCGAACATGTACTTACTTTCTATTTTCCATAATTATGATATTGACTATGCACATAACTAAAGTTGTGCAGTACTCAGTCTTTATACACATAAGTATAATTTGTTTTTGCTTACTACTAGGCTCTTTATTCATGAAATAATTTTTTTTTTTGGCTAAGGACATGAATTTAATGTAAAGCAGGGTAGAATGTTGGATGTGGCATAAATCAAAATTAAATGCTAGGATCAGATGCATGGACATACTCATGTTTATAAGACATCAAGCAAGAGATGAGGAAAAATCACACAACATGATCAAAATTTATGTTATCCACCACGAGAACTACAACCACAAGCAATGTCGGTTAATCAATGTTCACAATGAGAAAATTTGATACTTTTTTTTTTTTCTGAACTGCTGATGCATCTCTGGTAATTCTTGCTTTAGTAGATTTTTAACTACAAAGATAAAGTAAATTGTAGTTACTTGCTAACAAGTGATATACGTGCTATTCCTGATCGTTTAATTGCTAGCAATGCTTTATTTTAATTATTTAAGTGGATCTCTATCCTTGATATACTGAGGTGGATTTATATTTTCACTTGGACTAATTGCATCCAACTACCATAAGGTGATTATATGACATAAATTATGAGTCATGACTTGGGTTATGAGTCATGAATAGTATTAAGATCCGTGCGATACGAGTGGAAATTCATGAATTATGGGTTAACACATGTAAACAAATTAAAGGAAATAAAAATGTTGTCTTGGGTTCATAATTACTTGAGGTTTGATGTAATATTTCTGGCTCTGCACCAATTTTTTAAATTCTTAAGCAAAATTATATAATTTATTTTGTTGCATTTCATATTTCTCAAATTTATCTATGCCTATAATTTATATATGAAGAATCTTACCAATAAATTTTGTTGAACTTTTCACAACTCTAAGTATCTTCTCAATATTCCATTTATCATGATGGCTTATCTGAATAAAAACTTACAAGTATAAGATGGTTGACTTTCACTTTAATGCAACAGATCCATGAACAATTTGTTAGTGTATCTGATGACGCAACGGAATGGTAGGCGGAGGGACACTATAGGTAACAAGAATTTTCTTGTGCTTCGATGCTCTAAATTTCCCTCTACATTTTATACAACCGTCTACAAGAATTATTAGTGTTTATGACTATATTCTAGTGATATCTGAGGTCTCTTGCTATATATACGCAACATTATGTGACCGGCCTCTGCATTTTGCAAATGGAGCTGAATAGGTAGTGGCATTAAAAATAACATAAAAGCAATATATCATAAGTTTTTACTTATATAACAAATCTATCTATTCTTTCGTTTCCTCATAATCCGGTTGAATTATTTGTGCAGATATGGTGAATAATTGAAGTTTATATAGCTTGAGGGGGAATGTCCTCAAAGTTATTCAAGATTGAATGTTGTAATACTCAAGTATGTATCTCTTACTGACAAACGATGAAGAACATTAAGAGTGAGAAAATAGAAAGTCGATTTGGGATCCCAACTTTCTTTATCAGAAAAACTTATGAAAAATGATGTGTTATACGTGTTCACCTTAATTTGATTCCAACGGTTAAAGAACTTGAAATTTATTTTGCTAGCAAAAGGCTAAATATGATTTTTTTTTCACTTATATCACAAGTTTTATCCTATAAATTAAGTAGCATATTATTTTATCTCGCACTTATACCCATTAATACCATTAACTAACAAAGTATATAAATATTATTAAATAATCCCTTACCATATATATATAATCACAGAATCCTATCAATTCATTATCCCGTACCAAAAAATGAATCATCCATAAGTAGTTTGAGGTGTAAAATAACATTATGAAGTGACTATTTTATTGGACAATAATGTATCTTATGCAATTAATATGGATTCTCACGCATGTGCAATTCTTGCACTTAAGTTGCACATAAATAGCATGCATTTTTCATGCTATTTAAATCATAAATTATTGATTTCCTTACCCTTTGTCGTCGGCAACCACCGCCACCAACAGCCTGCCCACCCTCATTTTGGTCTGCTGCGAACCCTCTTCATTTCAAGCGTCAATGTGGTGATTCTGACCACCATTTAGGTGGCCAAACTACATTATTTGCTCCATTTGATTTTTATTAACTCTTTTCTAACGTCTTTTATTCCCTGAAAATCCATCAAACGTGCATGTTAAATTAGTTGTATTCTTGTAAGGTCAAAAATAAAAAATGATTAAATATAACTATTGCAAAACTCGTCGCAAGTTAGCAACGGATTTGTTTTGTGGCAACGTTTGTCGCAATTTTTGCAACGACTTGCAACGAAAGTGGGCCACCTAAAGTGATCGATTTTTGCAATGATATTCATTGCAGAATGTTATTGTTGTTTTGCCACGGAATTTTCCACGAATATTCAAAATTTTGACATTTCATTGCAAAGTCGTGGAAAAGTTTGTGGCAAATTTGCCCTGTTATTTCTGTGGCAAAGGACCCTTTGTTTTTGTGGTGCCCTCGATGTTGCTTGAATCTAGCCTTTTGTTCAATTTTGTTCTTGATTCTTGTCTGTGTTTGCGTTTCAGTGTTTGAGAGAATTTGGGGTTTTTGGGGCTTTGTTTGTGATTTAGGGCAAATGGGAAATGAGCCATTGCATCACTAAGCCTAACTAAATCAACCAATTTTTCCTTCGGAAAAAATTAACGGTCACCTGCCTACTCTGTTACAAAAACTAACAAAAAAGTGGAGGAGAATCAAAACTGCTAATTTTTGTAAGTTTCGGGATCAAACGTACTATTCTTGCAATGAATGGGACCAAAGTGAAAATCGCCTAATTTATGAGACAAAAAATGCTATTTCCCCTAGCTTATCACAATTTACATTGGTGTAATTTTTTGAATTAATTGCATTTACTACCCTGACTGTTTGGGGAAGTGGCAAAACAAGAACTCAAGATATAGGACTGGCAAATAATAACCTACAATTAATTGATTTTTGATAATTGCAGGACTCTGACAATTGAAATTTTAAAAAAGTTCCCGGAGTTTACGGAGGTGGATATAATTAGGGCCTTTTTATTTGGGGCTTTTACCGATTGGACATGTTTTCATTATTTTTCATCACATAAGAGCTTGGATGGAAGAAATCCTTCCACATAAGCGGAATAAAAAAGGGAGAAACACCTTTTTAGTTGGAATTCTTTTATTGGATGGACATTTTTCTTATCTTTCATCTACCACGTAAGTGCTTATATAAAAAAAAAGGTTAAATTTTATAAAAATAACGTTTGAATTTATATTATAAACTAGTCATTGTGACACAATGTTCTTGCGTGCATATAATAAATAATTGAACCATATAATAATATATTGTTGGGACCAAATTTGTTAAAAAATTGAACAAATGGACTAAATGTGATAAGCAACAAATGGGATCAAATCAAAAAAGATCCTAAGATATGGGACAAAAAATGAAATTTTTCCGTAATTTGACCTTCTCCATGTAAGCGCTTACGTGGTGGATGGAAGATAAAAAAAAAAGGTCCAATCAACAAAAACCAAATAAAAAAGTTATAATTTGTACCTCAACAAATTTCAGCCACTTTAAAATTTTATGTGGTCGGAATCCGACAATTGACAAAAATTAATTAAGTGAATGTTACTTTATTATTCCTATAGATGGAGTGCTTGTTTTGCCACCCTTTATATACAGGACAATAAATGATAATTAAGCCCAATTTTTTCATTGTTTAATTTATCTATTTCATTTTAAAATCTTCCCATCTTTTTAGGAGGGAAGATTTATATGTTCTTGAATTTGGTTAGAAAAATACATATGTTTAAAGTAATAAATCATTTGATTTTATACTATCAATAATTTAAACCTTTTTATACTATTAATAATTTAAACCTTGCAATGTTCTAGGAATCATTTGAAAATTTACTATGGCAGTTTTATATAACATAAATTGCTAAATATATATTATAAATCCATTATTAATTACTATCATAATAATCATTTGATATGATATATAATACTATGGGTTAAATTCATTTTGACCCCCTATGACATGGAAATATATCAACAACCCCACTGTGAAAATTTAAATATAAAAAACCACCCCTATATTATGAACAATGACTCACACTTGGCCCTAATCAACGTAAACGTATTTTTTAAAGACAATAACTAAAATGCCCCTCTATATATAAAGGCATTTATATCTATAAATTACATATAATATATCTATTATTATAATTTATAATTATAAAATTATTATTTAAAAAAGGTTCATAATAACCCCCACGACCACCTCCCCCCCTCCCCTTGCTGCCCGTCGTTAGCGCCCCCCTTCTGGGCGACCCCAGTCACCCAGACCAGAAATAGTCGCCCAAAGGTGAAGGGCGACACGATTGCCTAGATGTCGAGGGCAACGACATCACGCTGGCTGCGATACGATCTGCGATGGGCGACGTCGTCGCCCTCGTTGTTGGGCGATCGCCGTCGCCTAGGGGTGAGAAGGGTGTGGCGACGTGCCCTCTTCTTTGCCGCCACTGCCATGTTTTTAAAATTAATTTAATTATGTAATCAAAAGAATATTATATTAAAAATATTAATATAATTATATAATTATATAATTATATATATAATAATATTTTATTATTAATAAATATTTGTATATTATTTTAAGATTTATTAATATAATATATATATATATTATAGGTAATATAATATTTAACATATTATATATATTAGATTAGTCTGGGAGAGAGAAGGATAAAATTTTCAAGAAAACACAGTTTTCAGATCCATCTTTGCAGTCAACGCGCGTGTACCACCAACTCTGGTCTCGGGGGATTTTTTGAATTTTTTTTCATATTATAGGAGCTGTAATTGATAATTTATTTCTTAGGGGTTTTTTTTTTAACATTTCTAATATCATGAGTGGGTTCTTTGTATTTTTCCCATAATACTTTGGTTAATTTTTCTTTTGAGGTATAAATCAATTAAAAGTTATCAAAATAATGGAGGCTTTTTTTCCCATATCGTTTGAGTATATATATGGCTTTTTCTTTTCATTGCTTGGGATTTGCACATAGCTCCAACTACCAGGAGTTGACCTTTTTTTTTTTTTGGCAATTAATCAGGAGTTGACGTATTAGTACTTGCTGGTTACCACCATTAATTCTAAGTATCGCTTTCGTTGTTGCATTGTTTGCCTACTTCTCAAGCTCTCTTTCATGGCATCTCTATCTGCACCTCCCCTACTTTCCACTTCAGGCCCATGTTCATTGCCTGCCAAGGCTCGGTGTTTGCATTTTGTTGATAACATCCGTCCAAGAAAAGATCACCAAAGAGTTCAAAGCAGCAAAATAGGCAGCTTTCTTGATTTGGAACCGGCCAAGTCAAAACCAGAATCTTTGGAATTTGATGTCCCTTGGTTTGATCCTGCAGCCGACCGGCGTCGGTTTGATGTCATCATTATAGGTGCCGGTCCAGCCGGTCTCCGGCTAGCTGAGCAAGTTTCCAGTCGTGGGATTAAGGTATGCTGTGTTGATCCTTCACCCCTTTCTATGTGGCCAAACAATTATGGTGTTTGGGTTGATGAGTTTGAGAGGTTGGGCTTAGAGGATTGTCTGGACAAGACATGGCCCATATGTTCTGTTTATATCAATGATGATAACCCCAAGTATTTGAATCGTGCCTATGGTAGAGTGGGCAGGAAGGAGCTGAAGTTGAGGTTTTTGTCCAATTGTGCAGTCAATGGTGTAAAGTTTCATAAGGCCAAAGCTTGGAAAGTCGAGCATGAGGCGTTTGAATCCTCCGTTGCTTGTGATGATGGCGCCGGCACTGAGTTGAAAGCTGATTTAATCGTTGATGCAAGTGGTTTTAGAAGCAGTTTTATAGAGTATAACAAGCCAAGAACTGATCATGGTTATCAGATTGCTCATGGTATTTTAGCTGAAGTGGATCAGCATCCCTATGATTTGAATCAGATGCTTCTAATGGATTGGAGGGATTCCCATCTTCAAAATGATCTTCATAGAATTCAAGATTTCCCACTTTTATGTATGCAATGCCTTTTGATTCTAACCTGGTATTTTTCGAAGAGACGTCTATCGTTAGCCGTCCTGTGTTGTCATACACAGAGGTGAAGCAAAGAATGGCAGAAAGGCTGAGGCATTTAGGTATACAAGTTAGAAGGGTGATTGAGGAGGAGAAGTGCTTCTTCCAAATGGGTGGACCACTGCCTCGGATCCCACAAAGCATAATGGCATTTGGGGGGAATTCTGGGCTAGTGCACTCGGCCACCGGCTACACGGTGGCCCGGACAATGGCGCTTGCCCCTGCGGTTGCTGAGGCGATTGCCGAGTGCCTTGGCTCGACCTGCAGAGGGAGTCCACTGCTCTATGATAGAGTGTGGAATGCGTTGTGGCCTGTGGAGAGGAGATGGAGCAGGGAGTATAATAATCTTGGGATGGAGATTTTGTTGGCACTTGATTTGGAGGGAACAAGGGGATTTTTGGATGCTTTCTTTAAGCTTAATCCTCATCAGTGGCAGGGATTTTTATCCTCAACACTCTCTTTCGGAGAGCTAGTTATGATGGGATTGTCCGTCTTTGGACATGCCTCAAATCGTTGCAGGTTTCACATGCTAACTAAGTCCGCAGCACCATTGCTTAAAATGGTGGCTAGTTTGGCACTTGATAAAATGTGACAGAAATTTCAGCCCAGATCGGGTTTGGTAGGATTTGAACTAATTATATGACACTTATTGTGTGATCGATTTACCAAACCTGATTTGGGTAAGAATTTTACTTGTACTTTTTTTTTTTTTTTTTTTTTTTGTGTGTCTGTCTTGTTTCTTCTTCTTCTTTGTGTTGCTATTGTTGACTCTTGTTATTGTTATGACTGATTATTATTGTTATCACTTTTGCTCATTTAACTATACTACTTATTCATATTAGTTCATTAAGTTTCACATTCATCACATGTAGTTCTCAACGTTTAAAGATTTCATCAAATACAATCATCGTTGTTATCATTCTATTTAAAACTACGAGGACACTCCCCGTGATATCAGGAATGACAAAAAAACCCCATATAAAAAATATGTCAATTACACCACTGTGATATGAAAAAAGAAAATCCCCTAAGACCAGACTTGGTGGCGCACGCGCATTGACTGCGAAAATGGGTCTGATAAGTACAATATTTTGACAATTTTGCCCTTCTCTCTCCTATTTTGAGGGTTGCACTTCTCCTCTCACCCCAATTCATATTATATTATATATAATATATAATATATATAATTTAATAAATTTTAAATAATACATAAATATTTATTATGTAAATATATAATATATAATATTCTTAATAATACATATTAAAAAATAAATAAACCTCCATCAAACCCGGCTTATTTATTATTTTAATATCAAGAAATTAAAAAATAACAAAAATAATTATAATATATATTATATAACGTAAATGGTAAAAGTCGAACTCTTTAAGTTCGACTTTACCAATATTTTATTTTTATTTTTTTATAAAATTGTGAAGTCGAACATATTCTAAGTCTTTTCATCCTTTGATGGCGGAAGATTATTGGGATGTTCCACAATTTGAGTTGGTCCATGACACTACTTCGCGTGGCATCATTCGTCCTGGTAGAAGCCAAACATCACGTATTCATAATGAGATGGTTTGGGCACAAACACGAGATAGACAACAATACCAACAAAGGGAGGGACATTTAAGAATAGCTGCATCGGTGAGAGGTCGTAATAGACAATAATAATTGTATTTTATTTTTTTCAATAAATTAATTTTTAAGAATTGTAATTATTATAATTAATTTTTTAAAATTTTATTTTTGATTTAAATATAATTTTTTTGATGTAATTATATTTTTTTTGTGTTAATATATATTTTTTGTTGTACATTTAAAAAATTATCAGTATAAATAAATAATATTATATATAATATACGTAGTAGTAATAATAATAATAATAATAATAATTTTTAAGAAAAAAGAAAAAAATTGAAGTCGAACTCAAATCAACTTCAATGATTAGAAGGAGTTCGACTTCACAATTTTATAAAAATTAAAAATTAAAAAATTGATAAAGTCAAATTCAAAGAGTTCGACTTTTACCATTTACGTTATATAATATATATTATAATTATTTTTATTATTTTTTAATTTCTTGATATTAAAATAATAAATAAGCCCATCAAACCCCCCGCCCCCTCCGCCGCCTCGGTTGCCCCGTCGCCGCCCCTTCCCCCTTCACCTAATTCGCGTTGCCGCTCTACCACCATCTCCTAGTTCCCGTTGCTGCCCCTCCACCCTCGCCACCTCTCCTCGCCCAAATTCACGCTTCCCTCGCACCGTAGCAGGGCCTCCACCCTTGCGCAGTTCCCATCGCCTAGATCCGCGCTTCCTGGCCCCCTAGCTGCCCATCATCCCTCGCTCCCTTTCCTAGCCCAGATCCGCGCTTCCCCCGCAGTGGCGATGCTGCCCATCCACCCTCGCCCCATCTCCTCGCCTAGATCCACGCTTCCCCTGCCCCGTCTCTACCACCTCCCCTTCCCCCGTCGCCAGGCCTATGTATATATAGTTTAACTAAAATTTATATACATATATATACAATTTTCCCTCATATACAAGGAAGGGTATTTTAATCATTGTCCCTAAAAAATTATGTTCAGATTGACCAGGGACAGTATAAGTTATTATTCATAACATACGGGTGTTTTTTTATATTTAAATTTTTATAGGAAAATTTTGATATTTCTTTATATCACATTGGGTCAAAATAAATTTAATCCGATTATTATATATTGAGAAATATGAACTATCCGTTACCATTCTATTAAAAATTAATGGGTGCTTGGCGCTAAAAATGACTCATCTACCTATTTCTACATTATTTTTTTTTGGAAATAATGTGATACTCGAATTGAACATGTCATGTAATAATTTGTTCAAACCAAAGTAATTGATCAGTTTTTTTTTAGTGGCATTAATGCATATATATTTTGTGCATCAAATAACACCCAAACAATACTTACAATAAATGTAATCAACCAAAATAACATAACACCATTATTACGGGATTATGTATATGGGTTAATATCACTTTTGGTCCCTCAACTATGTCACCTATTTAGATTTGATCCCCCAAGTTGCAGAGTCATCACATTTAGTTCCCTACGTTTGAAGATTCCATCAAATGTGGTTCTCGCTCTTAAAAATTCGTTAAAACTAACGTTGGTTAGTATTTGGTTCCAAATGCTGAAATAAAAAACATAGGCACATCCGAGGAATAAAACCCCGAGCACCACCATGGAAGAGCAATATGATAGCACTACACCACATGCATTTTGTGCCTTTTTTATTCACCAGAATTATTATTTAAACTGAAAAATTAAAGTCATTCCCAAAAAGTGAAAACAATCTCTCCATTAAGCACATGTCACGTGCCTCAATATTGACAACAAGATTATTGGTTTCAATCGGCTTCATATATGCCAAGACATACAAAATCTTATTCCATGCAGATTGATCTTGATCTTGGTCTTGGCATTAGTCAAGAATATGCATTATGATATAATATTTCACCAATTCAATTTTCATCATTACTGCATGTCGCGATCAATTGGAGTCGAGTTTTACAATATCATCAATCGGTTGCACATTAATACCAACAATGATCAATAGATGAGCCAAGAGGCCCCGTAGATGATCAGGGAGAAGGCCTCGACGCCGCACTTGTGGGATGGGTTGTCATTACTAAAATTTGAAGTTATCACTAAATTTGTAATAGTTGATTACATTCTTTTTATTCGAACATAAAGTTTTAAATTTTTTAATTATTATTAAATATTTTATAATAATTAATTACTAACCATTAATTAGGTATTCATTTTAATTATAAATGTTGATTAACATCTTGCTTGACGACTCTCCTTTAAAAAAAAAAGTAATGAATCGTAATTCGAGTCATGGAATTGTTTTTTTGAAAAAAAAAAGGGCATGGTCGTCTATCTGGAAACATATGATGGGACTGATCTCCTTCAAAAGAATTCCGTCACTGGATAAGCAGCTTAATTAAATATCAGACAGCAACTGCATCAGGCATCAAGTAACGTGTAACCAACTCGTTAAATTGATTAGTCGAACTATATATATAAATATATGATTATTATAAGGAAAAATACAAGGACACCCAATGTGATATCAAAAATGTTTAAAAAATCTTATATGAAAATAATATATCGATTATACCTCTTGTGATATAAATTTTTTTTTAGAAAACCCCCTGAGGTCAGAATTGGTGGCACACGTGCCAACAAAGATGAATCTCAATAGTGCAATTTTTTAACAATTTTGCCCTTCTCTCTCCCATTTTAAAGGTTGCACTTCTCATCTCACCCGAAACCATATTAATTATATTATATATAATATATATATAATTTAATAAATTTAAAATTATATATAAATATTTATTAATAGTAAAATATTATTTTATAATATGTACTATATACTATATAATATTCTTAATAATACATATTAACAAAAAATTAAACCCCCATCAACACTACAAGAAAAACACCCAATAGCTGTAGAGAATGAATGAGATGGATATTGCGGGAAATTGTGTATTACGAAGTCGAGTCAAAAGTTAGACTCTTTATCTTTAAGACAATTATTGCCCCGCTCTGGTGCTCACGGAATCGGCAATTTGTCTTACAAGATACAACGACTTTATATCTCAAAGTAGCAGCACTGCAAACTTTGAGAAACGGCGAACCAAACGATATTTTGAAACTCTCTTGCTAAACTCTAGAATGCTCTGTATGCTTAAGAATGCTATGAATGGGTTGAGTTTATGTCATCCATCTCTAACATCCATGAATAAAATGAAATGAAATGGGAGTTGGAAAGGTGTTTCGAATGAACATGTCCAATCAGAAAAGATGTCTTTGAAAGGTCATGACCTTTCATCCCAATAGACGCATCATTTCACCCAAAGGACAGACCATTTCACTCAAATGGCACATCATTTCATCCAAAAAGTTTCACCCAATAGACACATCATTTCAGCTAAAGGACACACCCATTAGGTTGATCAGACACGACTGGATGATGATTGGGGCCCATCAACCATCATCTACGAGTCACGAGCTGTCATGAGCTATCACGAGCTTGTTATGCGTCACACATCGTAACCAATCACTTGTCACGCTTTATGCTTCATTCACCATTTTCCAACAATAGCAACGAAAGAAACTCAGCGTCAAGCTAATTAGCAAGTAAAATTTTTGTTGCTAATGCATTATTTAATACAAGAAATTTACTTGCTAATGAGTTTTGCAACGAAGATTTACTTGCTAACAAATTTAACAACGAAATGGTTAAAATATATAATAAGTAGTGTAGATTAGCAACGAGAATTTTACTTACTAATTAGTTCGACGCTGATTTTAGCAATAATTTTTTTTATTGCTATTAAGCTATTTTATTGTAGTGCAACCCCCACTGCCTCCCCCGTCGCCCCATCGCTTCCACTGCCCCGTCGTCGCCCCTTCCCCCTTCACCCAATTCGCGTTGCCGCTCTACCACCATCTCTTAGTTCTCGTCGTCGCCCCTCCACCCTAGCTCGTCCCCTCTCCTCGCCCAGATTCGCGCTTCCCCTGCCCCGTCGCCGCCCATCCACCCTCACCCCCTCTCTTCGCCTAGATCCGTGCTTCCCCCTCGGGTACAACATCGCCCTCCACCCTCGCGCAGTTTCCATTGCCCAAATCCGCGCTTTCTTCGCCCCGTAGCCGCTTATCATCCCCTCGCCCAGATTCGCACTTCCCCCGCGGTGGCGACGCCGCCCATCCACCCTTGCCCCCTCTCCTAGCCCAGATCCGCGCTTCCCCGCCCCGTCGCCAACCCCTTTCTCTCTCTATATATATAAATTTTAATTCTATATATTATAGACATATTATATGTATATTTTAACTAAAATTTATTTATATATAAACATACAATTTTCCCTCATATACATGGAGGGACATTTTTATCACTACCTCTAAAAAAATATATCCAAATTAATCAGGGGCAATGTAAGTCGTTATTCATAACATAAAAATAATTTTTAATATTTAAATTTTTGTAGCGGGATTTAAATATTTTTTTCATATCACATGGGATCAAAATAAATTTAACCCGATTATTATATAGATAGAAACATGAACTATCCGTTTGAACTTTCTAACAATACTAATGTTTCAAAATAAGCAAAGCATGCAAATCGGAACGGATCAAGTTGCATTATCTTGTAATAGAATTTAAATATTAGGGTAAGATGCGTGGTTCATGTGATGCAGATCTCGAGAATTTTTTTTCTTCATGTGTTAGTGATCAGCTGAAGGGATACACACAATCCAAAAAAATTTCATTTGAAGGGATAAACATTAGGTTTGTTGGTATTTCTTTTTTGATGTAGGTCCTTTATTATACTTGCATATTATAAATTGCATGTATAGAAACATACTGGATTGCGTAATTAAGAAATTAATAGGCTTAAATGCATTTTTGATCTTGTAACTTAGGTCATTTGGTGTTTTCGTCTTTTAATTTTCTATGGTTGCATTTTGAACATGTATTATTTTAATTTTTGTGATTTTGATCCTTTTTTTGCCGGAGTTCACTCTTCTCGCCGAAAAATTGCATGTGCCTCTCACGCGACATTTTAAAATTCGGGTTTTTGTTTCTATTGGCCCATTTCTGTCAGTATTTTTGTCCTTTGACTTTTTAAAGCAGCATTTTGGTTCTGCATCTTTTAATTTTCGTGATTTTAATCCCTTTTTTTCCGGTGATCAGTACCCTTATCACCGGTGGAGGTGAACTCCGGCGAACAAAAAGACTAAAATTACAAAAATTAAAAAGATGCAGGACTGAAACACTATTCTAGAAAGTTAAATGATGAAAATGCTAAATAACCTAAATTACAGGATCAAAAATGCATTTAATCCAAATTAATATACAGTTCCAAGAGAAATGTGGGGAAAGTGATCTACATATATATAGTGGAGGCATATATACAGTACTTGATTGTAATTCAGTTGTCTTAATCTCTTTCAAAAACCATCTCTGGATTCAGATGTTCATCTGAAAAGTTCAATCCTGCTAATTGTTGTAAATAGTTGAATTATTTTCCTAATTGTTAAAAGATGTGTCTTAATACTAGATATATATATATATAATATATATACAACTACCAAAAAGAAAAGTCTTTTAGCGACGGATTTTATGATGGAATTTCGGGTGGCCATCTCGGATGGAAGAAAGGCTGCCTCAACAAGTCTAATCGAAAAATATTTCAGACAGAATTTTGACGAAAGATAGGCATCCGTCGAAAGATGTGCAATGGATTTTCTAATGGGCATGCTCCGACAGTCGAAAAATCCATCCAGGTGATGGAGAAATAAACTGTTGATTTCCAATGGGAATATGAACTGTTTAAGTCCCCACGATACAATTTCGGATGGGTGTTCCGACTGACATTGGGACAATATGTCTTGTCATTCTACGATGCGTGTTTCCGACGGATGTCCGTCCCAAAATATGTCGGAAGATTATATTCTTTTTGGGACGGCTTGTGTCGGAAAATCCGTCCCAATATTTTTTTTTTAATTTCGATCGGTTGTGTCATCACAAATCTATTACAAAAATTTTGATCCGTTATATGAATTTAGGACGGATTGTTCGACAGATGCTGTCACAAAAACCGACTATGAATTTTAATATATTTTAAAAAAAAAATATGTTTGTTTCCAAAATACCATGGGTAACCAACGACAACAACGTAAAACCATACTGTAGGTATATTGTCCTTGTAGTTTTTATTAAGAAAAGCCATCATGATATATGGAATATTGAAAAGATAGTTGAGTTATGAAAAGTTTAACAAATTTACGAAGTACTTATTTGCAAGGTTCTTAATATACGAATTACAGATATAGATAAAGTTGAAACATTTGAAATACTAAAAAGTTAAATTATATAGTTAGGTTTAAGTATTTAAACAATTAATGCGGAGCCAGAAATATTTTTTCCAACCCTAAGTAATTATGAAGCCAAAATTAAAAAAAAAAAAATCCTGTATTAAAACATCTCAACCCATAGTACATTGATTTTCACTCGTATCGCATGAATCTTAACACTATTCATGACTCATAATTTATGTCATATAATCACCTTCAATACAAAAATAGGGTTTCAGAGACGGATTTTTCCGTCTCTGAAGCCTATATTGCCGTCGTTAAAAAATCATAGGCGGAAAATTTTCTTAAAAAAAAACTGTTGCTGAAAGTCCAATGACTGATTCGATAGTTAAATCCGTCTCTTGACTTTAAGACGGAATAAAATCCATCTTACAAAATCTGTATGAGTTACAAACAAACTTAGTCAGATCCGTCTTTAAATCCTTCTTTAATTTCGTCTCTAAAGTTGCAAAACTCTTAAAGATAATACCTCCTAATTCCGTCTCTGATTCTGTGGCTGATTCCATCTCTAAATCTATTATTAATTTTGTAGCTGAAGACAAAACTCCTTAATCTTATAATTTTGTTTGTGTTTTCATTTTTTAGTGGAGAAAATTATTTTCAATCTTGTATAGATTTTTGTGTGAAAAGAATATGTTTGTAGTAGTTAATGAGATTGTGTTTGATATTGAACTCTGGTGACAAATGAATATATTTTCAATGAGAATATGGTAAACAAACATATTTCATTTTAAATACTGTTTCAAAAAATAAAAAATGAAAATGATAACACAAACAAACAGGTTTGGATCAGTATATCTAAGACAGATATCAAATTAAAATAATTTTAGTAAAATTTGACTTGCAATTAAACGATCGGGAATACCACGTATATCACTAGTTAGCAATTAACTCAATTTACTTAAGTATTGTTCTTAACAATCTACTATAATAGCAAGAACAACAAAAGATGCATAAGAAGTTCAGCGAAAAAAATAAAATATCAATTTTTTTATTTTTATTTTCTGATAATTGAACAAGTTGGGTTCAAATGCATGGACCTACCAAGAATAAGAGGTACTAAGCTAGAACGCGCGGACTTGAATACTTATTTATGAAAACCATTTTTATTTAATGGATGTTCCGAAAAACACATGTGTTGGGTACATAACCTTTAAAATTTGGTGCTTTCCAGGTAGATGAAACAAAAATTATCACATTTTCAAAATTACAAGACTAAATTACAAAAATCTATTCGTACAGGACTAAAATTTCAACCCCTGAGTTACAGGACGAAAATTGCAATTTTCCTGAATGTGAATATATCTAAAAATATATATAATAATGATCACACAGGATAAATAATATTGGTAAATCCTTTTATTCTTTTACATCAAATAATTACTTTTAGTATTTAATTATCATCTGATGAAACGACAACTCAATTTCCTGATTAATTCGGTAATAGGTGCGATGATACTATGAAGATCTTTCAATTTAAAGTATTGTGTACTGAAAAAAAAAATATCTTACTTTATTCTTGACGACATCCTTGAGCAAATAGATGGTCTTATTTTGTACAAGTTAGAGGACAAAATCGGGAGAAAATTGCAATTTTGGTCCCAAAGTATATGGTGCTTTGCAATATTAGTCTTAGGAAAACATTGCAAAATTAATCCCACCGTGAAAAAATTGCAACTTTTGGGATTAACTTTACAATATTTGGGACAAACTTTGGGACTAATTTTGTAACATTTTGCTAAAATGTGGGACTAAATTTTGCAACGATTTTATAAAGTGTGGGGCTAATATTGTTACGGTGGGACTAACTTTGCAATGTTTCCTAAACTATGGGACTAATATTGATTATTTCAAAAAGTATGAGACTAATATTGCAAACCACCCTACATTTTGGGATCAAAAATGCAATTTTCTCACAAAATAGGTTACGCCTCCAAGTCATCATGCTATCATCTTAGAACAAAGAACTTTAATGTTTACATATTGCTTTAGATTTTTACGCTTAGAATATTGATACATGTGAGGGGAAAAACTAAAGGATTTCTAAACATTATCAAGATTCCTTGGATTTTGTCCAATATGCAAACTTGAGGTTTTACGGTGTTTGTTGCCGGCTACCAATGGGCACTTCGGAAATTTTGTATGTCTATATACATAAACATACATACACATGAAAACACAAACACACATATCAGTCAACATGTTATATGTTAGGGTTTGAAAACATTAACCTAGTCGTTATATAATCAAATTTTGTCAATATGAACATTGATTATGCGACATTGCTTGTGGTTGTAGTTGTCGTGGTGGATAACATAAATTCTGAGGGGAAATAGTATTTTTGGTCCCATAACTTAAACCCTTTTCACTTTTGGTATCATTCATTACGGGATTAGCAGTTTTGATTCCATAACTTACAAAAATTAGCATTTTTAGTCCCATTCCGTTTTTTCCGTTAATTTTTTAACGGAAGTTGAGTTTTTGCCGTTAGGTTTTTGAAATTGAAGGTAAAATTGGCGCCATTTGTGCTTGAGATGATTTTAGGCGGGAAAGTAACTACTATTGAGAGCTAACATAAAAAAATCAAGAAAATTAAGGCAAATAAACTGTTATGAACACAATTAATGAAATTGCCTTTTTGTCAAGTGTGCTTACATTGCATTACTTGAATATTTTGTGGGCCATTACTTGTTTTAATATTTATCGAATTCATACAAAATGATAAATTGCAACACAAATAAAATTAAAGAATGAAAGATTGTTTTTTGTGAAAGAGAATAAAAATCACCTTTATTTGCCCTAATTTTCTTGATTTTTTTATGTTAACTCTCAATAGTAGTTATTTTCCCACCTAAAATCATCCCAAGCACAAATGGCGCCAATTTTGCCTTCAATTTCGAAAACTTAACGGCAAAAAGTCAACTTCCGTTAAAAAATTAACGAAAAAACGGGGTGGGACTAAAAATGCTAATTTTTGTAAGTTACGGGATCAAAACTGCTAATCCCATAACGAATGGTACCAAAAGTGAAAAAGGTCTAAGTTATGGGATCAAAAATGCTATTTCCTCTAAATTCTGATTATGTTGTGTGATTTTTCCTTATCTCTTGCTTGATTTCTTATAAAAATGAATATGTAGTATCCATGTTGATGTGATCCTAGCATTTAATTCTGATATATATAGAAATATTAGTTATTGTTAAGTTATAATTAACGGCTAAATTTGTACTATGCCACATCCAACATTCTACCCTCGCTTACATTAAATTCATGTCCTTCGCCAAGACAAAATTGTGATTAAGAAGTTTAACATCAAGAATTTTCTGAAAGTTTGATTTTACATAAAAATGGCATGTGCTTTACACGTGCAATAGCATTTTTTGCACAGATCGATCTTAATAAGATATATTAGTTAGAAAAATATACTTATATGTAATATAAATTATTAATTGTTCTGTTGCTCACATTATTTGCTGAATATCGAGTTGAACACATAATATTTTCCATAATTATGATATTGATTATGCACATAACTAAAATTGAGCGGTACTCGCCTTTATACACGCAAGTATAATTTGTTTTTGTTTACTACTAGACTCTTTATTCATGATGTATTTTTAAAAAATGGCTCTCATACATATGTTCCGTTTACCTATAAATCAAGGAAATGTCTTCTGAAGTTTAAACATACTATTTTTTTCAGTCCCATTCCCTAAGAAAAGAGAAAAAAGCAAGTTTTTTGTCCTAAAGTAATTAACTTACAAAATAATCCTACATGAGAACAACAAAATAAAATGTTTTTAAGATATTTTCTTACTATCTCAAAATGTATTACTTTCGAATTTTTTGCACATGAAACTTGGTGATTAAATTTTCTTTGTCATAATCTTTTTCAAGAACTGAATTATAGGACATTTGCAATGAATCCACTATTTGTGTAAGTTAATTACTTTAGGATCAAAAGCTTTTTTTTTTTTTTTTTTTTTCTCTTTTCTTTTCATGGGGAGGGGCGAGGGCCTGAAAAAAAAGCGCAATTTCCAACTTCAGAAGACATCTCTTGCTTTATAGGTAAACGGACGTACGAGAACCATTTTTATTAAAAAAAAATTACATCATGAATAATGAGCCTAGTAGTAAACAAAAACAAATGATATATTGTTGAATATTATTTATGTGCATAGTTGATATCATAATTATTGAAAATAGAAAGTATATGTTAAACTCGATATTAATTAACTAAATGATGTGAGCAACAAAACAATTAATAATTCATTACATATAAGTATATTTTTCTTATTAATATAGCTTATTAAAATTTGCACAAAGTTAATGCTACTGCACGTGTAGGGCACGTGCCATATTATGTAAAAACAAACTTTCAGAAAATTCTTGATGTTAAACTTCTTAATCACAATTTCGTCTTGGCTAAAGACATGAATTTAATGTAAAGCAGGGTAGAATGTTAGATGTGGCATATTACAAATTTAGCAATTAATTATAACTCAACAATAAGTGATATTTATAAATCAAATTTAAATGCTAGGATCAGATGCATGGACATACTCATTTTTATAAGAAATCAAGCAAGAGATAAGGAAAAATCACGCAACACGATCAGAATTTATGTTATCCACCACGAGAACTACAACCACAAGCAATGTCCGATAATCAATGTTCATATTTTGGAAAAAAATGATTATATAACAAGTAGGTTAATATTTCCAAACCCTAACGTATAACATGTTGATTGATTTGTGCTTGCCAGTGTATATATATTTATGTATATACTCCGGGACACACAAAATTTTCAAAATGCCCATTGGTAACTGACGACAACAACAACAACGTAAAACCTTAGGGTAGGGATCCCTAGTTTGCATTTTGGTAAAAGTTCAAGGCATCTTGATAATGTTTAGAACACAAGTTGCGTTTTTGCTTGAAAAGCTCGAAGTATTTTATGTATCTAAAGCAATATGTAGAAATTCCAAAAAAAGAAAATTTAAAAAAAAAAAAAAAACAGTTCTCTGTTATAAGATTATAGCATGATGAAATGGAGGCATAATTTGTGCACCATTTTGTATAAAAAAAAAAAAAGACCATCAATTTTCTCAAGGATATCATCAAGAATAAAGTAAGATAATTTTTTATTCTTCTTAGATATATTCACATTATCAATAAACTTGTAAAATTATCAGAACATTAGAAAGATTTATTTAGTTTTTTTTTTTTCCTAAACTTCTTATGCATCTTTTGTAGTTCTTGCTTTAGTAGATTGGTAAGTTCACTAATTAAGTAAATTGTATTAGATTGCTAACTAGTGATCTACGTACGTGCTATTCCCGATCATATAATTGCCAAGCAATTAAATTTCTATTAAAATTATTTTAAGTTGATATCTATCCTACATATTGGTGGGATTTTATTTTCTCGTGGATTAATTGCAACTACCATTATAAGGTAATTATATGATATAAATTATGAGTCCTGAATAGTATGAAGATCTGCGCGATACTAGTGAAAATCCATGTATTATGGGTTGTGATGTTTAAACAAAGAACAAGATTTTGTTTTGGCCTCATAATTACTTGAGGTTTGCTATAATATTTATGGCGCCGCATTAAGTTTTTAAATACTTAAGCATAATTATATGGTTTTATTTTGTTGCATTTCATATTTCTTAAATTTATTAAGTTTTGTTAAAGTTTTCACATGAACTCTACTATCTTCTCAATAATATGTATATCATGATGGCTTGTCTGAATAAAAGCTACAGGGATAATCTGCTTATGCATCTCTGGTAGTTCTTGTTTTAGTAGATTTTTAAGTGAAAAAAATAAAGTAAATTGTATTTAATTGCTAACTAGTGACGTATGTGCTATTCTGGATCATTTAATTGCTAGAAATGTTTTATTTTTAATTATTTAAGTTGATCTCTATCCTTGATATAGTAGATTTATATTTTCACTTGGACTAATTGCAACTACCATATATAGGTGATTATATATGACATAAATTATGAGTCATGACTCGTATTATGAATCATGAATAGTGTTAAAATCCGTGCGATACGAGTGGAAAATCATGTATTACGGGTTGACACATGTAAACTAAGGAAAAAAAATGTTGTTTTTGATCATAATTACTTGAGGTTTGATATAATATTTCTTGCTCAGCATTAATTGTTTAAATTCTTAAGCAAAATTATATTATTTATTTTGTTGCATTTCATATTTCTCAAATTTATCTATATCTATAATTTATATATGAAGAATCCTACCAATAAGTACTTCGTATGTTTTGTTAAACTTTTCGCAACTATGGTACCTTCTCAATATTTCGTTTATCATGATGGCTTAGCTGAATAAAAACTACAAGGATAAGGTGTTGCCTTTCACTTTAATGCAACAGATCCATGGACGATTGTTAGTGTATCTGATGACGCAACGAAGAATGGTGGCGGAGGAACACTACAGGTAACAAGAATTTTCTTCTGCTTCGATGCTATAAATTTTCCTATACATTTTATACAACCGTAGCGTTTACGAATATATTCCGATAATATCCGAGGTCTCTTGGTATATGCAACATTATGTGACCGGCCTCTGCATTATGCAGATGGAGCTGAATAGGCAATGGGATTAAAAATAACATAAAATCAATGTACCATGCTGATATAGCTACATAAACTGGCCATACATAAGTTTTTATTTATATAACAAATCTATCATTTCTTTATTTTCCTTATAATCCGGGTGGACTATTTGTGCAGATATGGCGAATAATTGACCTTATATACCAGGTTGAAGATGACGTGATTAATGAGATGGATAATTACAAATCTCATATACCGCCATGCTCTTCCTATAAGGAAGTGAATCGTATTGTCTTCTTAAACTCTGGTACATCTAAACTCGAAGTTTATAAAGCTATGGGAGATTGTCCTCAAAATTGTTCAATATTGAATGTTGTAATACTCAAGTATCTTTAATTGACACATGATGAAGAACATTAAGAAGGAGAAAATAGAAAGTCAATTTGGGATTCGTAACTTGCGTTATAAGAAAAAACATATAAAAATGATGTGTTATATGTGTTCACCTTAATTTAATTCCAACGTTTAAAGAACTTGAAATTTATTTTGCTAGCAAAAGGCTAAATATGAGTTTTTTTCACTTATATCACAAGTTTTATCCTACAAATTAAGTAGCATATTATTTTATCTCGCACTTATATCCATTAATACCAGTAAATAACAAAGTATAAATATTGTTAAATAACCCCTTACCATATATATATAATCACAGAATCCTATCAATTAATTATCCCGTACCAAAAAATGAATCAACCATAAGTAGTTTGAGGTGTAAAATAACATCATAAAGTGACTATTTTATTGGACAATAATGTATCTTATGCAATTAATATGGATTCTCACGCATGTGCAATTCTTGCACTTAAGTTGCATATAAATAGCAAAATTCATATATATGGTGTAGAATAAAAAATATTGCACTTAAAATGCACATAAATAGCATGATTCAGACTAATCCCACCTGTCCTAGCTTGATATGGTAAGAAACAAATTGACCATACTAACCTCACATGTAAGCAAAAAATGACCAAAGTTTCCACATTTTTCATGCTATTTAAATCGTAAATTGTTGATTTCCTTACCCTTTGTCGTCAGCAACCACCGCCACCAACACACTATAAAAAAAATAGACGAGAGCAACCGATTCTCCTTCGCCCTCAATCGAGGGGGGGGGGGTCAATTCTTAAAAGCAGAGAAAGAGACGAGAGCAACAGATTCTCCAGAAAGAATTCTCACATTTTCCCCCCATATTGGTCGGCTACGGACCCTCTTCATTTCAAGTGTCAATGTGGTGATTTTGACCACCGTTTAAGTGGCCAAACTAAATTATTTGCTTCAATTGAATTTAATTAACTCTTTCCTAACGTATTTTATTCCCTGAAATCCATCAAACGTGCATGTTAAATTATTTGTGTTCTTGTAAGGTTAAAAATAAAAAAGGATTAAATATAATTATAATTATCACCCTTAAAGTATGCTGCAACATATAGCTGTTGAGGTAGCGGATTTTTGCTGCAACATATAGCTGTTGAAAATTTATGGACAACAAAGCCTATGTGCTAGTTATATAAACTTGCAATCCTTTTTGGTGGGAGAATACTTCAAGACATTGTGCAAGTTTTTTCACCATTTCTTTATTTCAATACACAAACTTATATGCCAATTTCTCTTTGAAAGTTTATTATAACATTTTGTTAAATGTCAAGTGATTCTATAATTTTATGTTCTAGTTGTTGCTCTTGTTGTCGCTCAAGGATGGTACGTGTATTTAGCCCAATAAAACATAAAAAGTTGTTCTAATTTTTATCCATCTAAATAAATATAGAATTATATTTATATTACAAATGTAATAAATACAAATAAACAAAATATTATCGATCCTAATTTAATCTCATCCCACATATAATCACTCATTTATCAATTTCACATTTATCCCATGATCAAAATAAATTAGGCTCAAGAATATAAACACAAACACTCCCCCTCATTTTCATCAAATACTATTGATGCTAGATCAACTAATAAATATACACAACTCTTTGCGTCTCGCACTTAATAACTATCTTGGTCGATTGTCGATGTAACTCAGACTATTCTTTAAATTACGTGAATCTTTGCAACTCACGCTTTATTTTTCTTTTCTTATTTTTTCCGCACACATTTCATAATTTGTTTGTCAAATACGGTGGCATGTGTATATCAAATGTAGGTATTTACTTATTTTGTACTTTTTTAGTTGTACGTGTATATTGATACTTTGTTTGATTTGAAATTATTGTTGATAGATTTAGGAATATGATTGCACTGCATACTGAACGTTGTAATAGTTTTTTGATTGATTTAGACATATCACGTTGTATTTTTTTTAAAAAAAAAAAAGTCAAATGGAATAGAAAAATACAACATGATTTGAAATTGAAAATCCAAACTGAGTCAATTATCTATCAGAATGTATTTGGAAAGGAGATATATTTGGTGGGAGCCCTATACAATTTGAATAATTTTTATAATTTTAGTGAAATTGTTGTGTAAAAATTTCCAGTCATCATAATAATCAGTGACTAGAAAATTGTCATTATAAACACTTAGGACATGAATGGTATATAGGAATGATATTGAGTGGGAATGAAATAAAATTATGAATGGAATAAAAGTAGAATTGTGTGATTTTGGTATGCCATTCCTATGTTTGGTATACCAAAAGAATAAAAAAGGGAATCGAATCAAAACTTTCCAAATTACTCATTTATATGTTTTCTAAATAATGAAACTTAAAAATAAAAATAAATATCAATTAAGCTACGTCTGATTAATGACACAAAATATATTATTTTGAAATGTTAAATTATTTATAAGTTTATAATATATATTATTGGACGTTTTCATATAAATCTTTTAATAAATACTTATTATTTGGTAAATGCTTATCCTTATAGTAATATTTGGTAAAATGCGTATAAAGATGTTAATAATTTTATATTATATTTAATAAATTATTTAAGAATTTATTTATTTTTATTATATATTTTATATTTTGATAACACATATTTAAATATTTTATATTGATATTTATTTTATTTAATCTATTCAAAATAATAAATAATTTTGTGACTATAAATCTTGCAACTATAATTTTACTAAAAGTTATTTTATCAATATATAAAAAAAATATATTCTCAATCTATTGGGAATAGCTAAAAGCCTACAACCATGGGTAAGTGGGGGAATGCCTAATCCCATACTTATAGGAATGGGCATTCCCAAAGGAATGGGTATTGCTATTCCGAAAGTATAACAAATATGTATTTGCAATAAAATTAGGAATGTTCATTCCATTTCTAACTTATTCCTTCATACCAATCATACCCTTAAAGACATGTATATATAAAGCAACAAATATAATTGTCACCAAATTTTACAATAAATTCATCATTAATTATCAATATTGACATCGACACAATTTTTTCACTAATAATATTTGAGAATTATATTGTGACAAAATATTAATATATATTTTGAATGACAACTTCGTAATTGCCATTTAATATTTTGTTACTAATATTATTTTTGTTTGTAAAAATGGAATGTGTATAAATTGATTAAATATTTGGCAGAAGTAAATATTTTGACTAATTAACAATTTTAAAACATATTTACTTTTTCTAACACAAAAAAACATATTTATTTTGCATGATAAAAGAAGAAATAAATAGGGATCTATAGTGGCTTGGAGGACCCCTTTTGCCAACATTTTAAATAATTAGGGGTTTTCCAAAATAACTAAAACTTTAGGGGAGGTTGATGGAATTTTTCCATTATACCCTTTCCGTGTTTGAATACTGGGTGGGTACTGAAAATGCAAATCGGGTCGGTCAACTTAGTCCGGCTAGTTTGACCCGTTTGTATTTGGCGTTACTGTTAGCCATAATTATCTTCCTTATTCTGTAATTCAAGTGCGCAAAACCCTGCAGAGCAAAACCCTAGTTCCCCTCTTTCAGAAGTGAAACCGAACGGTATCGAAGGTGAGTTTTGTTGCTGTCTTTTGGCTCAATTTGATGTTCTGAATTCCTACTTGCTCGCAGTCGATTGGGGATATGCGACGGAAAATTGTGGAAGAAAATTGATGTACGTTAGTTACTGAACAAATATGCAGCTGAAGAATGTAAATTAGTATGTTTTTGGGTTGCACTCGACGCAAGATCTGTGCTTGGATGTTGTGATCTGTGGTGAACGAATTAGTCATGGATAATAGCATGTTGTGATAGTTTCCCTGATGTATTGCAGCAAAGGTTTGATTATTTCAGCTGTTTATGACGGAGTTATTTCATCTTTGTCTCAGAGATGAATATGCCGTCTCCAAACGTTGATGAGGATAATGGAGAAGGGGATTTTCTGGATGAAAACGACATAATTAATGAGTATGATGTTGATGAAGAAGGTATACATCTGTAGTGGTAGGAAAGTTTATGCCATGGAAGTTATAAGTTACCCTTTTTGCTGATTTAATTGTGGCTATTAAGATTTAATTTTGCCTGATGGTGAGAAATATGTTCAAGATTTTTATGGTCTTTACTGATAATGATTTATTTAACGATCCCTGCCTGTTTGTATATGGTTTTTGCCGGAACTGATTTGATGGTTTGTTATTTGTTAGGAACAAGCTGCTTTGTTGATATTTATGTTATATAGGAATTGTAGATTAGGTTTTTATTGTCTAAAAATAGTGATTGATTTGTAATTGCCTGAGTGGTGGGATGGAGGCTGAATTCTCTTAATTTGTCTAATCAGATACTGTACTCTGTTGTACCTTTTATCAGCACTATCTATTCAGAGTGTTTGTGCTTTTCTGTATGTTTTATTGACTGATTGTGGCTACAGACCTCCCAGATGCAGATGGGGAAGGAGGCTCTGATGGAGAAGAAGAATTTGGTGCGTCAATTTTATTGCAATTTTCTTCCACCGCTGATACAGTAATAGTGTTTCGATTTGTCATTTTTTTTATATATGTGAATTATATAAATAAGGTTCATACGAACATGATATGCATCTTCTGCTTAATTACTGATTTTTCTTACGTAATCAAATCTGTATAACTTGAGGAACAAAAGAATGGGAGATGGAATTTCTTGCATGTGATAGCAGTGATGATAAGCTGATTCAAAGACTTGCAGTTTCGAGATAAATGTTAAATTGTTCCAAACAAGTACGATTTTTTTTTTAATTTTTTGTTGTTGTTGTAATGTATTATGTGAGGACATCTGGGATATGCAAAATGTGAGTGCACTCAATGTAACACTAAGTTCTTTCATGTAAGTTGAACATTATAGTCAAAAATACATTTCACAACTAGAACTTTGTACTTTTAACTGAAAGAGGAGAAATGATTAGAAGTCTTAGGCCGCATGGATTTTGAGGCATTTAGTCTATCTCATATAGTCTGAAGTAACGGGGATTTGACTAAATTGTAAGTTCTCTATGGTGGTAAAGTAACTTGTTTCCGCCACTGATTCTTCATTAGCAAATTGATATTGTCGCATGAGTTTCTCTATCAGTTTGGTTGGTGCAAGATGGAAGATTTACTCTAGAGTCTAGCACAGGATCCATGCAAGAAAAAAATTTATGTCCGCGGTCTCACCTTGTTATGATTGATGATTGCAGATGGGGTTGATGATTCAATACATATATTCACTGGTCATACAGGTGAGCACTGTCATTCTCTTACCAATCTTATGTTTTTCATTGCACCCTTTATTTTAGTTCAAATACATATTGATTGTTGTTGATCCATGGGTCTAGAAAGATTGTTAACTTAATATGAGCTATCTATATATTTAATTGGGGAAGGGGTGATATTGGAGGAAAGATTAAAATGCAGTTGCATTTTTAGTGGTTCTTTGTGGAACCAATAGACAGATAAAACACTGGTTACATTGCTAAGATTTTTCTCCTTTGCATCAATTTGCTTGTAAATTTATGATGGTATCTTTTGGAAATTGCTTTCATACAATATCTTTGTTGATTTATTTTCATTTTTTCACTTTTTCTATGAATCTTAATATTTATTCTGAGTCAAGATTAATGCTTTGGAGTCCCTCGTATAGTTTGTTTCCTTTTGAGTTGCTGTTTTTGTTGAAGGATTGTGGATTACTTTCTGAATGAAATTAAATGCCTTACATAACTTCTGGTTCTATATCACTCCATAGATGCTAAAATATGTGAATGACAGTAATTACATTCGTGGAACATATTATATTATGAATAAGCTTAAAAGCGATTTCCTTTGCCTTGTATAGTCAAGTGCGCTAATCTTTTTGGTTATAAATATTACTGCTGTTAATAAGACTGCCTGCATCGTTGGACCTGCAAATTTCCTTTGCTTTATGCTGCTAAGAATGATGCTTGCGTTATTGCATTTGCATCCAGGTGAACTATATACTGCTGCTTGTAGTCCAACAGATGCTACATTAGTGGCAACTGGAGGTGGAGATGATAAAGGATTCTTATGGAGGATAAGTCAAGGAGACTGGGCTTTTGAGTTGCAAGGTATGGAATTGTCCTTTTGTCCGTAGTTTCTGAGATGCAGAAAGAAAAATTGTAGTTCTCGAAGAAATTCTTGATTCTAAGATCACTGAAAAGTGTGTATAGCTCCAAAGAATCTGAATTGTTCTATATCTTTCATGTTCTGAATCTTTTTGGGCTTAAGAATGCAATATAAAAACTTGATGACAAAAGGCATCATTGTTTCTTAAGCAGAAGTTTTGATGAAAGAACTCCTACAAGAAATAGTCACCTTTATAACCTGAAAGTTGAAAGACAATGCATTGGCCCATTACTGGAGTTTATAGTGCAGTGAAATGAGTTTGATCTTATAGGAACTTATTGTTTAGCAAAGTATTTTATCTTCCTCTGTAAATTTACTATGAAAATAGAGTATAGAACAATCTCCGAAACATCAATACAATATACTCATAGCTGTAGTGGACCAGTAGTATCTATCCACAATATTAAGGTTCAACGGAGATGGTGGTAATAGTTTACACGATTACACCCCATATTTTTTAAAAAAAGCTACCAGATCAAAAATTACCATGAGACCTGTCATTTGAGTACATTTTTTCACATCTTGCATCTTTTTGAACACCCCGCTGCAGGTCACCAGGACTCCGTGTCTAGTTTATCCTTCAGTGCAGATGGACAATTGCTTGCATCTGGAAGCTTGGACGGAGTTGTTAAAGTATGGGACATAGCTAGAGGCGAGTTAAAATGCACTCTTGATGGTCCTTCTGGCGGCATTGAGGTGATTTTTGAGATATTTGGTTAATCTTCTGGTTCATTCATGCTATCTAAACAGTAAGTTTTTCAGTGGGTCAGGTGGCATCCAAAAGGACATTTGCTCTTGGCTGGTTCAGAGGATTCCTCTGTTTGGATGTGGAATGCTGACAGAGCTGCTTTTCTTCAAGTTTTCAGTGGTCATGGGAGTAGCGTAACCTGTGGTGATTTTACGCCTGATGGTACTTACTTTCTCTCATGAGGAAGATCTGATGTTCAACTTTTCACTATTATTTTGTACTTGTGCAGAATCATTATCTGTTATGATTTTCACTTTGTGAAGGTAGAACTATTTGTAGCGGTTCTGATGATGCAACTTTGAGAATTTGGAACCCTAAAACTGCAGAGAATATCCATGTGGTCAGAGGTATGTTTTGCTTCAGTTTTTGGTTATTTCTGCAATTTAGATTGGATTTGTTTGGCTACAGGATGTCATTGGCTCTACTGAATACCGAAAAAATTTGTACTTTGTCTTGTCAGGTCATCCTTATCACACTGAAGGACTTACATGCTTGACAATCAACTCGGACTCTAGTCTTGCACTTACTGGGTCCAATGATGGTTCTGTTCATGTTGTTAATATATCAACTGGGAAGGTGCATTTGCTTTTTTCTTTTTTATTTTCTTGTTTACTTCTTATATTGCGTTGCTGTGGATTCTTTCTACTGCTGGCATAGAGAGGCAGTTTCCCTAAGGTGTGAACAATCAAACATTGTTGCAATCAACAGGTCGTTAGTTCCTTAAGTGCACATTCAGATTCTGTCGAGTGTGCTGCTTTTGAAGCAAGGTTTGGCCACTTTGTCCTCTTCATCTTCTATTTATTAGAATGTCTCTTTTATTTTCTTCTAGCTTTCAAGATATCTGAAACCCTATTGGCATAAAATTTTCTTGCAGCTCTCGAAGGGATGGTTGGAGAGCGGCAACAGGAGGCATGGATAAGAAGCTTATAATCTGGGATCAGCATTCATCACCTCGTTGCATATGTGACCATGAGGTCTGAATTACTCTTTTTCTCTTCTTTCTCTTTTTTATAATACAAGTATTCATGATTGCAAATTGCTTTCTTGGAGATCTAGACCAGTGTAAACAGCCCCAATGGAGGCTGTGCTGCCTGGTCAAACAGGTAAAGTACTTAATATTAAAATGCAAGACTAGACAGCTTCAGCCTCCATGATGCAGTTAATTTCAAATAGGTAGCTGACTTAATATTACAGTGCAAGACCAGACAGCTTCAGGCTCCATGATGCAAGCTAATTTCTAGCATACCACGAGTGTCAGTAATTTCAAATTGAATACTTTTCTGAGGCTAAAGTGCTGGGGTTAGAGCAAAAATAGTGCAAATTATGAAATGAGGTCTTGATGGATAAAGTAAAGTCGCAAGTATTATGTGAAAGTTGGAAATATTAAAGTGAAAGGCTTTAGAAACAGTCTATTTTTAGGAGGTTATATATCCTTCGGAGTTGTTCTCATTGATGGCCTGTGTTACTTGAGAATTGTTCCATAGACAAATCAGTATAGTTGTTCCTATGTGGTGTGGTGTGGGCAACAGCATCAGCAAGGTCCATAGCTGCCATTGGGATCTTTTAATGATAGAAACTTGGAGGGTTCTTGTAGTCTCAAAAGAGTGGGGGAGGTGTACAGTCTGTAACACTAATTCCAACAGGAGGTAATTTAATTAACCTAACCTAAATGATCAAAGGAAGTTGGTCATATCAAGTTTTGAACAGGTTATAACATCTTCTTTTTACAAGAATACAGATACACTTGAGCTGCCATATTTACCTCAAATTAGGAATTACGGACACCAACTTATGACTAAAATTTTGATACCTTTGGCCCTCCGATTGGCAACCTAGAATTTCCATTTCGATCATGTGTATTCTTAGTGTACTTACTGTCAAAATTCTTTGGCAGGAGGGAGTCACATGTCTGCAATGGCTTGCCGGTTCTAGATATATAGCCACCGGCTGTCTCGATGGAAAGGTGCGAATTTGGGATAGTCTCTCCGGAGAATGCGTAAAAGTATTTAGCGGACACTCTGATGCAATTCAGTCTATCGCCATATCCGCCAACCGAGATTTTCTAGTGTCCGTTTCCCTCGATGGAACCGGTCGAGTATTTGAGATTGAAGAATTCAGATAAAAATCAGAAGCAGCTCTGTTCTGGGTTTTCTTTGGTGCTCCTTTTGAGTTAATTTATTCCAAGTTATGAGCTTGTCACATGGTTTGGTACACACAGAGTCCTCTTACAAGTACTTGTTGATTGATGGGATGAGAGTATTGAATCATATTTTGACCGGGTAAAATACAATTTGCCTCCCTGTATTTTTAGAAATGTTTAAAATAAAATCTTATGAAAAATAAAATACTGAAAACCCCTCCTGTGATTCTCAAAATATAGCAAAACACTTCCTCCATACTAAGTGCACCACACGCATTGTTTTTTTAATTTTTTTAATTTTATAATTACAAAATTACAATTATACTTTATTTATATATCATTAGATCTCATCTCAAATAAATGAATAGTATAGATCTTGTCAACACTAATTAAATTTATGAATATATTTTGAAATTATATGTTTTATATATTTAAATATAATTTATATATCTTTAATTATAAATATTTATTTATATAAAAATATTATTATATGTAATGTATGTATATATATATAGAGAGAGAGATAGAGAAAGAGGGGGTGAGGAGGAGTCGGCCTTTGCCGTTGTCAGTGCCAGGGAAGGACGGGAGGGGAGGATAGTGGCGACAGTGAAGATGAAGGGGGAGGCGGATGGGGAGACTCAGTCGGATGGAGGAGAGGAGGCAAATGGGAAGGATAGGAAGACGAATGGGTGGGGGTGGAGGCGGAGAGGAAGACGAACAGGCGAAGGGGGAGAGGAAGATGGACGGGCAGAGACGAAGATGGAGGCGAAGGCGGACAAGGCAGCAGTGAGGAGCCGACGGTGGGTGGGTGGGTGGATGAGTTGGTGAAAACTCTAATTCTAAAATATATTTTTAAATTAATATTAATATTTTATCTATATTAAATATATGGTAATATGATAAATATTAGTGGTGGAATCTAGATCATTAATTTAAATTAAGTAAAACGTGGATTATTGAATTTGTGTTAAATCTGAACCCTCGATTCAAATGCAATAAAATCTAGCTGTTGGTCTATTCTTTATGATTTTAACCGTTAGATGTATAACAAACAAAATCTGACGGTCTATAAGATTAAGATGCAAAACGATTTTATTGTTAAAAATTATAGCCCAAATGCATGAAGGGCGAGTACAGTACACCTCTCGAGTTGAAGGAATATTTTGCTATATTTTGAGAATCACATAGGGATTTTTTGTTTTATTTTTATAGGGGTTTTTTATAAATATTTATGAGAAAGGGCAAATTGCATTTTACCCTATTTTGATCCATACATCATAATGCCTGTATTATGGCAACTTCACTGTTAGCAATCGTAACTCTTTAAGTTCTACATCTGGTCAAGCTCCTCGCAATTGCTGCGAGAGCTATCATATGAAAAAGAAACGCAGTTTTCTCTTTTAAACGACGGTATGTGACATTATTATATCAAAGTTTAAAATATCAATTACACCGTTAAGTATTTGTACCATTATAATTACTTATTTATTTCAAATGATCTACGTCATCTTTTAATTGCCACTATGTTGTCATATTTACTCTATATTTTTATTTATATTAATCATTTGATCTATTTTTAATTTAAATTTTTAAAATTTGTGTTTGTATCAATTTGATTATAGGCGTACAAGTAGTTCGTGCAACGCTAGCTTTACTAGCTTAGTAATTATGCTAGTAACTCATAATTAATTCTCATGCGAGTCATGTGACTTTGTCCTCACCACTGTGCTAAATATATATGCATGGAAGGGTTGCCCTTTATCATACACAACCCATTTCTTTCCTAAATGGAAGGGTAAATTACAACTACATTTTTTGATGGAATAATTATAATTCTGTTATAAACTTAGAAAAATTATAAGTTTATCGGCCTTTCACTCCTAACTATATATGAGAAAGACAAGAATAAAATTCTCCCAAAACTTCTAATCTTATTCATCCAAAAGCCTCATTACAAATGAATTATATGGTGGTATTTATAGGCCAACAAAATGTTGTTACAAAACTAAACTATTAAATAAATATAATTACTAACATAATGGGAGATTACAAAAGGTTAGAGACATTATGGGAAAAATACCAAGGGGTGTGTGCATTCATACATAATAATATGTATTTACAATATATTTACAATACTCCCCCTTGAATGCACACATATTTATTATATACGTCCTGCCTCGTTAAAAACCTTGCCTGGAAAAATCCAATGGGACAAAAATCAAGCCTAAGGAAAAGAGTACAGTTGTATAATCTCCCCCTCAATTCGGGCAAATATCTTTCAAACGTCGCATGCCAATATTATGTACGACCTGCTTGAACACTTTTGTTGGTAATGACTTCGTAAATAAATCTGCTAAGTTCTGACTTGATGGAATCTGTTTAACATCAAATTTGCCTTCCACTTGAAGCTCATGAGTGGAGAAAAATTTTGGTGATGTGTGTCTGGTTCTGTCACATTTAATATATCCTTCCTTGATTTGGGTGATACAAACCGCATTATCTTCATATATTACTATGGGACGTTTCTCAATTAATTTTAGTCCACATGATTCATGAACATAATGTATCAGTGACCTCAACCATACACATTTACGCCCAGCCTCATATAGTGCAATTTACCCTGCATGATTTGATGAGGTGGCTACCAAAGTTTGTTTGGTTGAACGCCATGAAATAGCCGTTCCGCCATACATAAATAAATATCCAGATTGAAATATGGCTTTATGCGAATTAGATAAATATCCCGCACCTGAATAACCAACATTATGTATCAGATTAAAGTAATAAATAAGTATGATATACAAAACAAATACTGATCATGAAGAATTTATTTTAGCTATTTGAACCCAAAAAGAAGTTATTAATTAATTAATCAAATGAGACTAGGCTTCTCTTTCCAAATCGATAGATATATTCGAGTAAATTAGACAAAAACAGATAGAAATTAAAGAAATATCGTCGTATTTTCAAAAAAAAAAAAAAAAAAAAACCAAATACACTTTAGTTCTAAGTTTTGTAAAAGAAATATGTTTGAAAATGGAGATGTAATTATTCATCTTTATCTAAAAATATTTAGATTGAGTAGTTGAAAATTTAAGTTTTAAAAATTAATAATATCTTTTTATGTTCGGGATTTTTTTGCATTTATCTTACTCATATTACTTAATCTTTAGTCTTTTAAGTTCCAATTACCCAACTTATAATTAATTTTTTAGTTAAAGTAAAATATATTTGTTAAATTACGGAATATTTTATGTTGAATTTAAGATGAAAATTTTAGAATATATTGTGCTGTAAATATATACATATAGATACATATATATATACATGCGTAATTTTGTCCAAATATTTAGTCCAAGACGATCAAGTGTTACAATTTTTAGTTTACGAGGATAAATAAAACATGTTATTATATATATATACATATATATAGCTGAAAGACATAAATTGTATTTACCCCCAATTAAACAAGGGTGAAAACAAAAACATACATGATTATCCAATAAATACTTGTAATTGTTGTTTATATACCTTATCCGGATCATATCCGTAGAATACCTGTTCGAAGTGTGTGGAGCCATAAATGGTTCTGAAAGTGGTATATGTCTGATTTTGATGATGTCGGTTATGATTATTTAAGGTAAGTCAACTTATTTTTCTTGCTATTATAGATGTGTTTTCGGTAGCTAAATGTGAACAATTTTTCTTTTTCTTGTCTATGCGCTCTTTTTTCCTAAGACTTCTTTAATCATGGTATGATATAGGCAACATTCATTAACATAGTTATGTGTTAAATTATATATTTAGTTTTAATGGAGGAATGATAAAAACAAATATCAAGAACTTGAGAATCCAACATTATATACACTTAATTAAAAAAAACAAACAATTACTAGTAACTATACTTTGATTTACTGATAAATTCATTGTATTCATGTTTTTTTTTTTTCAAAGATACTTGAGAAGAGCCTTGCCAAGTCCCTAAGAGTATGGAAGACACTTGAAAAAGAATATGAAAACGGAATATGTAAATGTAATTTCTCATTTGTTGGATACTTCTTTTTTAAAAATTAGAAATTTGCACGTATTTTGCACGTGAGTAAAATCATTGATTGTAGAGTTTCAATTTCAACAATTCTTTGCTTTGTTATTTTATATTATACATACCTTCAATAGGGTGCAATGCCTTCTGTTCTCATTGTTATTTTACATTATACATACCTGCTCTCGTTGTTTTATTCACTTTGATTGAGACTCCTCAGTTCTTCATTAAGTGAGACTGCCTTGAGAAAGCAAAGAAGATTTTACAATTACTAAGAGGATCGGACATAAAGGCCGAGTTCACAGGATCAGACATAGAGGTCGAGTTCACAGAGTCGGTAGCTTACACAAAGAAGAAACAACCAACGGAGGTTCTACGAGAAATTATAAGACCTAGTCATTTCAAATATGTAGTAGAAGCTTCCATGCGATGACTTACAAGTCCAACACAAAAAATAATATCTGGTCTCATACAAGTCAAGTACCTCAAACTTCCAACAAGAATTTTAAAATATATGGGATTAATTTTATTATCATTTTAATGTGAAGATAATTTGACTCCACATTCCACAGGGGTATACTCACCGGCATGCAATTCCCCATATAAAATTTCTTGAGAATTTCCTTGACATATCCTTTTTGAGAAATAAATATTCCATCGACTCGTTGTTTAACTTCAATTTTGGAATTTTAAGACATCAAACTAATGCATGTCATCTCAAACTCATTTACCATAGCTCTCTTAAAATCATCAAACATCTTTAAATTATTTCTCAAAAAAATCAAATCATCTACATACAAGCAAACAAGTAACACATCACCTTTTGTGCTCATCTTTACATAGAAACATGTTTATGTGTACACTTAATAAATTTCCATTGTTTTGGAAATAGTGATCAATTCGGCTATTCCAAGCACGAGGGACTTGTTTCAAGCCATAGGGAGATCGTTTCAATTTCAACACGTTATTTTCTTGGCCTTTCACTACATAGCCATGGGTTGATCAACATAGACTTCTTCCTCTAAAACTCTATTCGAAAAAGTGAATTTTATGTCCAACTGGTGAATTTTCCAAATTGATCATTTCATTAACTGGGTGAGGCCTCAACCTGCAAAATAATCTTGAATACACAAAGGAGTGTAAGAAGAAGGTTATTGGCCATGCGCTATTTTGCTTGCAAACTACAGACGAAAGAACACTAAAAGGACCTTTAATGTATTGTTTTTAGCCAAGGATTCGCATGACTACCGGAAATGTCGCTTCGCATTTGCCTCGGCGATGAAAAGTATCAGCTTCCTTCTTGGACTTTGATTACTGTCAATGTTGCTCCTCGTCGATTTCACTACTTCGCATTTGCCTCATTTAACCAAAGACTATGACATGTTAGTGCATGAAAGAAGTTATAATTTTTCCTATTTTTCATGGTGGATTAAATTGGTGGAAATTGTGAGTTTGGACCCAAAAAATCTAGTATCATTGGTTGCTCAATCTCTTCTCCACAATAACTTATCCAAAGGGGTTCCAAGTTTTTAAATTGAAATATGTTCAACTGTCGGTTGATGACATGCATGGGGTTTTCCACATAGTAGGTTCTTTTTCAGGTACAATTTTTTTGTATAAAACTTTATGTTTTATATGCATATATTATCTATTTTTTATTTTTTTTTAACACAAAGTAGATATTTGCACATATTTTGCACGTGAATGTAAATATTTTGTTATATCAATATATATGCAGGTTCTAATCAACTGCATATAAACTTTCAAAACTAGTCAAAGGGAAGATATTTGTACAATGTTCTAGAGACTAAGATCTCGGCCCGATTTGTACGGTGTGGATATTCTGGTACTTACTGGCCATATATTATCTTAAATTTAAATTTAATATTTTAAAAAGTCAAGATTAACACTGTTCAAATTATCATAAGTTGCACGCTATTCCTAGTGTTCAGTGGAGACTGACACTAATATGGAGGCGTATGTTAACTAATACTGAATGATGCTAACATTGATTCTTCAGGTAAAAGACTACACTCCTAGGTTTTGGAAAAAAATTACTAATTAACTAGATCACAAGTTTTTGGTGTTAGGTCAAATTGTTATGTTATTATGATGGCACACCACTCACAAGATTGAAGAAGTTGATGAACAAGGAAAAGAAGAGCGCCAGGGAATTGATGAACGATGAGAAGAAGAGCGTCGTAGTTTGTATCCACCATCTCCAGTGACATCCATTGGGTTTAATAGGTTAGAGTATAATTATTTGTTATTGTAATGATAATATGAACCAATAGAAGTTATGTTCTAAATTTTACTTTCTGAATGAAGAAACAATACGTGGTTTACCTTAAACGTGCTCACTGTCGATTGATGACATGTATAGGATGCTTAATAATATGCCATCTGACTTTCCTTTCAGGTGTTTTTTTTCCATAAAACTTTATGTTCCATAAGTATATATTATCTATTACTTTCTTTTAATATAATTGATATTTGCACGTGAATATAAATATTTTATTATATCAAGATATATGCAAGTTTTGATCAAATGCAAATAACTTGCAAAACTAGTATAGGAGAAGAAAAGTGAAAAGAAAAAATTGGTTTGATTATTATCAATTAAAATGTTTAAGAAGTCATTAACAAAAACCTTTGATAATGGTACACTTGTATACTTGATTTATTTTAATTCTTCCCTCTTGAAAAATCTACAAATTAAGAACCATGTGAAACCCTACATAGAATATTATTGCATATGAGTAAAATGTTTCTTTACTAATTAACTTGAAATAATTGAATCTAGTCAATTTTTAATAAATTAATCAACTTGATTTACTTGATACAAATTATTAAATTTTTTATATCTTTTGTTTGTATTTTTTTATTTTTTTTACATATTGATACTTTGACTAAATTTGTTAGAGTTTTTCATCCTTGTTTTCTAGTGACAACTCCAAATTAATGTCTAGACAGTTACATCCAAATTGTGGACTATAACATCGGTTGTATCATCTGTGAGACACCAAATCTTACTATTGCAATTCCTGATAACATTTGCAACGCCTAATTGGCATCATTGTCCCATTTCTTGCAAGGTTCAATTATCCCAATCATATTTATGTTATAACTTTTACATAATGGTCGTAGGATGCGCTGTTTATTTCCAACACCCCGGATTTTCCATATGATCGCACATTCATAATAACTTCTGAGGAGGGAGCGACGTACCTCTAGCATGGCTTCGCGTTAATCCTATCCGGTCAACCAGTCCCTTGGATTTAGCGATGACAAAATCAGCATCATCATCACCATTTTGCGAGGTCTCTGTCCCTTTTGAATCACCAAGAGACTCCTCAGGCCTGCCATGCACGTCAGACTGCCCCGCCTACATCTCGACATTATAGATAACTAACTCGCGGGAATCCCTTTCAACACCTCAAGGGGTTGTTTCCTCTTGGAGGGGAGCCAAATATTCACGGACCAGCTCAACATTATCCGCCTCATTTTCCGACGCTATCGTCTCCAAACTCGGCATACTACCTTGTCCACTAGCCGAAGAATCCGAGTCTCTCATCACCTTATTAACTCTAACCCGCACGCCACTCTAAGGTTCTTTCCCCTTGGATCCCTTCACTACTTGGTCTGCTATGGGACAGGATCCCCATCTTTGGTTGCCGAAGGAGTTCCCCTAGGTTCCCTACTCTTGTCCTGCGTGTCACGGCCCCGCCTCTTGTTGAGTACCCCGTGTAAATCCGCAAGGCCTTCCTATGGGGCAACATGATCCCTCTCATGGCCCTTGAGATCCCTACAGTCCTTGATATCGAGACCCAAATGACGGCAGTGCGAACAATATAGGGGACACCTCTCGTACACGACATTTTGAGAAACAAATTTCCCATCGTTGCCAATCCAAATAAAGTTTGGCCTTTCCTTCAACAAATTCAGCTCTACACAAACGCGGGTCACACTAGGCCGATTCCCATCAGCCGTCACTTCGTCTAGTTACAAAGGAACCCCAATTGGCAATGCTGAATAGGGCCTTCTTATGAAAGATGTGTACAGGAAGCTTCGAAATCCTAACCCAAACAAGCGCAATCGGGGAGTCAATCTTCAGGTTAAAAATCTGGTGACCATTTAAACAAACGGATGGGAACCCATGGATAAACATTATCTACTTGAGCTAAAGTCTCGACAGATCTTCTTCATTACTGAGCTTGACGAGAATGTGTTTCATATTGATGACCCCAATGGAGTAAGCCCTAGTTTAGAGAAGTAGAGGTCCCAGCCCAACAATATGGATACCTTTTTGTTAGGAACTAGCAGTGTAATCTAGTCAGACTGGCAATATCAATCCCTTGTAATTAGCTCAATAGAGTAATTTATTCCCTCAAATAATTTTTTTTTTTGAAAGGTCAAATGATCTTTTCAATTTCACTTTCTTTTCAAATGTGTGGCACCGTCAATTGCTACATATTTCTTTCTATTTCTCTTTGGCCCAATAGATAGTATTTGATTAAGTAAAGTTTAATAATTAATTTTGTTAAGTAATCAGGGGTTTTGAATTTTTTTTATTGCTTTCCTTTTGTTAAGATGGTGTCTGCTAACTTTAGCCGTGTTTGTTAATCATGCACAAAACAAGAATTGGTCATGTCTATTAATTTTGCTAGTAGTTTCTTTTTATAGTATTCTTATGACAGCTCCTAACCGTTCTAGTCATCATCTCACTCTGGTCGGTCGTTTGCTGACGCATAAAAATGTTAATTTTAATGTGCTAAAAATCACTCGGATGAATCTTATTTTGGACAAAAATCACTCGAGTTGTGCCTTTACCAAGCTCCAAGCGCAAGCTTCCACGCTCTATTCTGTCTGATATTTCTATTCCCGGAGAAGAAACAAACTAGGGGGTCGAGCATGGCGACGGGCTCTCATTTGTTATCGACGGAGACTGCGGTGCAGTCTCGCCAGTCTCCATGAAACACATATTTTGGAACTATCAAGGACCGGGGGGAGGGGTGTTCGGGCGGGACAGTTGGACACAGAATCTACTGCGCACATTGCATGGGCACTCTACGTGCCCATGGCTGTGTGCGGGGGACTTTAATGCCAATCCTCTTTCCACATGAGAAGGATAGCTCGACGGTAACTAAAGCAGGGGGACTTTAATGCCAATCCTCTTTCCACATGAGAAGGATAGCTCGACGGTAACTAAAGCAGGGCAGCTTGTGGGGTGATTGAGGAGGTGGGTTTCAGTGATTTGGGTTTTTGTAGTCCAAAATATACATGGAATAGCAATAGGGAACCTCGGCATAATGTATTTTGTCGACTTGATAGGGCGTTTTCTGACGAGTCTTGGCATCGACATTTTTCCCATGGCACGGTTCAGCACTTGTGCTGACTCTACTCTTATCATAGACCGTTGCTGGTCGATTTGCATAATGAAGGGGATAGCGCTGCTCGTCGGCATTATGGGTACGGTCGCTGGAGTGTGCTAAGGTGGTCAGTGCGGCTTGGTGCTCTGAGACACCAGATTGGAATCATGCTTCTACTTTGGGCCACATTGATAATTGTAGGGTTGGTTTATGGAGCTGGAAAAAGGATTCGGTGGGGAAGAGGCAAAGATACATGAAACAGATTGAAGCCCAGCTTAAGACTCTGCGAGGGAGTCCTGTTCCTGCACATTTACAGGAAAAACTTGTTCATTATCCATGACACTGACAACAAGCTCTTAAATTCTTTTTGGTGTACGGCACATCATGCTACTCGACTGTCCCTCCCAGATCATTCACGTTGTATTTGGAACGATGGATTTTGAACATACGGATTAAAAATCTACGGCCGGCACATTTATCTCATTGATTTCCATTTCTGCCTGATCTCTCTCTCTCTCTCTCTCTTGGTCGCTCGACAACAAGCACTACCGATCAAAGTATGCAGACTAATGTTTGCTTCAAGAATGTCCCTACAACTTGGCTAGTTGACCGGAACTGGGAAATGGAACTACCCATTCTTCCTAATCCTCTACCATGCATAAGGTCAAAATGACAGGCCAAATTCACCTAGGCAGGAACAAGAAACATGAACAAAAAGCCAAGTAGTTGGGTAATGTCCACACAACTTACTAGAATAGGAGTTGCGTTTGAGAAGTCGCGCTGTTAGGCTATCCGCTTTATGCCCACAGAACAGGTGATCCTGAAATAGTCATGCAGATGATGTTTAGCGATGGCCTAAGAGAGAACTGGAACACCTTATAGTGCAGCATGCTTCTTGTGCATGTTTGTAGTAATAGCAATCAGGAAATATTGCACAGTAGCTGCTATCCAGTTTCCACAGCTTGTACTATGCTGTTTCATCACCTCTATCTTACTAGTAATGAAGTAAAACTATGTACCTCAAACATGTTATCTGCTGCTCTGAAAGCTAAGACATACAAAGTTAGACAAGCACCAAAATGAATCCTTTTACAAACATTTACAGAATTATCGAGTTAACTCCATACTGTTTCTAATTTATTCGATAACGGAAGCGATATCCCCAGCAGCACCTAGAAACTTCAAAATACAAGTAGTCAGCTTTCCATTTGCTCAAACAGATGCAAACAAAAATGAACCTTCAAAGAGTACCCGCTAACAGGAAAAAACTTCCACTTTGTTGAGTAAATTTACAAGGTATAAGCATTATACCTCAAATATATAATAATCTATTGAACAGTATAACAACAGTCAAGAAACTAGCGCAACAAAGGCTACACATGGATCAATTTTCTAAAACAGTAAGTACCTATAAGAAACCACCCGACAAGAAGGAAAATGAAGATACCCAAATAAATGAGGAAGACCTCCCCTCCAAAGGCAAGCCCCAGCCCAAGTACCACAAGAAATGGTACATAGGTCTGAAGAAGTGCTAATGTACTAACATACTGTCCCTTGATGAAAATAAGAAGAGCCAAGTTTACTACATTCCAATTACCACCCTGAAACGTCAACTTGTTCAAACAATTGGCTACAAAAGAATGGCAGTTGCAAGTTAAGATGTTGTAGGTCTCGTGTTGGTACTCTTGCGTGCTTTTTCGTAGGGCGTCATCCCAACTCCTAATTTCTCTTCTCTCACTATTTTGCATCAACTCGTCTTCGCTGTCATGTGCAGAGGAGTCGAGAAAAGTCCAGCACTGCACAATTTAGATAAACATAAATTAGCAAAAATTCAAGGCAAAATGCATCAGTAGGCTATTTTCTCAACAGAATGATCAAAGTAGTTAACATGTGAGTAAGATTAATCAAATCAATGGAATTGGACTAGTGCCCTTGTGTAAATGATGTTCACAAGTTAGACCACATAAATTAGCAAAAATTGTAGCACAAGCATCGATAAGCCATTGCGCCTGAAGAACACAAGTGATTTAATCAACAAAATAGTAAGACTCATCATAAAAAACAAAATTGGATCGGTGCCCTCAAGTAAACAATGTTTTGTTGGGGCATCAAAATCATAATGGAGTTTACATTAATGAACTGTACCTGCTCTTTGCTCAGTTGAATATATCGGGTTGGCGCACCAAATGTAAAATTATCAACACAGACGAAGTTCGGTCCAGCAAAATCCAAGATAACTCCATCCTGCCTGCATATCCCAATGTGGCCAATGCAAGGAAAAAACCATGACAGCAAAGGAAGAGGCGACCACACAATGCAGCATGGAAATCGGCTTCTTTTCGGATCAATTTGCGTTGAATCAACCTCAGTTTCTCCAATCATCAAAGTATGCTCTTCATTTGATCCCATTTCCTAATCTGTACAATGCTGATAGATTTCCCAAGATCAGGGAAAACATCTATTTGAATCAGTAAAATAGTTTTCGCATCAACGCATATACAAAGGTAATTGAAATCCGGAACTGCATACTAACGTCAGAGGAAAGAAGATAGCATCAATCATTCAGCTCTATGACAAATCAAAGAATAATTTTTCAAACCCTAATCTTGTTCCAAACTTAGAAATCGAAAAACTGATTCCGAATCGAGAGGGGCAAATACCTCAGGGTGGAAGCGGAACGACAGCGCAGTGCCTAGGGCGTTGGATCAGCTGAAACTCGGAATCCAGGGGGGGTTGGAATCAGCCGGAATGGGGAGAACTTTGTGAATTTTCTTAGCTCTGATTTGCCTGGAAGTAGCAAAAAGGTACTGCTCATATGGTTAGAAATCACATTATTTATTTCTTTTTCTTTTCCCCCCTACGAGGAAGCTAGTCATAACGTATTAAAAATGAAGGATAATTACACTGCTCTCACTCAAAGTTTAGTATAATTATATGTTGATGTTCTATGGTTTAAAAAAATACATTTTGAACTTTTGATGCTTATTTTTGTCTAATAAATAAATCACTATAGTAGACAAAATTCATTGAATTTATCTGATATTAGAAAAAAAAAAGAATGAAATCCATATTTAACTTTGATGGACTTATTACTGACCTATTGCAAACCAAACAAATATTTTCTGACCACACTATCCTTACAAGGGTAAAAATATATCTCATCACATGCATTAACGTGTGAAGATGTATAAGTGTAGTTTGGTCAAAAAAGATTTGTTTGATCTAAAATAAGTCAGTAACAAGTCAATCGAGGTTCAATATGAATCTTTATTCAATTTCTTTGCTAATATCAGCAAATTCGGTTAATTTTGACTAACGGATAGATATATTTGTTAGACGAAAACAAACGTCAGGATATAAGATATAATTTTCAAACCACAGAGGGTTTACGTGTAATTACACCTAACCTCATGGGAGAGCGGTGTAATTATTAAAAATTTACTATCAATTTGGGAAAAAAAATCAACTAACATAATTTTAATAAAGGGTAAATTATAGTTATCTCTCATGAGGTTTGGTATAATTACGAATACCCCCTTGATGCGTACCGAAATCCAACAGCACCACGAGGGTCGAAGGATCTTCACGAAAATACTAAGATCAAGGGAGGACTAACCTGCAATGAGGGGTTAGCACTCCGATGCTTCAGTCAGTAATCTTCTTACTGAATAAACAAAATGAAAAACTTGAATAAAAGTGAGGATAATGGTAGAATATGATGTTATGGTGTAGAAAATCATGTGGAGTGCAAAAGTTGAGCTAAAAGTAGCTTAAAACCGAGAGAGATTGAGAGTTAGAGTATATGTTACCAAACTGCGCAAAGGGTCCATTTATAGGCGGCGGCGAAGCAAGATTCAGAGGGCGGTTATAGAGAGCCATGCATTATTTGAAAGTTACGTGTGTTGGCTATCCAACTGAAGAATCCATTCGGGATTTGGATTCGTATTGACAAATATATGACCATTTTACGGAGTCTTGCCCAGTCTGTCTGTGCTTTCGAGAGGTTGTTACTTGCTTGCAGTTTAAAAATTTGATTACGACCGGATTATTAGGAATTTATTGGAAATCTTTTAGTATGATGTGTCCCCATGTTTCAGCAACCTATGTAATGTATCGTCCTTGTTGTATGTTGATTCACCTTGCTCGAATAGGGTTTTTCCTTCAGCCTGCCAGATTAGTATATACTACTAATTTTATAGGCTAAAGGCCCTGCTCGTGGACCAACAGGGTTTTACCTGTTGGGTTGTTCGGTTAGGGGTCCATTTCCTTGCCTTTGAACTTTTAAAACATTTGAAAAGGCATTACTCCTCATTGTTTGAAAAATTATAAATACTCTCCTTAAATTATACAACCTATAAACGATTTTTCTTCAAAAAAAGGCTTTTGATGTCATACTGATTTTATGGTTTGAGAGCTAACTTCTCATTGTATTCACAAGTACCTAGTTAGGTCTAGTTATAGAAGTTTCCTCAAAATAATATTTACGAGAAAAGCCCAACAGACAAGATCCACAAGGCAAATGGCCCAACATCTATAATTCGTCAAATTATATTTCCAGTCGTCCCAATTGATTTCGTTGTGGGAAAAATGTGAGAATAAGTCAAGGTTGTTAGAACTTTAATGAATATTTTCGCTTCTTGAAACTATTGATGATGTCGCAAGCGTCCCACATCGATTGCAGACGAGGAGTTTGAATGAGTTATAAGCCCCAATGCCTCATTTCCCTAGCGAGGTGCCTTTTCAGGACAAAACCGTGAGGCTCGTACAGAGCCAAAGCGGACAATACCTCGCAACGGGGCACCGATCAAATTGCAAGCCACATCATTTGGCATCGTATATGAGAACGAGACCATGCACTCGTCCCAAGCCCCCCGTCTGGGGGCTGATGATGTAGCAAGCATCCACATCGATTGCAGACGAGGAGCTTAAGTGGCTTATAAGCCCCAATGCCTCCTCTCGCTAGCGAGGTGCCTTTTCAGGACAAAACTGTGAAGCTCGTACAGAGGCAAAGCGGACAATACCTCGCGCAACGGGGCACCAATCAAGTCGCAAGCCGCATCACTCATAAACACCATTATATATTTCACTCCATAAATGGTTATGGGTCATTTTTCAAACAACCATGACACCTAATCCAATATCCTAACGGATTGTGATTTAGAGGATGCTCGGAAAGTTTATAAACTTTTTAAGATATCTTATAAGATATTTGAAAGTTATAAGATATCATAAAGTATTTGGTAAATTTTCTAGAAAAAAGGCTTACAAGTTCTAAAAATCAGATGTTATGAGCTTACAAGCTCTTTAAAAAAAAAAAAAAAAAAGAGTAAGGAATTACTAACGTATTTCTAAGATCTTAACAAATTTTTTCAGATAAATTATAAATTTGTCAATACTAACTTCCTATAAGCTCTGAGATTTTATTTTCTTCAAACACTTCATGAACTTATTTTCAAAATAAGATCTAATATCGTATAAGCTCTAAACATCTTATAAGATGTATGAGCTTATAAAATCTTTTAAATAAATTTAGACAAACACACTCTTAATACGCTCCAACTATCTTTTTTAAATCACTGCAAAAAGAAGATGTTATCCTCTATTCCTAAGTTACTATTTTCCACACACATAATATTTTACTCTTCAATTATCTACCACTTTTTCTTAATTTATTGTTCTGATAATAATTTGATTGTCGAAGTGTTAACTTTATTTTATATGTTTCTTATTATTTTGTAAATCAACCTTGCTATTCCTCAAACAAATTGAGGATGCTGCAAATTGGCAAACATCAATAAATATAATCAAATTTTATGAGAGATTTTTGGGAAAAATCAAAAGCTTAAGGATGTTTTCCATAACCCAACATTATTGTCCTACTTAAATATCTCATAATAAAGATTTGAGCCTTAATAAATAACAATAAATACATAATAAATATTAACTATAAATATGTATATATACAAACATATACATATATGTGTATATTATTGTTACTAGCAGATATAGCACGCTAAATACACACCCAAAATAATATATAGCATTAATTAGATACAAAAAATGAAATTATTTTTATTACATATCTTCTGCTGTGATTTTCTTCTAAAATTGATGTGTGTTTGCAAAAACTCTTTACAAAAGTGTTTAATTTTAGAAAAAGTGGATAAGTGATTAAGATGTAAAAGTTGGGAGTGTTCGGAAGTAATAGTAACAAGTAGACAAAAGTTGATGTAGAAGTATTGATAAAAAAAAGTTGTACCAACTTATTTGTGAAATTACTAACTACCCTAGTGTGTGGTTGTGTAGATTTTAGCAGTTACGGGGATGGGGTATCTTTGGAATATACAAAAATTATTTATTGCAAACAAGTCGTAAAGAAGTCTATTTATTTACAATAATGTTTCAAATTTTATAAATGCTTCTCATCAACTTACAATTTTGAGCTTATTTTAACTTAATTTAAAAAAGCACGAGCAAAAATTATATTTTCAAACACCTTCACAAAGCTTAATTTATTTTTTTGGAATCACTCCCTTAATCAATAAATACGACAATTACTATGAATTCAATGCAATGTACATTCAATTAATATTATGGATTTTTTTTTTTAAGAACAAACACACACAATACATATGAAGCAGAGTAAAAAGAAAAAAAAGATGAAAAAATTAAAAAAAAATTACTTTTCCCTATAATATTAGTTTAATTAATTTAAAAAATGCACGCTAAAGTAGGTACTCTACACCCGTCAACAATCAATAATACCGTTGGATAAATGCATAAAATTCATTTTAGTCCCCGACATTGATTTCAACTTTAAAGAAGTTCCTAATGATTGAACTCACATAAAACTGTTCCATGTTCTATGCAATTTTTTCATATTACCCTAATATTTTATTTTACAAAAAAAAAATTATTTTAACATTTTTATGTTGCACTTTGGTCCCTCACACATAAATTTAAAAAAATAAACCGTTTTAATTAGAAGAATCTATCACTGAAAAATTATATAGAAAGCACTTTGATCAATGACAATTAAATAATTATTGTGAATTAAATTAGCTTGAATTGTTCAAGTAAATTACATAAATACTCATGTGTTACGCGAAATTAGTTAAAAACCTACTTATGTTAATGAATATGCCCAAAAAAAATGTGTTATTGTAAATCCTGCAAAAAAATCTCTTTCCATTAATAACAGGCGGAGAAGACATTACACGCCCTAGGTGTGTGTGTATGGGTGATTTTTGCTCACAGTTTAACTTTAGATGTGATGAAAAATGACCAAAATACTCCCTTTGGCTATAGAAGGGAACTTTAGCCTTTATTACCCTGTACCAACAAAAACAGAAAGAAAGAAAAAGTGGGAGCTTGTAGATACTATCATTATTTTACTTTTTTGGTGATTTTTTAGGTAATAATTATATGTTTTTCACTATTACAAATTATTATTTAATTGAAATATATTTTAATAAATTATATTATATTTTGAATATATTAATTAAATATCAAAATACCAAAAAAATAGTTATATTATTTACTCTAGACAATATTTTTAATTTTTAATATTTAAAAAACGTATATAAATTATTGTAGATATTAATTCATAATATTTAAAGTATATCAAGTATCTAAATTTTTAGTATTAATAATTTCTTATTTTAAATTAAAAAGATATGTCTTTTTTACTTTTTGATATTCAAAAAAATTGTCTTTGGCCGTCCGATTTTCTTTGGATCTTTCGGCACCCCCCCCCCCACCGCCAACCACCACCGCCAACCACCACAAGAACCAAGGACGGCGATGCCCCAATCGCGTAGCCCCCCTCTGTGGGTGATTGCAGGTTGCCCAAATCCAGGTGACATTATAGTCGCCCAACCTGTGCGATGGCGACACCTATTTCTTCAAGCCGGCGATCACCCAGATCGGGGGCGACTGCGTCACCCCAATTTTCACTATACGGCGGCAAGGTAGCCTAGAACCTCGTCGACCTCAACATCGCCTAGAACCGTTGTCACTGTTAAGGTGGAGGTCGCCGTTGCCGTCTTACGGTATATATATGCATAATTACGTACATATAATTAATATATGTGTTTGTGTATACATATATATATAAGATATATTTTTAAAATTAGTTCAAATATGAAGTGTTCATTTTTTACTCTTACAGACCAATGGCTGCTAAGAAAAGGTTATAAGGGGTAAATAATTAATATTTAACGGTGTTAGGGATAACAAACGGTGGGGAGAAAGTGTGCATTATTTTGAAAAATAAAGGGGTTTACGGCGTATTTCGTTAACATGTGTAGGTTTTTAGCTAATTTTGCATAACACAGAGGGGATTTATGCAATTTAACCAACACAAAAAATATAGCAATTAAAAACTGTTATATTTATTTACAAATATTGCAAGTCATTATATTCACAAAAATTGTGTTTATATGTCATTAATTAAGTTATTATTTAAATAATTCCAAATTATAAATACTTGCAATTAAAAACGGTTACATTCACTTAGATTTATATACATGGAACCAAATTGCAATTGGAAATGAAAATTGAGGACTTAAAATATTTTTTAAATGTATAAAAACTTTTATAAGGATAATATGGAAAAATCGTCCAAAAAAAAAGCTAATTTAAAGTGAATTAGAAAAATAAAAGCTACTTTAAAATTGAACTCAAATATCAGGTACTAAAATGAATTTTATTCTTGGATAGATATTAGGGTTAAATACACTTTGTCCCCCTGAATTATCCTTGATGTAATATTTATCCCCCCACCCCCTCCCTTCAAACTATCAAATGTAACACTTACCCATTGGTTAGACAAAATTGTCCCTAATAAATAATTATATTATTCTCAATATATTTTAGTATTACACATTAAATCATCACCAAATAATTTCTAACTAAAAAGAATTATTTTAAATAAGTGAAGAATTTAAATTAAAAGTGGTGTAATAAATTAATATATAATAGATACACAACAAATATAATATCTCAACAAAAAAATCTTTTACATGAAAATTTTGTGTATATTTATTTTACTCATTCATAACTTAACCTAAAGTTTTGTGTGTATTTTATTACAATTTGAACTATTTTACAAACTTAAATTTGACTAATGAATGAGTACAATGAATACACAAAAACTTTCATGTAAAAAGATTTTTTTAAAAAGTAAAAACGATAAACTATTATAATTTAAGTACATTAATTACAATAACCATATCAAATATCTATATCTAACGACTACCGATAACAAAAAAACATTCATATACTAATCAATATTAGATAACTATATCTAATCAACCTACTATTAAAGTAGAACGATACCTACTACCAAAGTAGAATAACATCCCACAATATAATTAAGATATTATATCTAATCAACCTACTATCATTACTATATGTCCAGAAATTAGAGGATATCGGCGCCACCCGAAACTATAGCTGGGGCAGTGTTGTGCTCGCATTCTTGTACCGCGAATTATGCAATGCCAACACCAAAGGCAAAGCCCAAATTGGTGGCCCGTTGCAGTTACTGCAGGTAACATTAAATATTTTATATTTGTCATTAACTAACTTATTGCAGTATTTTATTTTTGAAACAAGCTTATTATTTTACAGATTTGGGCTTGGTCGCGTATCACACCAACAACACCCGGTCTTGGTGATAAACGTGTAACGATGGGGCCAATACAAACTTATAATAATCAGCTTCTTCCAATACCACCGTACGGTGCAACGTGGAACAAAAAACATAACTTCACCCGCACTGTACGGTGGACTGTCCGGGTATTTAGAGATATGCCAGATAGCATGACGGTTGATCAGGTAAACAAGACTCATCATTATGTATATTTATTTATGAATATTAATTACCCACTAATTTAACATATTTGCTTTTATTTCAGTTTCTATGGCAGCCGTACGACATGAATTTGGAGAACATTCTAGCCCATTTCAGATGAGTTCAACCCCCAGTTGTGGACATCAATATGTCCCCTAATCTTTTATGCCATTGTGGAAATGCATCATCCCGAACGGGTACTTCGTCAATTCGAAATGAGGCAAGATATTCCACAGGGTACAGACAGTCGAGAAATGAGCCTCCATAACATTTCCCGTAGAGCACGTGGGGGCACAGACTGGGAGACTCATCACGCGATATACATTAGTAGATGGGGTAGACGAGATGAAACGATTGTGCGTCGACCAACCATTTCCAACAGAAGAGATACAGAAAATGGATATTGGAATTGGTACGGTAGAATAACTCGTTGATTTGTCTCATCATCTACTGATAGACGTGTAGAGAGTGGGTATCAACTTGGACATGCACCAACAATACAACATGTGGTATGTTGTGCAATAAAACTTGATTCATGTTACACCGATTTTCTCTTAGATTTAAATTCATTATTTTAAAATTGGTGCAGAAGCAATATGCAGAGGCCCTTCATCTTAGTGTTCAACCTCCACCAACCATTTTCGAAGAGGCTTTGCAAATGCATCAGCGGTTTATTATCGGAATGATTGAACTTCGTGAAATGCTTTCTCGTTTTCCGAGGGATAATCAGCCCGAACAACAAGCAACGCCACATGATAATGCTCCGTCTACGTCCCACAGACGAAGGAGAAGCAGTAGCAGAATGTCCACAAGTTCACTTAGAGGTGATGATACTATTGGGGCAGATATAGCTGGTCCATCCATAGTTCATACACCTCTAAATGTATATCAAGATTGTTACGTGTCTCAACCGCTCCAACAAAGTGATTGGTTTGATTCAGCTTCATACATGCCAAGCCAACAACCTTATTATGGACAGGTTGACTTTGGCATTGGCACGAGTCAAACATATGCACCAGAATATAACATCTCACCAATTTCATTTCCAACATTTGGGGCATATCGTGATTATGGAGAGTTTAGTTTTGCAACATCATCAAGTTGGTTGCATATGAATGCAGATAATGATGATAATGTTGAAGATGAATCAATACAAAATATGGGTAAAGAAATAAGAAGACCTCGGCGCCAACGGCACCAACGCACTTGTGGGACGGACGGTCATTTTTAAGAATTGTAATTATTATAATTAATTTTTTAAATTTTATTTTTTGATTTAAATATATTTTTTTGATGTAATTATATTTTTTTGTGTTATATATATATATTTTATTATACATTTAAATATAAATTATATGTAATAATAATAATAATAATAAAAAATAAAAATAAAAAAATATGGAAGTCGAACTCAAAAAATTCGACTTTTATCATTCATGTTATATATAATATATTATAATTATTTATATTATTTTTAATTTTCTTAATATTAAAAATAAATAAGCCTATATTTAGCCCTAGATATTAATTCAAGTGGCCTTTTGCCCTTTTGGGGCCCCGTATATTGACAAATCCCATCTCTCTTCTCATCTAAGTTATTCTTCTCTCTCTCTCTCCACCTTCTTTGTAAAGTGTGTGTGGCCCCAGCAGATCCAGAAACTCCAATCTCTCTCTCTCTCTCTCTCTCTCTCTCTCTCTCTCTCTCTCACACACACACACACACACCCCCCCCCCCCCCCCCCAGAGGCCTTTTCTCCTTTTCTTTAAGCCTTTGCTTGTTGACAAATTTAAGCCTCCTTTCATGGCTTCCTTTCCCTTTTTCCAAACCACTAAATAACCCTCCACCTGCTTCTTTTCTTTCTCTAAATGTCAGCTTTCTCAAACTCCCTCAGCTCATTTCTGTTTGCTTCATAATGGCTTCTCTACGCTTCGCTCCTTTTCGCCCTCCTGCTTTCCTCTGATGCTTTTCTTTCTTTCCCATATCCTTTTTCTCTGCTTTTAATGCGAGTAGGTCTTTTCAATTGTGATTAGTAAACGACAAGTTTTTGGACTTGTGTGGTGGATTATCAGTGGATTGTGTAACTGGATTCTTGAAGCAGTGGATTTGAGTGGGTTTTTGTTTGTCTCTTGCCTGAGGTAAAAATTCTTCTGATATTCTGACTGGGTTTTGATCTTGTGTCCATTTTCTCATCTGGGTTGTTCTCTGTTTCAAAATGCGTGTGTCAGTGTCCTCTGTGTGTGTGTGTGTGTTTCTTTGGATTTTTTTGCCTGCAAGAGGTTGAGATTTGGATGGTGGGCTGATAGTCTTGATGCTGTGATCCTCAGAAGATTTTGCTTTTCTTTCTGCTTTTTGAGGCTTTTTCAAATGTATTTTTCTTGAATAATTCTCCCCTTTTCATTTTGTGTCTCTTTAATGTTTCTCTTTTTCTTACTTTGTTAATGTTTTAGAACATTTAATCTAAGTGTTTACCATCTCCCCATCTTATTACAACCTGATTGTCTGGTGGAGTTTTCGGCCTAATGCATATATAAAGAATCTTATTAATTAATGGGCTCTCTTGCTTTGCGAACTTCTTTATTCTGCTTAGCTGGAAAATTTTCATTTTGATCTTATCCGGGGAGAAAAGACATTCATTGAAACTATTTGTTAGGATTGATGGATATGCATTTTGTTAAAGATGCTTTGTAGATTTTCCACAATTCTTAAGAATCTTGGACTGTTTTTGAACATCTTATCTTCTCCCAAACATGTTGATCTTTCTACTTCCATCTAAGGTTTTGGTTCACTGAGTACGATTCGGGCATTTATTGAGTGAAGCTTGTGTAGAACTGAATGTATGTCTAACTTGAGTAAGTCTAATCATTTTCTCTTCTGACTGTAGTTTTAGTATTTGATCTGGTTGTTCTTTAACTTCTCACGTTTTCTCCGATTTTTTAGTGTTCCTTGACGTAGATGCACATACTTGAGTATCTAAAGTTGAACACACCTTTGCAATTTATTGATCTGCTTAAGTGCTTTCTCAAAAGGAAATCATCGTTTAAGCTTAAGTAAGTTTAAATTACTTAGGACATGATTCAGGTTGGAAAAGAGAGAAGAATTTACGAAAGAAATAGAAAAGAACGTGAAATATCCATTATCCAATGCAATCTCTCTGGATTCTTTGCTTCCGTAAATATAATGCATGTGCTTTTGACTTGTTGGATGTTGTATGATTTCTTGTTAGCGTAGCAGCTTCTTCATCATCTATTAAACAGCAGTGAAGGGCTTAAGGACCAACTAATCATGCGCTTTAACATTTTATAATTTGAAGGGTGTAGTCAGTATTACAGGGTCAAACTGGATTTTCACTATTTTCTAGAATCAGTTTTACGTAATCTTTTTATTAATGAATCCCGTCTCTAAGTCGAAAGATTTGACTGTGCGTGATCATGGATAATATTAACAATCTTATGTCCCCATTTCAGGTGACGTGGTGCAAATATGCAGTGTACTAGCTATATCCCTGTATATTACCATGCGAGGGATCTTAACGTAGGTGCAAGCGGCTTTTCTTGGCCCCTATTCAATAGTAATCCTAGCTATGGAGAAGAAGGAGGCTTCCAGAGTTCTTTGCCACCATGTACTATGGACCAGTACTTAAGTTATGACAAGGAGGTGTTGAGGCAGATAATACAGAATCATGAAGCCACATTTAGATATCAGGTATATACCAGCTGACCATTTAACCTTTTCCTGAACTGGTGAACGGAAACACTACGTTTGCAGGAATTATATTCTTTATTTTGTTTAGCATGGGTGGAAAATGGTCGTGTCTCTCTCGATAGTCTTCATCTCCATATTGCAATTTTTGCTATATAGCTTTGATATAATTATAATCGTCAATGGAATGTGGATGGAATTTTTTGGGCACTTGCACATGTATTATGTATCATCACTTTTTTTCCGAATTACATTTGACCTTTATTGGTAACTGGAGGTTTTGAGTTTTACATCAATTTGGCACTTGTACTTAGTCTGAACATCTCTCATAGTGTTTAATTACTTTTCGTTTTCTGTTTCTCTCACAGGTCCATGAACTACATCGAGTATATAGAAGACAAAGGGAGTTGATGGATGAAATGAGGGTGAGAGAAATCTTTGCACAGCATTTACTATCACAAACTTCAGAATCAGTTTATTGTTCATCTCACGCCTGGTCCGAAGTTTCTCAAAGTAAGTCACATGCAACAAGCTGGCTTCTTGGAGATCATTCACATGGTAAGTTGCCTGAGCTGACATCACAGAGCATTCAACGACCTCCAACTTTTGGGGCAGCGAACTTTCAAGAACATACAACAGTGTGCCCTGGTCCTTCCGTCAGAAAAAACAGTTATAATGAAGTCAAATTTCCGGCATCCAGAAACCAAGGAAATGAAAAGAGAATTTTGGATCTTGAACTTCCAGCTGATATGTACCATGACGAAGGAGGCAAGCAGTTTAAAGAGGGAAATCTTTCTGAAGCACCTGAGATAACATGCAATACTCCTCAGAAACTCTCCAACATTCCGCCTAAGAGTGATTCAGAAATTGATTCTGATAAAGCAGGAGATTTGTCTAGTTTTCAGTTACATCGCAGGAAAACAAATTGTTTTATTGATTTGAATGAACCCATTCAGCTTGGATCACAACCTTCAAGTTCCACTGGTCCTTTTGAAACTTACATCTGCCCTATGGAGGTTATGCACAATGATCCGTGCGTTTCTGGAGAAGCAACTGGACTTCTAAACAGTGATGACAGTTCGAATGGTATAACTTTCTCAGTGGATATTGATTTGAATTCTATGCCTGCCAACTGTTTCTCAGAGACAGAAAGTATTCTTGAAAATCTCCGGACTATAAATAAAGAAACTACAGTAGTTCCCAGTTGTAGCTCTGTCTATGATCATGCAAGGAAAAAGGAGGGTGACGGAGAGAATCCTGTTGCAGACATTGATGACAAGTTCTTGAAGACGAAAACTTGCATTGACTTGAACACTGGCACAGTTGTACACGAGCCTTCTCCACAACAGTCAAGTACAATTGTCCTGATTAAATCTGCCGGAGATACAGACTTGGAGGGTCCAGTGAGCCCAGAGAACGAGGAGTGTTCTCCTCCAAGAGGCAAGTCTGAGGATATTCAACTGGAGACATCTCCTCTTTTATCTGAACAAAGGGAGGGAGAACCGTCCATGGAACTTGATACCATTGCTGCAGAGACTTTAGTGACAATTTCTTCTTGTGGAGTCCAAGAATATATTAAGGCTGCAAACCCAGAGCCACTGGAAAGCTTCAGAAACCATCTCTATTGGTTCGCTGAAATTGTTTCTTCCACCAGAGACGATCTAGAGAACAAGGCTATGAAAGTCCAGAACTACACAACTGACACTGCTGTAAATCTATCTGATGTTGTCAAAAAAGAGGAAGAAACAGGTGATTTATCCGGTCGGTCTAAGAAGGGCCATGCTAGGGGAACAAGGCAACTGAAGGACATCCGAACAGAAGTCCTACCTTCCCTTTCTTCTCTCTCCAAAAGTCTTCACACAATTGAAGGATGTCCAAGAATAGGTTCGGCAAAGAGAAATCCAGGCAAAAAAGCTCATGCAAAACCAAGAAGATATTCCAAGTTATCAACGAGCTCCATTATGAAGCAGCATGCTACTCAGAGTAAAGAAGGTTGTCTGCAAGGTTGGGGAAAGATAAGGAAACGGCAAGGAGGTCGTAGACGTAGGACTAGTAAATTTCCTGTTATTACCACAGCTCGGTTCGTGGGAGCGAAGTAAGTAAATTTTTTTTGTTTCCTTGCGCGGGATCTTTCATACGATAGCATAGTACGTTGTCCCGATCAGATCGTGGAGTTGTTGATTATAAACATTCTTGCATATATAAAATTGATCTTGTTCCAAAGCTTGTCCAGATCTCCATGAACTGTTGGCATTTACATCCAGATGCAGTATGCTTATTTTTTTATTTTTATTTTTTAAAAAAAAAGGGTATACTACAATGGATTTCCATGAGGTTTGCTATAACTGTAGATATTCTCTTGTTGTTCGAAAAATTACAAACAATCCCTTGGAATTAACTGTCATCTAACAAGTATCCCCTTATGACAACTCATTTTACGGGGTATTTGTTAGACGGCTATTAATTTTAGTGGATAATTTATAAATTTTCAAACAACAAGGAGATATTTGTAATTATGGCAAACCTTAAGGGTGCCCATTATAATTTACCTAAAAAAAAGCAATGGATTAATGTATGATCATTGCCAATTGAGCAACACAAAGTCCTGCATGAAGAGACTTTTTAGCAGTATCTTATAGGAATAATAACACTTAGACCTCCTCTGAAAATGTGAAATTATATTTTTTCCCAAAAAATTTTTAAAATTACATTTACATTCTTTTTGAAAATTCACTGTTTACACTTGACCCATTTCTCTAGGATTCGAACGAAAAATACTGACGTTAGCAAAAAAAATTACATAACTTTTTTGTTTTATCCCCCATTTAACATTCTCATGTAATAATTTTATACTTGTAAGAGAAAAGAATGTAATAATGTTAACTTAATTCCATATATATACATTATATTTATCTCTTTATAAGTATAAAAATAGACATGAGAATGTTAAATGAGGGGAAAATTGAAAAATTTATGTATTCTTTTTGCTGAGATAAATATTTTCTGTCCAAATTTTACTGGAAGGGATCAGATGTAAACCAAAAAGATTCAGAGGGGAGACATTAATTTCTTAAGGTGCAACTTAAAAAAGAAATCAAAAGAATAGTTACATTACTTAATTTCTTAATACTAATATATTTGGGAAGGTATGATATCTTTGTGATAATACTAAAACTGTTACTAATTATCTATATTTAGTAAAAAAAAATTATTTTCTATTCAATAATAGTTTCCACAAAGTTTAATGGTAGAAGATTATGTATAAATTGTCAGTAATAGAAAAAATGACTCAAAAAGATAATTGATATTATGGCTTGTCACTATTATGATAATTAACAGCAAATAGTAACCAATGATCCCTTGTTTGAATGGTGGGGTTGATGTCCCACAATCAAGAGGTCGTGGGTTCAAGTACTATGAATGCAGGGTGTTGTTTAGTTTATAAAATATTTGTACTATTCATTTGGTTACTTTAATATTGGTGTTGGTAGATTATACTGTGGACTGAATATAATAGTTGATTACTTTAGAAACACTACTGTATTTTCAAATTAATAATTTATCGCTTGTTATTCAAAAAATAATAATAAAAAAAAACAGCACATAGTAATGATATTTGCATTGCACTAAGTTATTACTAATTACTAATTTTCATATAGCAACTTAGGCACATTTATTGTTGGTTTAGCAATAAGGGAACTGAATTCTGAGGTAGATTCTTGTCCGTGAGCAGGATTTCAAAACCTTAAACTCTCACTTATTATGATGGGTTGAACTTTTTCGCTCCCACCTCGAGAATGATTAGTTTCATCTATAATGTAAGATGGAAACACTCGTGGAGAAAATGAAAAAGAAAAATAAAAGTAAATATTGTTACCATTAAATTTGTAAAATATTATTGATCATCTAGTATCTATCATTAGGATAAAATTACATCTATCTTCCCGATGTTCGATATAATTATAAATACTTTCTTTTTGTTTGGAAATTATAAATGTTCTTATGATTTTAACGTTCGTCTAACAACGAACTCATTCTGTTACAGTCTGTTAAGTTTTTATCCAATTTTTATGGTGAAGTTAACCAAATGGCATTTTGAATTATGAATTACAATTTATATATTTTTTAGAATTTTCTAAAATATTTTATGGATTAGTTCGCCTTATTGATTATTTATTCTACCCAGCTTCAAATTTTATTTATTTTTTTGTATTTTTTTCAAATACTTATTTTATTTTATAAAATACAGTAAAGGTAAAGTAGTAATGTCCACTTCACCGTCTAGGGGCTACCTAATTATTTTCTGTTTGAAGGAGGTATTAATAGTTTTTCGTACAACAAAAGGATATTCATAATTATGTCAAATTTCAAGAGAAATAACTGTAACTTACCCCTATTATTATTATTATTATTGTTGTTGTTGTTGTTGTTGTTGTAACCATTAAAACTATGTACTTGATTTTCTTCAAACAATATTATAATCATAAATCTATTTGCTTACATCTAACACACTATTGAAATGAACATATTTCTCATGATATCTGCATCTATATTCTTATAAATTATATACCAATTAGTTACATGCATATTACATATCTACATACTTATACTTTTTATGAACAAAATTTATAAAATAATTGTATTGGAATCATACCGCATCTCAAAACTTTTATAAATTACGTATCTCAAAACTTTTATAAAATATGTATCATCATATCTATATCAAATGACATCGATATCATCGTATCTATATCCGTACATCACACCTTATCATAGTATACACCAAAAGTAGGAATCTTGCAAGAATTCCAACTCCAAAATAGATAACACCAAATTCTTAAACACAAATTCCCATTCTTGTTTTTATTGGCCCTCCTTAAATTTCTCCCAATCTCCTTCTCTTTTGATAGTATTAATGATTGATCCTTCCTCCACTTAAAATATGGTGTTAAATTCCATCATTTGACCATTGATATTCAAATGATAAACTCTACATAAACCTCCTACAAAGAAATATATAATATATATGTATATGAAAATTTGTTTTCTACCATTTTCTGCCAATTCTTCTCTTTGGAAGGTAAAATTCTTTGCTAACTCTAAGGATCAATCATAATTTGTAATTGTTTTTTTTTTTTTTTTTTTTTTTTTTTTTTTTAATGTGATTGTTTTTGCAGGTTGAAGGGTGAGTTTAGGGTAAGAAGAAGAAATAAAGAATAAATAGGATATCAAGAAAGAGGTATTACTGTTTTATGCATGTTTCTTGTGTTGTTCCTCTCCTAAGAAATTTCTTATTTGGGAAAATTAGTATACGGATACGGGACCAAATCAAACCTGGACGTTAAAACCCCGTTTTCCAGTTCACAAATGGATTACCACAAAATATTTAGGATAATTACAACGAGTTCTCTTGAAGTTTAACATAATTACAAATACCTTCATTGTTTGAAAATTTTTGGATGGAAGTTTAAAATGATCAATTTTACCCTTGCTGTATTTTTCTTTTTAGTTTAATTTTTTTTTTAAATTATGAAGAAAAAAAAAATCAAACAAAGTGGATGGAAAATTTTGAAATATTGTAACAAATTTATCCGCTTAGTCCATAAAAAAATTTTAGAAATTTTAAAAAGTAAATGAAATTATAATTCATAGTCCACAAGAACGCAAAGTTGGGATAGTATTTGAATATAGTCAATCTTCAACCCCTCCATCTTCATGCGCAGCTTTGCAAGTTGTGATTGTTGCTCAACAATGGGTAAGGTGGCCATCAATATCCCAATAAACCTGCAGAAAACCGGGCCGAAAGGCGGCCGTCTAAGAAGAAACTCAACAGGCAACTCAAATCTCCAAATCACTGAATCAAACTATCCCAGAGCCTCAATAGGTTCTTGCCATGATTTCTGCAAGTATGGCATAAAACCCAGTTTTCCAGTCAACTCAAGGCCTCTGCGTTCCATGCCAGCCAACTCAAGGCCTCCTCTTGGTCCAAAACAAGATAACGACGTAGACGTCGTTCTGGAGAAGAGATCAGCAGGAAATAACAGAGGAAAAAAGGTGTTAAAATCAGTGTCTGTTTCTGCAAGAAAACAGCCTACTGAGCAAAAACCGAAACCTTGTGCAAGATGTCATAAGGCAGCAGTGAAACAGCCCAATGGAACGTTCTTGAAAAGTTCAAGTTATATACGAACGAGTCGGAACAATGAAGGTAAGGACATAATAAGAACATCCAAGGTAATCAAGAAAAGCAGTTATCTTGCTCCTACTAATTCATCTTCTCAGCGATCCGCTGTCAAGGTTCTAACTGCAAAGGGTAGAACTAGCAAGAGCTTGCCCAAAAAGGTCACTAAGTCAAAGTCTGAGACCGAGAAAACCAATTATGATAACATTCCAGAGAAGATAATACATGTTGTTGAACCTAAGGAGGAAAAACAAACTGAAAATCTGGCTAAGGAAGACTCCCCTGGCCCTGTCACTGCTCCCAGTTCAAATTCAAATCAGAATGGGAAAGCAGATTCGGCAGCAGAAATCAGGAGCAGGGCTATAAAGATTAGAAGAGTTGTCCAAGAAGAAAAGGATTCGTCTCCCAGAAAGCTCAAGTTCAGGAGACCGAGAGTTCTTGAAATCCAAAATGGAAATGCTGGTTCCTTTGAGAAAAGCATAAGGAGGCTAATTTCTGATGGGGAGTTCATGCACAGAAGAAACGATCCCGTCAGAGGTGTTCGTGATAGTCAGGCTGTGGAAGAGAAAAATAAGAATCCGGGGTTGATGAATACTGTAATTGAAGAGACTGCAAGCAAACTGGTTCAGATGAGGAAGAGTAAGGTTAAGGCCTTGGTTGGTGCTTTTGAATGTGTGATCAACATTCAAGATTCAGAAAGTCCAAGAACATCTAAAACAGCCTGATTTAGATGTGAATGTGTGTATATAATGTATATATATCTGTGTGTGTATATATATATATATATATATGTGCAGTTCTGCCAAAGTCATTCAGTTGTATAAGGTTCTTGGCCTCTGTATAGAGCTGAATGTTTTAGGCCGGACATTTGATATAAAACAGAATGTACATTGGTGAAGAGCTTTAGGGAAGATTAGAGCATAGTTGTAAATGCTCAAGGGGCACAAAAGTGGCCTAAGGCCGACGAGCAAGCCGATGATCATCGAGCCTCATCGACGTGAGGCGCAAAATATGCATGCTTTTTATTATGTATATCTGATATCAATAACATACAAATACAGAATTCAAGAGATGAACTGTACAAATTTCAGCACATAATTACAAAGAAATTCTGCATTTACTCGCAAAAATATTCCTCGGTTGCAGCAAATTCATAAAGTTTCCAAGACTCTTTGCAAGTAATAATCTCAGGAAATTCCACTCATTTCATTACTTAATTACAGAATCTTGCAAGAAAATTCAGTAGATCTATTTTGCATGTTGATGGAGTGTTCAAACTATACTTATTTGAGGAACGAAACACAAAAAAGGCAAAGAAGTAAGAGGAGGGATAAACATATTAATGAACTTTATATTTTCATGTATTTTTCCCTTCAGAAGATAATGCAAATAAAGAACCAGAAAAGAATTTACATAGAAGATAATTTTTCCATAGAAAGCTAAAGAGAAGTATGGAAATAAACATTAGGATAAACCCAAAGACTTGGTCATGACAAACTATTGTCCTGCCAAGTCTAAGAAGCCGAAAATTAGATTTAACAGCAAAAAAGAGAACTTACTAACAGCAAAAGAAAGGAGAAACATGTGGATCCGCAGGACCCCAGCCTCCTCAGCTGAGCAATAGCTTAACACCTCCAGTTGAGCTTGTCTCAACCCGACTAGTCGACACCGGGATGAATTTACTGGAAAGCCACTCTCTGAACCACCGGGAAGCCTCTCACGACATAACATCATCGCCTCATCAAAGATACCAGAAGCTGCATCAAACATTTCACTGTGAAAGGCCTCAGACTTCTTGAACTCATCGACCCCAGAATTCTTGGCCTCTTTCAGCCGTTTCTTGCCAACCTCAGACTCAAGAAACTTGTCACCAATAGTAATCTCAATGTCGAGAGCCTTCTCTGCTTTATCCCAAGCAGCAGTGAGCCTCTTGTTGTTCTTCCTCAACCGAGCTACCTCATGCTTGCAAGTCTTCAACTCATCTCCGCTCGCCTTCAGCTTCTCCTCAAGCTCCCTTTGCCATTCTCTCAAAATAGCTAGCGCACCTTTACCTATATCACAAACGATATACAGCTCTGTTTCTGTGATCAAGTTAAACATACTTCAATTATTCCCAACTGTAACCGCAGTCCTTTAAGGTATTCACTGACGACACATGAAGTATGATATCATGGAACCAACAAATTCACAAGACATGTATACTTTTCAATGTATTCCTACTAATCTTTCAATGTAGAATACTAATAACTAGTTCTTACTGGAGGTTCTATTTAAGTGCTATTACCAAAGGAATTTAGCTTGATTTTACCATGAAACTCTTGATACACACTATCTCCGGACATGTTATACAACCCATCATTAACATATGGATAGAATCTTCCAAATCATGCCTAATTGATACAAAAATTTTAGTTTCATTGCCATGCAGAGAAGCAAAATTGGTTCAAGTATTAACAGCTGATGTATAATAGGATTTAAGACACTTCCTTTAGCATGGTTATTTAACTCAGTTTACTTTAACACACAAATAACTACATAAAATCTGTTTGCAAGTGGCAAAATGTCAAAATCACATAGATTAGAGCAAGTAATCATCCACAAAGACACATTGTAAACTTAATCTACTTTTTATAAATTTCAAACATAATGGAGAACCGAAGACATATTAGCAACAATGTTGGAGAAAAATACAAACAAACTCAAAGATGCTTATGAGGGAAATTTGATTTTTTAAAAAAAGAATGTCTGGATTTTATGTCACAACATACCATATTTTAGATAGATAAAAATAAGAAAAGGACTTTAGATAACTATGAAAATCAGTTAGATCATAATATCCTCTAGTTTGCCCAAAACTTATGTACTTATTTAAATTCCATCAACAAGTCTGTCAGTCATATATGACCACATTCACAATCCACTCAACTTTCTCTTATTTTCTTATTTTCTAAACAATCATTTTTAGTTTTTAACCATTGTAAAAGATTTTACATGCTTCAATTTCATTAATGAAGGATATAATAGTGCAATGTAAGTAATCATCATTTAACCAATCCAAGTAGCTTTGAGTTGGGTTGCATCTAAAATATTTTACAATGGGTTTAAGTGGGTTGAACTTAGTTAAATTTTATACAATCCGGGTCTTATATGGGTTGATGATGGGTTAGTAATGGGTATTAAATAGGTCTAACCCATGGTTTAATTGTTTAAAGTTATTATTGATCTAGTTGTAGTATGTATCACTAACTACTTCATATTTTATAACTTTTAACACATTCTTTTATAACAAATAAATTTATCAAAACATATTTAGTATGTTTTGGTTGAAAATTTGAAATTAATTAAATTTGTTGCACCTTGGGTCTTTATGGGTTGGTGATGGGTCTTATACGTGTCCAATCCATGATTTAATTATTTAAATTCATTGTTAATTTGTTGTACGACATACCACTAACTACTTTTATATTTTCTAACTTTTCACATTTTTAAAAGAAATAAATTTCCCAAATCATCTTTTGTAAATTAATATTTTTCAAATTAATGAGAAACAAAAGGAAAATGAAGGATTTTATAAGATAGTCAAAACTTGCAAACTCTTATGTGACCATATAAAATTTCTTTTTTCTTTTTTTAATAAATCAACAATATACCATTATATTATGAATTTCAATCCACATCAAATATCAAATACCTAATAACAATTAATAATGAACTAACATCTACACTAAAATAGACAAATATATGGATAAATTGATTACAAAACTATTCATTTCATGATTTGTTTTGAAAATGCAGTACTTTGTATACGTTAAGAGTTTTTATTTTATAATTTAACAAATGAAACTTTAATGCACTTGGTTACTTCATAGGGATAATGAATAATACAAGCTTGAACATATTATATTACAAGTAGTAGTAAAGATATTATCATCTTATTATTATCTAAAACTTTGAACCTTTTAAAGATTAAATGTAAAGAAATGGTTACGATCGACCCAATCCCACCCGTTTTAAACCAATTAATTTAGACACATTTTGAACCCATTTGAACCTAACCCAAACCAAACCAAACCCGACCCAACTCGCCCATTTGTCACCCCTACTGTGTAGCATGTGGTATCCAACTTCATGGCAGTGGCAGTGTAGTGTCATTTGCATATTTATTTCTTCAGAAAATTCAACAACATCAGAAAGCAATAACTTCTGAATACCGATGCACCAAGAAGAAAAGTAGTCGAGGATCATTGTAGAACATCTTCTGGGTACCATTACCATGATGTACATCCCAATCTACTATCAAAATTTTGTTGATTCCCAACTCTGGCTACAATGCAAAACAGAGTGAAAAGAGAATTAAACATACAGGTAAAAAGCATTAAGAAAGCATCAAAGTTTAAGGTAAAAGGTATGAGTTCCCAAAAAACTTTAACTAGTGCTAAAAACCCTCAAGTCTCCTCTCCTCCTTCTGGAAAACGCATTTATCTAGAGTAGCGTTTGTTGTATTTGTTCTTTTGCACGCTTTAGTAGTTTCTTTACCGTTTTTGGTTTAGTTGTTATATTGGTTTGGCAGCAGTTAATTTGTTAAATTCGTTATTCTTTTTGCTGATGCTGCCTTATTTAAAGAGGACTGCTTCTCTGTTGTAAAAAAACAAGTTTTCTTTCTACACCTCGAATAGCAGAGAGAGCAAAGTTTATTTTCATCTTGTGAGCTTTATTTCCAGTTGACTATGGCTGTCTGTCGTCCCGGTTTCAAGCATGGTATGAGAGCCATCCTGTGATGGTCTCTGATCCTGCTACGCTAGAATTTCTTTAAGGAAAATCCTCTGTTCTTGAATTTTAGGGTTTAGTTTGCTTTGTTTGTTTTTCTTTGGGTTTCAAGAAATTGAAGGGATGGCAGGAAAGGAGGTTGTAGAACAAAAGACGCAAGGGGGTGGAGAGGTCTGGCGAACGCAGACGGGAGATCACCCGGGGATGATTTTGGTTTCAGCCGTGTTAGATGGAAGCAATTACTTAGCTTGGAGCCGATCGATACGTTTTGCCCTCAAAGCAAAGGGGAAAATGGGGTTTATTGATGGGTCTTCAGAACCGCCCGAAGGAGGGAAAATGGAGATCGAGCAGTGGGAACGAGGGGATTCAATGGTGGTATCTTGGTTGTTGAATGCCCTCTCGAAGGACATAGCCGAGGCGTTTTTGTACACCACTTCGGCACGAAGCTTATGGCTGGATCTTGAGTCAAGGTTTTGGGAAAGTAATGGCCCCCTATTGTACTAGATCCAAAGGGAAATATCATCTTTAAAGCAAGGAAACATGGGAGTATCTGTTTACTTCACGAAGCTGAAAAAACTCTGGGATGAGCAGGCCTGCCTGGCACCATTGCCACCGTGTAATTGTGGAGTGAGCAAGATACTCTCAGACAGAAATGAGTCCACCCAGCTGATTCAATTTCTCATGGGTCTGGACGACTCGTATGAACATGTGATTAACCAAGTGCTCCTCATGGATCCCTTTCCCACAGTGGCTAGAGCGTATTCAATGGTCACCAGGGTAGAGAAACAACGCCAGGTCAATACTGGAAATGTACAAGATGGGGCTATGAATGCCAAGTATCAAGAATGTGGGAGGCAGGGACCTCACAACTCTGGACAAAAGAGAAAGGGGATCGTGGATAAATTGTCGTTGCATTGCGATCATTGTGACAAAGTTGGGCACACTCGTGAGACCTGCTTCAAGTTGCATGGTTTCCCTGAGTGGTATAAAGCTCTTATGGACCAGAAGAAGAAACCAGGAGGCAACCCCAGACGAGCTGCAAATGCAGTCACTCAGGCAAGTGAAGGAAACACAGGATCAGAGGCAGGGATGACTTTGAATCAGGCAGTCAAGAATGAACTGATGAGAATCATGGAGGAGCAGAGGCAGGTGGAACAAGGTGATACTAACCACGCAGATTTTAAAGGATTTGCAGGTATTGCTCCTAACCAAATGAAACATGTCTTGTGTAATAACTTGTGGATCATTGACAGTGGGGCGTCTGTGCACATGAGTGCTTCGTTATCTGCTTTCTGTGATTACAAATCTGTTGATGAAAATGCTTGGGTTAGGTTGCCTGATGGTTCCAAGAAACAAGTTACTCACAAAGGGCACATAAAAATCACTGAAAATATCATTCTTAAGGATGTGCTATATGTCCCTTCTTTTAAGCTCAATTTACTTTCAGTAAGCAAACTATGCATTGATGCCTCTGTTGCTGTTTTGTTTGATAAAGATGGTTGCACCCATGGTTTAAAATTTCCATGCGTTTCCATCGAAACTATGGAAACGTTTCACTTTTCGATGTTATGGAAATAAAAATACATGGTTGTTTCGAAATTATCTAGTTTCCTTCAAAACACTTCATTTTTCTTATTTTTCCTTCGAAATCTTTGAGTTTCCTAAGAAACTTTTTTATTTTTCCTAATTTTTCAGCGAAACACTTATTTCATAATTTTAGCTACAAATATATAAATTCTTGTGTTATACATAAGTATTTCATTTAATGATAACAAATTTAATATTAAGCTAAATTAGTAATGTTATATATATAAGTATCAATGTAATATAGATATTTTATAACACATAGTTAAACATAAATATTATATTATTATTTAGTTTCAATAGCAACTACATCAATTAATAACTCCAAATACATAATTATACTACATAAAAATAATGTAAATTGGCTAAATGATACAAAATTAAACTACATATATTTGATTAAAAAAAGAAAGGTAATATTTTAATTCTTTTCTATGAGTATTATGTATGTTTCTTTAATTTTATGATTTTTCCAGAGCGTTTCCGAAATGTTTTCGAAAAATTTCTAATATTTATAAACTCGAAACGTTTGTTGGAAACGAAACTTTAATCCATGAGTAGAAGTCTTCTTTTTGTGATATTTGTCCCTTAGCCAAACAACACAGGAGTCCTTTTCCTGCTAGTGATACAAGGACTAAGAAACCATTTGAGCTTGTCCATGTCGATGTGTGGGGACTATATAGGGATTTCTCTTCCTCTAATTACCAATTCATGTTGACTATTGTTGATGATTTTACTAGGGCCACATGGATATATTTGATGACACATAAGTCCCAAACTGTTCAGAAGTTAAAATACTTCATAAAGATGATTAACACCCAATTTAATGGTATTGTTAAGACCATCAGGACTGATAATGGTACAGAATTCACATGTAAAGAGAGTTAGTCCCTCATGCAAAGTTTAGGAATCTTACACCAAAGAACTTGTGTACACACACCACAACAGAATGGTGTTGTTGAAAGGAAACATCAGCACCTCTTGCAAGTAGCAAGGGCTCTAATGTTTCAAGCAGGCTTCCCTAAGAGATTTTGGACTGAAACTTTACTTACTGCAACATATCTAATAAATCGATTGCCCACACCCACTCTTAGGTGGAAAACCCCTTTTGAAGTCCTGCACAAGCGGCAGGCCAACTATGACCACTTAAGAATTATTGGTTGTCTTTGTTACGCCACTAACGTGGCTCCAAACAAAGGAAAATTTGATCAACATGCTCATAAGTGCGTTCTTTTAGGATATGCCCACGAACAAAAAAGGTACAGGCTGTATGATATGGATAATAAAACTGTGATCATTTTTAGAGATGTGGTGTTTCAGGAAGGGATTTTTCCCTTCAAGAATGAACAGGGCAGTGTGATGCCTTGCCCTTTGCCAGTGGCAGACTTAGGAGAACCACAAAATGATGATTCTGAAAATAAGAAAATTTCTGAACAAGGGGTGTCTCTGCCCCAGTTGAGGAGGTCTACTCGTCAGGTTGTGAGGCCTGCGAGGTTCAATGATTTTGTTTGTACTTTGTCTCAGGATATGTCTTGTGTTGGTATTGCTTCAGTTTCTCTGGAATACTCGTACTTTGCAGACTCTTTGGCTTCCTTGCAGGAACCACGTAGCTACAAGGAGGCTGAAGGAAATGAGATGTGGAAACAGGCAATGGCCTCGGAAATTGCAGCCTTGGAGAGGAATGGGACTTGGGCACTTGCACAGCTCCCGGAAGGAAAGAAATGCATCGGCTGCAAGTGGATATATAAGCTGAAACTGACACCTGAAGGAAGAGTCGATAGACACAAGGTGAGACTCGTGGCTAAAGGGTATAGCCAGGTGGAGGGGGTCGACTACACGGACTGTTTCGCACCAGTAACTAAACCAGCCACTGTCAGAATTCTGCTTACTATGGTAGCATCTAAGGGGTGGCCGCTGCATCAGATCGACATTAATAACGCTTTTCTACATGGGAACCTCGAAGAAGATATATATATATATATATATATATATATGGATCCTCCAGAGGGATATTCAGTCCCACCAGGCCAAGTTTGCAAATTATTGAAGTCCTTGTACGGGTTAAAGCAAGCTTCAAGGCAATGGAACCAAATCTTCATTGAAAAGGTTAGGAATTTTGGGTTCTTTCAGTCACAGCATGATCACTGCCTTTTCAGAAAGGGGGATCAAGATGAGTTAGTTGTTTTGATAGTCTACGTAGACGACATATTGTTGACTGCAACCACAGACACAAAAATACAAGAAGTGAAAGACTACTTGCATCGTTTGTTCACTAGTAAGGATTTAGGAGAAGCCAAATATTTTCTGGGAGTTGAGATCGCACGGTCAGCAGAAGGTTTGTTGATATCCCAGCGCAAGTACGTGCTAGACATTGTAGCTGACATGGGACTTGCACAGGCCAAACCCGCCAGAACACCTCTTCCCGCGGGCATTAAGCTGTGCAGCCAAGGGAAAGCAGAATTAGCTGATTCCACCAGATATAGGAGGCTGGTATGGAGGGTTTTATATTTAGGCTTCACTCGGCCGGACGTGTCTTACGCAGCTCAGTAATTGAGCCAACACCTACAGCGCCCTTGCAAGGAGCACTGGGACGCAGCACTGCATTTGGTCAGATATCTAAAAGGAAGGCCCACAACAGGTTTTTTTTTTCCCTTTTGATAATAGCCTTAAACTAACATGTTTTTGTGATGCAGATTGGGCGGCATGCACGGAGTCAAGGAAGTCTCTAACCGGTTACTGCATCTTCTTGGGGCCCTCCGCAATTTCATGGAAAACTAAGAAACAGGTCACAGTTTCAAGGTCCACGGCAGAAACATAATATAGGAGCATGGCGTCCACAGTCTGTGAGCTTACATGGATCACGTATGTAATGGAGGAACTAGGTCTTGAAATACAGAAACCTGTACCTTTTTACTGCGACAACAAAGCGGCTTTGCACATCACGGCAAATCTAGTTTTCCACAAGAGGACAAAGCATTTAGAGATAGACTGTCATGTGGTGAGAAATAAGTTCAAGGAAGGCCTCATTCACCCTGTACATATTGCATCTCGGTTCCAGGTTGCAGACGTGTTTACTAAGGCGCTCATCGGTCCGCAGTTCAGTTTCTTATGTGCCAAGTTGGGCTTGGTATCTTTGACCCAAAGTCCAACTTGTGAGGGGGCTGCTAAAAACCCTCAAGTCTCCTCTCCTCCTTCTGGAAAACGCATTTATCTAGAGTAGCGTTTCTTGTATTTGTTCTTTTGCACGCTTTAGTAGTTTCTTTACCGTTTTTGGTTTAGTTGTTATATTGGTTTGGCAGCAGTTAATTTGTTAAATTCGTTATTCTTTTTGCTGATGCTGCCTTATTTAAAGAGGACTGCTTCTCTGTTGTAAAAAACAAGTTTTCTTTCTACACCTCGAATAGCAAGAGAGCAAAGTTTATTTTCGTCTTGTGAGCTTTATTTCTAGTTGACTATGGTTGTCTGTTGTCCCGGTTTCAAGCAACTAGCTCTCACTCTTTCATTGTTGTACAGGCAAAAACCCATTGCTTCAGCTTCTTCGGCATGATGTCCAGGTGACCTCACATCTCCCAAAATAGACATCTCCCTCGCATGCCTTACTCTGCTCCATCATTCTTCCTTTCTCTACACAGAAATAATTTCAAGAAACAATTTTCCATACAGAAAACACCAAAGAACTAACCAAAATCATCAAGTACATGGATATAAACCTATGGAAAACCTAATATCCGAAACACACACCATTAAGTATGTCCAACGATACATTTCGTACACACAAAACCCCATTTTCAAAGCATGAGTTTAAACACTCGATCACAGACAAACACTAACCAAAAAAAAAAAAAAAAAGAAGAAGAAGAAGAAGAAGAAGCGCACAAAAGGGGTTAAAGAAAGGACCTTTGAACTACCCAAATGGCGCGAATGCGGTTCGGGTTTTCTGGGTGGTAGCTCTCATCTGGGCTGCTATGTTTGCACATTCTCTCATCAAAAATCAACCCTACGCAACGCTGCGTCCTGATGGATCTTCGTTGATACACCCCATGTTTGAGATAAAAATTTTAAGCAAAGAGAATTATAAATTATCATTATTTTATTTTGATAACTATAAATTTTGGCGGGAGTTTTTTTTAAACTATATATAAAATATAAAAATATACATTACGTGGGCTCCGTTTCAAATCCGTCACTAATCTTATACTAACGTTATTAAAACTTGTTTGGTACGAAGGAATGAGAAATCTCGAAAAAACCCTTCCCATATATTTGGCATCCACGGTCTTTGTATGAGTTAACCATTTAATTAATTATTAAAAATTGAGTGTGCTATCAATTTTATTATTAATTATCACAGCAGGTCGTTTTTGTATGTACAATCCAATAAATACATTAATAAGATATTTAATTTTATAAGCAAAATTAAATAAATATTGTTACTTATATATTTTAAAATTTTAAGCACGTGTATCGAGTATGCCACGGTGCTATTCTACTTAAATAAATATTTCCTAATTTTACAAAATTAATATCCTCTATTCTTGAACTCGGACTTGTACTTGCATTTATTCCACTAAATTACTAGCATAAATCTTATATATACATTAATTTTTTCACAATAAACAGTTAACATAATTTCACATCAACAGTAAATTCATATTATACCAACGTAACATAATCCTCAATGTACAAGTGTTGTTCTTATAACCAACAGTAGCATTGTTTCTAAGTCAAAAAATAAAGTAGATATTTTTCAAGGCCCCACTCATAATATATTCCTTAAAAGGATTTTTATGAATTTATAGTGATTCAAGAAGTGGGATTGGAACTGCCAACCATCAACTTATCCACAACCGTATATAATAGAAATAATTACAATTACATTCCTTATCTATAATTTATTTAAACAAATTATTCGTGTAATTACATAGACCACTTATGACAACCAAAAAGCAGAGTAGTTTGTGTAATAATGTTGACGTTTCTAGGATAAATCTCATTTTTGGTCCCATATATTAGCCCCAATTTAATTTTGTTCCCAATCATTATAAAAATCTCAATTTCAGGACAATATCTTTTGATTTATCTCAATTTTAGTCCCAACGTCAGAAATTGACGAAAAACGTTAACTTCCGTTAAAATGGAGCACGTGCCCCTCACATGGTTCGTATTTGGAGGGAATACGTACATGTAATAACAGAAAGGACGGGGGAACTCTCAAATTAGGGTTCATACACAATTTTTTTTGTTCCTTAACTTCACCCAAATTCTGCATCCATTTCTGAAAAAATGGAATCAACAAGTGATTCGACTCTACCCAAATATCTCTCATGTGTTATTGTGGTAAGAAATCATCTTTAACACGAATTTACATTATTTTTTTTTTTCAAATTTCAGCAAATATCAACAGTTTTTTCAAAATAAAAAAGAGAAAAAACTTACAGTAATCGGGTGGGGGAAATTCATTGAACTTTGGGTTTCGAAGGGTCATTCTTCTCGCAACAATCTACTACTCTTTCACTTCTTCAATGGGAGATTTGAAAAGAAAAAAGGCTTACAAGGGTTTTTTTTTTTTTTTTTTTTTTTTTTGGCAGGGGAAAGGGCAGGGATTTGAGGAAGAAATTAAGGTTACAAAACTGCGATTTTTCTCCAAATACGCAAGGTATACAAATCATTTGAGGGGCACATTGTTCATTTTAACGGAAGTTAAAGTTTACCGTTAATTTCAGACGTTGGGACCAAAATTGAAACAAATTAAAAGATATTGACCTAAAATTGAGATTTTTGTCAAAATTGAGATCAAAATTGAACTGTGGCTAATATATAGGACCAAAAATGAGATTTATCCACGTTTCTAAGGGGTGTGGATGTAATTTTTTTCAAAAAAATAAATATAATTTTTTATAAATAATGTTGACGTTTCTAACAAGTGTATGTATAATTTTATAAAATACATGGACTATTTATATAAATATAACGAAAGATATGGGGTGCAAATATAATTATCCGTCTATAAAATACATCACTGATCCATAATGCTTAGACTGTCAACAACAAGGGGACCATCCCATGCAGCAATTTGAGCTACATTTCAAATCTCACATTAAATATATATATATATATATATATATATTCTCATAACAGTGCATCGAACTATTATACAGAAAATTCTAGTTCGAACCTAATTTGATTAAATTTGAATTAATTATATGAAAAGTATAATACATTTGTCGTATTATTAGTGTATAATTCAAAAAAAAATGATCAATCACGTAACAATTATATCACAATTACTTTATAATTGGTTTGATTCGATCAAACCTATTTTCGAAAAAAAAAAATTTCCATTATAAAGTTATCCAACTTCTTTTAGCACCAATCATCTACTACTGACATTCCTCCTTCCCTTTCTCCCACAACTATGGAACAATCATGGGAGTCCAGCGTCACTGATTCCATCAACGCCATTTACCTTCTCTTTTCAGCGTATCTAGTCTTCATCATGCAACTCGGCTTCGCGATGCTGTGCGCGGGCTCCGTCCGAGCCAAGAACGCCATGAACATCATGCTCACCAACGTCGTCGACGCCGTCGTCGGCAGCCTATCTTATTTCTTATTCGGGTTTGCGTTCGCCTTCGGCGAAGGCCCGAATGAGAACCCCTTCATCGGGACGAGCTACTTCGCTCTGAAGGACGTTCCGACGAGTTCTTACGATTACAGCTTCTTTCTTTACCAATGGGCTTTTGCTATTGCTGTGGCTGGGATTACCAGTGGATCCATCGCTGAAAGAACTCAATTCAGCGCCTATTTGATCTTCTCATTTTTCCTGTCTGGGTTCGTTTACCCCGTTGTGGCTCACTGGGTTTGGTCCTCTAGCGGGTGGCTAAGCCCGAGTTCGGGCTCGCTGTTGTTCGGGTCGGGCGCCATTGATTTTGCAGGGAGTGGGGTTGTTCACTTGGTGGGCGGCGTCGCCGGGCTCTGGGGCGCGATCATAGAAGGCCCGAGAGTGGGCCGGTTCGACGCCTTCGGCAATCCCGTGGCGATGCGCGGACACAACGCGACATTAGTGGTTCTTGGGACGTTTCTGCTCTGGTTCGGATGGTTCGGTTTCAATCCCGGTTCCTTCAACACAATTCTCGTGCCGTATCCCAACACGGCAGACCAGGGGAACTGGACTGCAATCGGCCGGACAGCCGTCACGACCACACTAGCCGGGTCTACAGCCGGAATCGTCACGCTATTCAGTCGGCGACTACTCGTGGGCCACTGGGACGGCCTGGACGTCTGCAATGGACTGCTTGGTGGGTTCGTGGCGATCACCTCCGGGTGCGCGGTGGTAGAGCCGTGGGCGGCGATAGTGTGCGGGTTCTTCGCCGCCTGGGTTCTGATCGGGCTCAACATATTGGCTATGAAGCTCAAATACGACGACCCACTGGAAGCGGCGCAATTGCACGGCGGATGTGGAGCTTGGGGCCTGATCTTCACCGGGCTGTTTGCGAAAGAGGAGTTCGTGATCCAAGCATACGATTCTGGGCGGATCGGAGTGCGGCGATCGTACGGGCTGTTGATGGGAGGCGGGTGGGGGCTTGTAGGGGCGCAAATAGTTGAGCTTTTGGTGGTATTGGTGTGGGTTAGTGTGACGATGGGGCCATTGTTTTACTTGCTTCATTGCCTGAGAATTCTGAGGATATCGCCGGACGAGGAAGTGGCTGGGCTGGATATATCCAGCCATGGAGGCTATGCCTACACTGCTCCTGAAGAAGAAAGTGGTGGTCCCAGATTTTATGCAGAATATATGAGAATGCAGATTAATTCATAGTCTTCAGATTATGTTTTTTTTTGTTTTTTTACAAATTTGTAATCCCATTTTATCAGTTGTGTGTATATTATGAATCATCATATCTTTGTTCATTGGTATTCGGAAAACAATTTTCTCTTTTTTATTTTTTGGAGTATATTATAAGACGATGAAATTATGTCGTCATAAAAAATGTTAGAGGTAATAGCCCTTGACCTATGGTCTGTTTACACATATCGTTGTTGGTTTTTGCATACTTATAGAATCATCATTGACAACTAAAACTCATAGGTAGTTTATGTAATGACATTGATATTTTTGGAAGGTGTATGAAGAAATAGACGCATTAAAGGAATGCGTTTCTCCTTGCTTTTTCCCTCTGAAATCGCAAGTGTATTTTTCTTATTTTTGGGCTGACACTTCCACAGTTGTTTAGTTAGGTTGATAACAGTTTTGGTGGTTTAGTTGTTAGACCCAGTATTTGATTAGCAGTTAAGAGAGTTGAGGCTTAATTGAGTTCTATAAATAGAGTGTTGCTACTCTTATAAACACACACTCTTTCCTTCTGACGAAATACATTTTTCCTGCTCTCTGTTCTTGTTTTCTTTCAATTCCAACATGGCTGCTTTTACTTTTGCCTTCATCTCTTCTTATGGTATCAGAGCCATCAATTGATGGTCTCTGACACCTCCGTTTTTTTAGGCAGAACATTCACACCCCTACAGTTGAGAAAAATTAGGGCATCACCATGGGGAGCCCTACCAAACCGGATGAAAAAGGACAGAAAGTTGAAGGAGATCAGGATGTTTGGAAGGTACAAGCTACTGATAATCCAAGAACTATCTTCCCTATCTTGGAGCGGTTTTATCCGTATTGCCCTGAAGGCCAAAATGAAGATGGATTTCATTATTAGAAAAAACTCGAGGCCAAATGAATCTTCTAAAGAATTTGAGCAATGGGAGAGGGCGGACAACATGGTGTTGTCCTGGATTCTTAATTCCATTTCAAAGGACATTGTGGGGACCTTCTTGTACATTGAAACCACCCGAGATCTTTGGGTTGAGTTGGAAACCAGGTATGGAGTAAGTAACAGTCCCAAGATTTATCAATTACAGAGGGAAATCGCCTCTGCCTCCCAAAGGAATCTGTCAGTTCAGCTTATTTCCACAAACTCAAGAAGCTATGGGATGAGTTGGGGTGTTTGGTGGCCACTCCCTCGTGTAGCTGTGGGGCTTCAGAGGAAATGTCCAATCTGACTCATAGAGACCATCTTATGCAGTTCTTGATGGGTCTTGATGAGTCTTTCTGACGCCATCCGAAGCCAAATTTTTATGATGGAACCTCTACTTAACGTGGCTTAATCTTACACTATTGTATTGAGGACAGAAAGACAACGGGAAATAAGTTCTACATATGCAAGCACTCCTTAGAATATGACGATGCAAACCAGGAATTTTCAAGGGACCAATACTCAAAATCAATGGAAGAAAAGGAATGCAAAAGAAAAGAAGGTACAAGACTGCACATTGTCGCAAAACTGGACATCTAAAGGACAACTATTTTGAGATTCTTGGATAACCAGACTAGTATAAAGGTCTTGTGGAGCAAAGGAAAAAGGGTTCAATTGTTGGAAGTAGGGCCTTGAGTACAACTGACAGCCAAGAATCTACTCAGAATGCTATGGATAGTGAATCCATCACAGACTTCATTCGGGCCCAATTACGAAGAATGATGGAGGACGGTGATGCAGGGTCATCTGCAGGAGAGGACATTTTTTTAGGAATATGATGATTTTACAGGTATGTCCCTTGTGAAGTCTGTACTAGAAAATACTAAATGTTGGATTATAGATAGTGGGGCTACATCCGACATGTGCAATGATGTTGATCTGTTCCACCATAAAAGGAAAAATAACTCAAAATCATATGTGCATCTAGCTTATGGTTCAAAAAAATATGTGGATACTATAGGAGATGTACTCCTTTCCAATAATATGAAATTAAATGATGTATTACATGTTCCATCACTACGTTTTAACTTGTTGTCAGTTAGTAAGCTGTGTCAAGACACTAATGTCAGGTTCAAGTTTCTGCCATCTATTGCCTTTTGCAGGACCTCAAGAATGATAAAGGTTTTGGCAATAAGCAAGCTTCTAGGAAAGTTGTATATTCTGGATGACAACTCTTTCAAGACACACACTGTTAGGCACGTGCTACAGTCCTTGCAGGAAATAGGACTTACTGCTAATAACATCTATGCCGACTTGTGGCGCAAAAGATTAGGACACACTTCTACTGTTGTATTGAGTCAGTTAGCCTTTTTGAAAGATAATAAAATGCCTCTGGATTTATGTGAAGTATGCCCTTTGGCAAAACAACACAGATTACAATTTTCTGTTAGTCAAACTAGAACTAATGAGCCTTTTGAACTAATGCACGTTGACAGTTGGGGTCTCTATAATCAGCATTCAATATCCCATTGTAATTATATGCTCACTATAGTAGAAGTACATAGACCTTCTTAATGAAATACAAAAAACAGACTCTGCCCATATTAAAGAAGTTTCACCAAATGATTCTAACCCAATTTGATAAAAGGATTAAAATTTTGAGAACGGATAATTGTCGAGTTTGTTGGCCAAGAATGCCAAGAATTCATACAAAAAGAAGATATCATACATCACAAAACATGTGTTTATACACCACAACAGAATGGTGTAGTGGAAAGACAGCACAAACACCTTCTTCAAATATCTAGGGCTTTAATGTTTCAATCTAATGTCCCTAGCATGTTTCAGTCAAAAGCCTTATTGACTGCTACTTATATTATAATTAGGTCGCCATCCCAGATTCTCAATTTGAAATCCCCTTATGAATTATTACAAAAAAGAGTCCTGATTATAACCATATGAGGGTGTTTGGCAGCCTTTGTTTTGCTACCAACACACAACCCCTAGAAGAAAAAATTTGATACTAGAGCTGTAAAAGGGGTTTTTGTAGGATATGCAGCCGGGCAGAAAAGCTATAGAGTATTTGACCTAAGAACCCAGACTCTGATTGTTTCTAGGGATGTTGTATTCCATGAAGGGGTTTTTTCCTACATGGGAAGACAACAGGATCCTGTGACCTGCTCTATACCTAATGAAGAGATTGATGAGGATAGTAGTCTACCTAAACCAGTATAAAACCTAACACAGGGTTCTTTGACTGAAGTTGAACCTTCATAAATGAGATTACTCATGATCCAGTACCCATAGGAGATCCACAAGAGTTACCACAAAACCTATATAGATGCAAGACTTTCACTGCAATGTTGCAGATAATGACTGTGATACATTAACTGTTACAGCTTTTTCTTCTGCACACTCATGTTTTTTGGCTAGACCCACTCATGTGCAGGAACTTCGGAGTTTTACACAAGCATGCAAACATGAGAAATGAAGAAAAGCAATACAACATGAACCAAATGCATCGGAGAATAACCAGACCTGGGAAGTAACTCCTTTACCTCATGGCAAAAGCACTATTGGCAGTAGGTGGTTTATAAGTTTAAACTCAATCCAGATGGAACAGTCAGCAAACACAAAGCACGCCTGGTCGCCAAGGGTTATACCCAAATAGAAGGAGTAGACTGTGTATAGAGTTTCTCACCTGTGGCTAAGACAGTCAGTCACTGTTAGGACCCTCCTAGCTGTGGCTACTTCCTTAAATTGGGAACTGTATCATATAGATATCCACAATGCATTCATTCATGGACATCTTGAGGAAGAATTGTACATGAAACCACCTGAGGGCTACACAGTACCAGAAGGGCATATAAGCAAGCTTAAAAGGTCCTTATATGGGCTCAAACAGGCTTCAAGGCAGTGGAATGTGGAGCTTAGCACGAAGATTGCCAAGCTTGTGTTCAGGCAATCAAAGCATAACTACTGCCTCTTTACTAAAGATGATGTTGCAGGTTTTATAGTGTTACTAGTATATGCTGATGACATCCTCATTGTAAGGAGTTCGAAAGAAGGCATTGAAGAAGTTAAAACATACCTCAATGAGTTATACTCCATCAAGGATCTTGGGGCGGCCAAGTATTTTCTGGGTCTAGAAATTGCAAGGAGCCCAGAAGGGATATTAGTGACTCAAATGAAATACATTAGAGATATACTTACAGATGCAGGGATAACTCAAGCCAGGCTGGTCACTACACCATTGCCAAAAAGAATAAAGTTTTCTACTGAGGCAGGTAATGCACTTTCTCATCCTGAACTTATAGAAGACTGATTGGTCGTGTTTTGTATTTAGGTTTCACTAAGCCAAATATTTGTCATGCGGCGCAGCAACTAAGCCAATTTATGCAAACACCCCGCAAGCAACACTGGGACGTTGCATTACATTTGCTGAAATACCTCCAAGGCACCGCTAGCAAGGGATTGTTTTTCCCAGCAAACAACTCCTCCAATTTGACAGCATACTGTGATGTTGATTGGGCATCCTGTGTGGACACAAAGGTCTCTCATAGGATATTGTATTTTCTTTGGGACAACAGCTCAACAGCTGAAGAAGAATATCGAAGTATGGGGACGACTGCATACGAGCTGACATGGATTTACAATCTGCTGAGAGATTTAGGAGTGAGTACCAACTCCTATTCCTTTCCTCTGCGACAACCAGGCGGCCTTGCATATTTTGACCAATCCAGTCTTCCACGAACGGACTAAGCACCTAGAGATCAACTGTCATTTAGTCCGAGACAAATATAAGGAAGGATTCCTCGCACCTAGCCATGTTTCTTTGAAATCCCAGTTAGGAGATGTTTTACCAAGACACTAATAGGTCCAGTCTTCCTGAATTTGATTTCCACACTTGGATTGTTGAATTTCCCACCAAGTCCAGCTTGAGGAGGGGGTGAAGAAATAGACGCGTTACAGGAATGTGTTTCTCCTTATTTCCCTATTACGTTTTTCTCTTTTATAAGTTGTTGTTAGTCTTGCTTTTTCCCTCTGAAATCGCAAGTGCATTTTTCTTATTTTTGGGCTGACACTTTCACGATTGTTTAGTTAGGCTGATAACAATTATGGTAGTTTAGTTCTTAGGCCCAGTAGTTGATTAGCAGTTAAGAGAGTTGAGGCTTAATTGAGCTCTATAAGTAGAATGTTTCTACTCTTGTAAACACACACTCTTTCCTTTTGACGAAATACATTTTTCCTGCTCTTTGTTCTCATTTTCTTTCAATTCCTCCATGGCAACGTTTACTCTTAGCTTCGTCTCTTCTCAATGTATATGTAATTTCTCAAAAAAGTAAGGTGATTTGTATAGATGATGTTGACATTTCTTGTGGGTGTATGTGTAAATTATCCAAAAGGCATGCATTATTTGTGTAAATAGATCATAGGTTAGAAAATGTAAATATAATTATCTCAAAATGTTATGAGATTATTATATGTTGTAGGGAAAAATGATGTTGTCTTATTTCAATTTATACTAGTAAGTGTGACACATTCTATACATGTGCATAATTTTAAAACATGAATTAAAATAAACTATTTATATAAATTGTGTTATTAATTTTGTAGAGTGAAACATTAAGATAATAACTTAATATAATTTTTTTTATTTATAAATTAATATGGACAAACTAGGATAATAAATAATGTTGGAAAAATTAAAAACAAAATGCATGAAATGAAAAAAACTACCAAAAGGTAGTTATGAAAAACCATGATGAATGGAGGAGTAAAATATAATTAATTAATTTAAAAAATAAAAAATAAATTACAGACCAGAATTAAATGAGACATCAAAAGAGTGATCTTCCTTAATAGTAAAGTATAGATAGATTATAAGGTTGATTGCTAGTTCCTTATCCACCATACTTTATTATTTTATTTTTCATATTAATAATATTAACTTTTGGGTAACAATGACACTAATTCCACCACCACCATCATCATCATCCATTAATTTTTTAAGCTCGATTTTGAATATGGGAGAAGGTAGTAAAGCAATAATTAAAACTACCAATTTTTTTGGCCTTCACATTGATCTAATAAATTAACAATTTCAATTTTGATTTGAAGTATTTAAAGCAAGGAAAAGTGTTTTTATTCCCTCCCCATTCTTACTCGTAAATTTGAAATGAAAACGATAGAATATTATTAATTGAAGTAAATCAATTATAATCAGTCATGTTGATAGACAATTACATCATACAATCAGTCCTGCCAAATATAAATAATTATATTATACTTGATTAATAATAATCACATAAATTAACTCCAAATAACACCTTACTATTATTGCATACAAACAATACCTATTATACAGTAGACCATAATCCTACGAATTGGTATAATTCAAGCTCATAAACTCTAAAATCATGGGATCTCAACCTTAACCACTAAACTAAGAGGTTATTGGTCATTCTTACTCGTACATTGAAACCTAAAGTGGATTTCATGGAGATTAGTTCGAAAAAAAAAAAAATGATTGTCAAATTACGAATAGTCTAAAACTACAATTTAGTCAGAAAAAGAAATTGACTCTAGAGGCAAATGAAAATCTCCCAATAAGGAAAAATATAATCCCAATACTTCAACGTTTTGAATTTAAATTCCACCAACCAGCATCGACAATTATCGATCCATAGAGCAGTATATAGTTAATTACTAAAATTTATATATTAATAATTGTTAATTGATATCCAAATATCATTATGTACTTAGCTGACTAACTCCAATATTTGAAAATAATTAAAAAATAAAAAACTACAATTTGATAGTTCTTGGAGAAATGGTGAGTTCATTAACTCAAAACTGAATACAGTAGAGGTTCGGATTTCCCTATTAATCATAATTAACCAACATAATCCTAATCTAAGTTATCAACTTTGTTTCTGTACAAGAAAATTTGGATAACTTCAGCTTCGTTCAGCACCACAGGCTAGGGAAATCATAGGTTGCTATCAAGAATATTTACAGATTACTCATCAACATAACCCTTATATCGCCAACAAGAATCGAGTCACAACCAACAAATTGGAAGTGACTCATTCTTACCAACTGGCCAACAAATATTGGTCTAAATCGTCAATTTAACAAAATACCAACTTAACTAAAAGCAATTTACCTTGATCTCAGCCGCATAATTTTCCACCACGAAACTCATCAACACTCGCAATATATTTGCCCTTTTCTTCCTAACGCGTGCAGGCACAAATGCAAACGCCACAAGTGCTCCCCTCTTCATCGAACAACTCACATGCCAAGGCACTTTATCAAGACCAATGCCAAGTAGTTCTACCAGCAACACATTCTTAGGATCGAAGCCGAGTAGTTCCATCAGCAACACCTGAAAAGCTTCCTCAGGGTTTTGAGATATTAAAAGGCACATCTATAGCATCAATGGAGTGGCACAAATAGGCGCAAAACATGCATACTTAAACTTCCCTAACTCAACACTTCCAGTTTCAACCTCTATATATAGGCAGAATATCCCTTCTTGTCCCACTAAAACTGCAAACAGATATACAAGATTGCCTGCATAGATCCCTTTTGGCACCTCAATTTGCAGGTGATTAACACCTGCAGTTTATGAACGTAAACGCTTACTGATGCCAGTCAAGTATATTGAGGTCCACAGTTCTAGAAGCTTTCACTATAAGACGGAAATATTCACTAATTCTCATTCTATTTAATTTGCACCAAGACACAGTTTGATTATAAAACTCATTTATTGAAATGCACCTAACACAATGTTAGTACGGCAAGCTAAGCTTTGGTTTCTCAAAAACAATGTTCAACCCAGCTTCAAAATCAGAATCTATCAATTGAAGACAAGCTCCCTAAAATTGATAGCTATCCAGCCATATGAGAACCCTGGGAAGTCGCATTCGTCATGATTCAACTATTTAAGCCTGGGAGGTTGCATACCAAACAAATATGACTTAATGTATCCTGCAAAACTCAATAACATTAGCTAGCATAACCAAGGTGCAGAGTTCTATATATCATCCAATATTTGCAGCAGTGTTATATTTCCTTAATACAGCAACAAAACATGAACTGTGATGATCGATAGCCCTTAATTAACAAACCGCATAATTTCACCACCGCGCCTGGACTGGCTAATGAGAAGATCAAACTTACATGAAAAGCTTCATAAACGCCAATCGCACCAGGTTAACGAGTAGAGAAAACCCCATACTGTTGTACAGTGAAATAATCACAACCCTTGATGTTATGGTATTTGGACACAAGAATGCTTGAATAGATAAGGATTCTGCAAAGAAATTTAATGCGGAAAAAGTTTTCTGAATCACCAAAATTTATTGCAGGTAGCGATTTAAGTTATATTCACACAAGTATCCAACAACAGGCGGATTTGCATTAAATGTAGAATTTAATTTAAATATTTCATTTTCATGTGGTAGGCAAAACTAGATCTATTTGTACAAGAACACATTGATTATGATTACCAACTGGAACATCATGAACTTGAATTCCAAAATTCTTGATAAATCCTGAAAAATGGTTGGCGGATCCCACTTAAATAAAGACTGATAATTGGGTGAGGGACTCCTACAGTATCATTTATGTGGATACGGAGGCTGGTGAGATTGATATAAGAGGGAGTGCTCCTACCATGGCAAGATATAGCCCTATAACTAACCTTGTGTTTGCACAGGCTACGTTTGAGCTTTTTAGATGGCAAATCCGGGCAATCACTTTCATTGGGACAGAACAGAGTAGTAAGGGCCTCGGCGAAGGTATGATTCAAATCTCTAGAGTTCTCTATTTCTTTATATGCAGGGTCTGACCCTATTTCTAAAAGACGAGACATCCATTTCATATAAGAATATTTAATCAATTGAAGTAAAACAAAAATGTCAATGGTGCAATATAGTACCAAAATGCAATATATCATGATGCCGCCCCTCCATAAAGAATGTTAAAGTTGACATCTTTTACGAAATAAGAAAATCTGGCTTTGTAACATTACTTTCAAATGTACCCTTTGATATATTATACTTTACCCGAAAAGAATACTGAATTAGCGCAATCTTTGAACTTTACTTAATTTGAAAAAATTGCGGTCTTTCTTAAAATGATTAACACTTAACATGAAGAATATTTTACAAGAATTTATGTTTCGCTTAGAGAAGCTATAATCGAGTTTGTAATGTTTCAAATGTAAACATTTGCTAGTCAAATGCACCACGCAAGAAATATTTATTTTTATTTGCATAAATTTAGTTTAGGATATAACTGGGGTATTTCAGGATAGAACTGGGGTATTTAAGACAAAATTGCTTCTATTTAAGGTATAGGACCCAGGTTTCTGGACAAATAAAAATAGACATGTACACATCCTTTGTGGGACGAAAGGAGTACAGACTTACTCAATACCTACTGTTAATTATGCTTTTGTGGATAACACTGGTTTTCACAAAACAGAAACCGATTCCCTCAGGAATGCTAATCGTACTTCCATATAGTATAGATATTGTTTCTGTTAAATCTTTTCTACATATCTTCTTAATTTGTCATTTAAAATTAGATTTCTAAATCTGACCAAGCACATTATGCTACCGTGTCGTCTTTGCTCCAATCACATAGACGTTAACAACCGTTAAAATGCCAACTTTAAGATTATCTTCTGCTGAGTGCTGACACAAGGGATGAACAGAAATTAATATCAAAAAATTATCAGGATGAGATTTTTAAACTAGCAAGTAAATAATGCACAAAAATGATTACGGGAACCACAAAAAAAGCAATATAAAGGTCAGGCGGGATCTTATAAATTGACATACCAGAGAAGGTGGAAGATCTTAACTCCTTTGGTCATGATCTATTGTGTTCTCTTACTTCCATAAAGATCTTCCACTTCAGAATCACATTTAAGAGGACGAAATTCATCTTGAGGTGCTGCGTTCCATGCAAAATAGCATCTATGGCATCTAAGTGTCATTCTCCTTTTCATCTGCAGAACATATGATTTTATCAGTTTCTCCAATCTCACCTAGTGAAAATTCTCAGTTTATTAGAATAAGTCCATTTGTCTTTAACAAGTAGGTCACTCTTTCTCATATAGATGTCAATGCAAAGTCCACCAGAAAATATGGTTTCTTCATATAGATCTGCTGCACCACAAGTCCGGTTACAGGAGCTTCCTCATTAGCAAAGATGACGCAGAGAAGATTTATGTCATAAGTTTTCAGCACAAATTCTGGAGGATTCAAAGACAAACTAGAACATAGAATCCAAATAGTTTGCTGTAGCAACAGAAGTGTCATCTGTCCTCCCAAAAATTTGCCATTAATGCCAACAGGGACAGCTCCATCTCTAAAATGGCAAATACCATTGATAACTCCAACACAATTTCCCTTGATATACTATGTACGTATTTTAGTCCAAACAAATGCAAACGGTCTTGGTCACGCTTATAGTTGAGCAGCTGGGCGGCACCTCAAGTTTTTCTCTTGACCTCTATAGTGGTTTCTGTCTCCAACTATAATGTGTATGTTGCCTTCTATCTCCATCAAACTCAGCCCTAGTTTCTTCTCCATTTTGCTGTTCTTCATTACTATTTGCATTTTACAAGATCTTCCCATTATCAGTGAGGAATAAACATTTGCAAGGGAAACATGACTACCATATTTTCTGGTTCAAGATAATGAAGTATCACCACAGCAGGTTATCTTACTTTCTCTATACTATTTAATCTTTGGTTAAATTATCCACGTTCTGCGTAATCACTTATTTTACATAATACCCTGTCTCAAACTAATTGCTATATGCTTTTCGGGTCTTCCAAAGTTAAAACACAATTTCCTAAAATATTCTTTTCCAGAACTACTCGGTTTATTAAGTGATGATATAAAACCGCCAAATCTCAACACTACTTTTGAAGCATAATATAAGACACAAAGATGTTACCTTTTCAATCTCATCTAAAACTCTTCACCACATCAAATGAAGTACTTTTTCTGGATTCAGTACTAGTTACTAATTTCTACTTCTAAGCAATGCTAGCCTGTCATTGTAATCAGAGTCCAGAAACGTAAACATATATACTTTGACTTCATTCAATAAGTTAAACATGGAATTTCATTTTGTTTAGAAAGGGCAATGGGATAAAACATAGCTTTTCACGCTTTTCCTTTTCACTTATCTCCAATACTTTTAAAACTGGATCTTCATCAGACTAAGAATCAACTTGGCCACTACTATTATTGGTTTGACCGCTTTCAGAGTACTTGTCGACCCAAATATATTATTTTATGTACATAAACATACATGTATTTATATACACACATGCAAGATAATATAAAAACATTAGTTACACAAATTGAACCTAATTCAATTTACAAGTAATATAATAAGTTTGAGATGCAATATTTAAAAGTTCAATAACTCAACAAAACAGAAGAAGTATACAATGAATCAAAAGAAAAAACTCAACTGAATTATAAGTAAAAACACCGCGCAATTACATGCATTGCTTATGTTGAGAATCATGAATTGATTCTCCAAATAATTGTAAAATCACAAGAGAATCACAATAATGTCTGAGTGATTCTTGTGATATCTATATTATTTGATTTTAGAGAGATTTCCTCCATTTTCCATTATCAACATGTGTAATTCACCTATATAAGTGAAGGTTATATCCTCAAACTAAGAGACAATAATATAATTTAGCCCTTTTGGCATTTGTCTCGTGGACTGGGCCGTATCTGCCAAACCACATAAATCTTATAAATAGGTAGGTGAAGGTTATCTCCTCAAACTAAGAGACAATAATATAATTTAGCCCTTTGCGCATTTGTCTCGTGGACTAGGCCGCATGGCTGAACCACGTAAATCTTCGTATCTGTCTCTCTTCACTTATCTAAATTTCTGACATGGTATCAGAGCTGGTTCATTAAAAAAAAATAAAATACTAGCATACTTTTCAGCAGCGCTAGAGAGAGATGACAACCTAGCGCCGCCGCCGCCCTCTGAAGCCCTAGCCGCTGGTCATCCGCATTGCCGCCTCGCCTTTTCCACTTTGCTACTGCAGTTACACACCTCCGTCGTACCGTCGCCGTGCCACTCCTCTTAAACCCTACCTAGCGTCGTCGCCATGTTGCTGCTGCCGCTCCCCGCCACCGACGCGCTCCTCTTCCGCTCAGCGCACGTGGCTGCGCCGAGACCGGTCTTCACGACCTTCAATCTCAGTTTACACCTAAAGTGTCTCTCGGTCTCATTCTCTGACCAACCTTCTTACTTCTGAGGGGCTAAGCGCCCTTTCACTGGTGTTTTGCACCTAAAATTAAATGTCTGACCTGATGTGTCTATTTACACTACTCCGGATGTGTGTCCATGGCATTCCCTAGCTACGTCGCCTTGACCTCCGGTCACCTCCTCTGGCGCCGCACCCATAATCTGTCTATATCTGCTATCCAAGACTTGAAGAAAAGTTTGACTTCTATTGTTCAAGTTGAACATTCCAATCAAGATCTCCACATTCAACTTGAGGGGGAGTGTTGAGAATCATGAATTGATTCTCCAAATAATTGTAAAATCACAAGAGAATCACAATAATATCTACGTGATTCTTGTGATATCTATATGATTTGATTTTGAGAGATTTCCTCCATTTTCCATTGTAGACATATGTAATTCACCTATACAAATAGGTGAAGGTTATACTCCCAAACTAAGTGAGAATAATATAATTTGGCCCTTTGGCATTTGTCTCATGGACTAGGCCGTATGGCTGAACCACGTAAATCTTCGTGTCTGTCTCTCTCTGCACTTATCTAAATTTCTGACGTGGTACCAGAGCAGGTTCTAAAAAAAAACATAAGCCTGCTTTTCAGCAGCACTAGAGAGACATGAAAGCCTAGCGCCGCCGCCGCCGCCCCCTGAAACCCTAGCCGCTCGCGGTCACCCGCATTGCTGCCTCACCTCTTCCGCTTTGCTACTGCAGTTGCTCACCTCTTCCGTCGTACGCCGCCGTGCCGCTCCTCTTAAACTCTACCTAGCACCGTGGCCTTGTTGCTGCAGCCGCTCCCCTCGTTGCTGCCTCGCCTCTTCTGCTTTGCTACTGCAGTTTCTCACCCCTTCCGTCGTACTGCCGCCGTGCAGCTCCTCTTAAACCCTACCTAGCGTCGCGGCCTTGTTGCTGCTGCCGCTACCCACCACCGACGCGCTCCTCTTCCACCCAGCGCACGTGGCTGCGCCAAGACCGGTCTTCATGACTTTCTATCTCATATTACACCTAAAGTGTCTTTCGGTCTCATTCTCTGACCGACCTTCTTACTTCTGAGGGGCTAAGTGCCCTTTCGTTGGTGTTTTGCACCTAAAACTAAATGTCTGACCTGATGTATCTATCTACACTACTCGGGATGTGTGTCCATGGCATCCCCTAGCTAGCCCAAGAGTGCAGAAATTTTCTGTTCAAGAGCGTGTGTGACGTCGCCCTTGACCTCGGGTCACCTCCTCCGGCGCCGCATCCATAATTTGTCTATATCTGCTATCCAAGACTTGAAGAAAAGGCTGACTTCTATTGTTCAAGTTGAACATTCAATCAAGATCTCCACGTTCAACTTGAGGGGGAGTGTTGAGAATCATGAATTGATTCTCCAAATAATTGTAAAATCACAAGAGAATCACAATAATATCTAAGTGATTCTTGTGATATCTACATGATTTGATTTTAGAGAGATTTCCTCCATTTTCCATTATCGACATATGTAATTCACCTATACAAATAGGTGAAGGTTATACTCCCAAACTAAGTGAGAATAATATAATTGAGCCCTTTGGGCATTTGTCACGTGGACATAGGCCGTATGGCGGAACCACGTATATTTTCGTGTCTCTCTTCACTTATCTAAATTTCTGACAACTTAGTATTTAGGAAGTAAGATATATATCAATGAATCATAAGCGAGCAGTAACAGTAAAGAAGCAAAAAGGATTCATCACTAGTTTCCCATTTTCAACCAAAAATACAGGGTCAAACTGGCATTCGTTTTGACTAAATCATGTCGGTTCTTTAGGCTGCTTGAGTCAGCCAATCAGGTCCGATTTTGAAAACATGCTTTCTCCACTAAATCCAATATCCAAAGGGAGAAGCAAGAAAATTGGAAAAGGAGACCACAAGATATTGGATCAGTGCAACAGTAAACAACAGAATATTGGATGAGTGCAGCAATAAATAATAAAGGCCAAAATACAAACCATTCGAGCCTGGCCGGTTTCTGGATTCTTACCAGTAGATGTAGTCACGTCAGTAGAACCAACCAGTCACAGATTCAGATTTTCGCTTCCAAGGTCTCTCGCTCTTTCCTCCAACAACGCCAAGTTCTTTGAATCTTTTTGGACTCCGATCTTAAATGTCCCCTCAAATCCAGGAAGAAAATCATAGCAGGGTTCTCTTTTGACATTTTGCAGAGGAATTCCGGTCACAACACCCGCGTCGCTTGAGACAGAAATCCGTCGCACCACCGGAGTCATTCCTAAAGCTCTTACGTTCTTCTTTAAGAGTTTCCTGTTGAACTGGAACATCCATCTTTCCCACTTTAACTCTACCTAGCATGTCGATATTCATATCGACCTCCGCGTGCTCATCCCCCTGCTTGCGGCCATAATTGGCGTTGCATGAAGGTAGTACTGAGAACTTGGCTCCCGTATTACCCAGGCAGTCAGAGGAATCTTGTTTTAGACGATGAAATACTCCCCAAAGGAAGTACTTCCCCTTCCAACCTGTAGAACATCCAAATATCCAACACTAAACCCATAAATGCTGAAGTTCTTAAACATTTGATAATGACAACAAGTATCACACGAGGGGATAGAATGGAAACAATAAAATACAATATGAGCCACAGTAAGGGAAAAAACATATAATATCATCAGTGCGCATGACAATCTAAATAAATTTTTGGCACTTCATTTCTGACAAAGCCAATATACTCTTTCATCTGAAGACAAAAGGAGTATGAAACTCAGACCACAAATGAAAGAAAAGATAAGCCTTCTTTAAATTTTAATTCTCTTATTCTCACATTAATCAATGCCATTCTTGTCTCCAGGATACCATAGACCAAGGACCAGAGAAAAAAAAATGAATTTAGAAAGAACAAGGCAGGCATACATATCTAGAGACACATAAACTCACGTTGACAATCAACAGGGAGAAGTTTGGATGTAAAAACAAGAAGCTCCACGTCGTCAAATTGTTTCCTCAACGCCAAGTTTTCCACACTAATAGTCTCCAGCAACAAGATATAATCATCAGACCTACAGAAAAAGAATCAAATAGTATGGTATGTTAGTATAAAAAACTGGAATGACAAGTTGGAGAGAAGGTGTCTGCTATAAGCCATGAACAAAAACAGAGGTACACCTCTCTCTGTCACTTGGAAAGAAGTACAGTCCAATGTCTCTTCTATCTGGAAAATACTCCTGGAAAAAAATCTTCCAGATTTTTTTGCAAGAAACCAATTCAAAATGAAGTACTTCAGGCATTTGCTTTGAGAATCCATAGACCTTTCTACGAACTTGGGAGGGAGAATGACCTTGGATGTGAAGGTTCAGTTCTGCATGTTTAAGATCATCATGGATGCGGAAACTTCCCCTAGTAAAAAGAAACGTAAAAATTAGTATGTGTTGAATTTATCTGTAATATAAACTGTAAATGATGCAGACGATAACATACGATTGTATTGCAGGATAAAATTAACATGGCTGGGTATTTGAAAGCAATCATGGCTGGCAATTTTTTGTGTTTAAAACAAGTCGACCATCTCTTGGAAGTCCGATGATAAAAATACTGGATCCAGAAATCACTAAGGACAACCATCATGCCAAAGGCTTGCACATTGGCCAGATAGCAAAAAAAAAACAAATAAATTCTTTCTAATCAACAGTAAGGCTCTCGGAGATCCATGCTTAAACGTACAGGGCCGGGAGATAAGAGAACCCTCGTAAAACCAATTCTGTTTCCATCAGAAATTGGGCTGAGAAGGGGGAAATATAAGGATTAAGGCCTAAAAACACAAAAAACTGTCAGTGTTCTTATTTTCAGCCCTTGTCCATGAATACACGACTTTCTGCTGAAATAACTGTGAATGTAAAACACAAAAACTAATTGTCCTTTCTTAACCTTTTTACTGTACTATAGAAGGGAAAGTATTACATATATACTTCCTTCTGGATTGTACCAACAAGTGCTTCCCCCCATGTACAGTAAGTTATGCTCTCCCCCTTCCCCCATTCCTTCCTCTTTTGACTCATTGAACCAAACAAAGTCTTAGATGGCTCAAGATGCCTGCACATGTTTTCCCGAAATCAGTTCTTTTCTACACTTGATTCTTAAACCTATTTCCTTTCCCTTGGGGGTAAAAACATGACATCATAATGTGTTCATTAATGTTGGAAACAAGGGACAAGTAACATAAGTAAAAGAAAATTACTGTTAGGTTTTGTTTGCTACTGCTAATAGGTCTCCAGTCAAAGGTAAGTCTGATATTTGACAAAGAATAAGAAACTTACTTCCATGAAGGGCTCAAAGCAGGAGTCCATGAGCGTCTCTCAAAATCAGACACAAGATTTTCCTTCCCATTCTTAGCATCAAAAGTCCTTAGCTGCTCAGGAGTACATACATTACCACCTACAAATAAGATATACAATAAGTAAACAGCATTATGAAATCATAATTCAGTTCCTCTAAAAACATTCAACCAAATTCGAGCAGCTTAAAACCGTAGAGTTATGACATGAAGGCATGATATTATGCAGGTGTAGATCAGTTTATTTTTCTCCTTTCCTGGTAATTTTATTTCTCTTGCCACATCTCATGTGTGCTTGTTCATGGAAACTTTGACTTTTTTCCAATATCAAACTAGAAGGTACTACTCTCCTTTGAAGCAAGAATACCTGAAGTTAGTAAAATATTAGTTAGACAAGTTTATTCTTAACTTTCATCATACCATTCACTTGTTAATGAAATCTTATTCTACATCTGTTAAGAAGAGGAGAACTAATATTTTTCATAATATAGTTTCTTCCAAGTTCTATTTAAAGGACACGCAACTTTTTTATGCAGCCTTAATTGAAAACGTGATAATCACTAATCATCATATTGCATGCAATAAATTTTTTAGTATTTATCCCAGAGACCATAATATGACCCCTTGCAGAAAATATATGCAGTCAATTAGTAATCATAAATTCAAAAGTTTCTCTCATTAGCTCATAAAATCATAACCAACAGGGATTCCTTTACAGGATCATTAAGAAAAATGTATTCCTTATCACATCATAAAATTAATATTCAGACAGAACTCCCTAATTAAACTATAAATTGAAAATAGCTGCAGTTTATCCAATTGGACAAATATATACAAACATAAAGCAATCAGAATTAAGAAGTGAATGGCCAAACGATCAATCATATAATGGTAACTGGTGGAGCATCAGATGATGGAGAAGATTCATAATCCGGCTTCTTTGTCACTCTCTTGCTTTTGTTTGAGGGAATTTATGTTCTCCAGGATTCTCCTTCTGTCCTTCAGCATATGTATATTTACTGGGACTAGAGCCATTTGGAGACTGTTCACCATCACACTTGCACATTTGGTGGAACCATATGGAAGTTCACATATATTTACAATATTCTAAGACATGATACTCTACTGAAGCACTAAACCAAAATTCATACGAACCTTTTAAATATATAACAAAGAAATAAATTCCAGGTATAAATGTGGGTGGTTGTCATGTACTTGTATTTATACATTTATTTGAATATATATATATATAATGGTACTGAAGATTTTCCATTGAGACAACCAAGGTGCTTCTCGTGTTCTATAATATGTATTTATGTTTATTCTACTTCACTAAGTTTTATATGTTGGAGCAAGCAAAGAGTTCGCTCTAACAACCTCCAACATATATCTTATCACCCAATATTTTATCCGGTGAAAGAAAGCAAAATCAAACTAAAACAACATTTAACCTAATATTAATGCATATCGATTTCCAAATTACTTATGGCTTCAAAAGCATCAGAAATAAGTTAACAAAGAATCTGTGCATCTTCAAATAAACTAACATACAACATAATGATAAAGTGAGCATCTCTAGTGTCCTCATTCTTTTCTATATTGCACTACTTATCTGTGCATTATGCATGGGATATAATGCTAGTTGCAATGAATCACTGATGGATGATGGAACCCATAATTGATATTTTCATGAAGCTCATCACTAAACAGCTACTAGCAGGCTTCTGGAAACAAGATAATCAAATGAAAAGAATCCTATTTGTTTCAGAAAGGAAACAAATGACTATTTCATTGCATCATGAGATAAAGGTAAAAATAAGAAGCTGCTATTCTTTTAATACTCAAATCCTCCCCCTAAAGCTTTGTCCAGAAACAAAGAAAATGCAAGTTTTATCTTTTGTCCACCCCCTGCATCCAATAGTTAATGTAAATATGTGTAATCACCTGTGAGTTTCTTGGATTGTTGATGTTGTAGTTGAGGGATCTCCATATTGCCAAGTCTTTGAGTCTTTAATTTTTGGGAAGCTCTCTTATAAAGATCCTGCTGGGGGAAACTTATCTGTTCAGTTCTGGGCCTGATAGATCTCTGGGATCTATTTCCCCCCTTAGGTTGCAGGAAGCTTGAGTGGTGAGAAACCTTCAAATTGGACAAAGACTTCATGGCTCCTGAAGCGAGTTTGATGGCTTCTTCAGCCAAGATGTATTTAGTCTTCCCAGTGGCCACCTTCTTTTCGCCAATCAGAAGAAACCTTCCTTGATTCATTCAGCCCTTTTTTAGCCTCAGCATGCAGTGTAGCACCATTATTCACTTCCACAGTGTTGGCCAACTTTGATAGGCTAGGCAACTCGCTGGACAGAGTAGATGCTGCAGACCTTGGTTTAGAGCCAGATTGACAATCTTCACTCAGCCCTTTTTTAGCCTCAGCATGCAGTGTAGCACCATTATTATTCACTTCCACAGAGTGGGCCAACTTCGATAGCCTAGGCAACTCGCTCGATAGAGTAGATGCTGCAGACCTTGGTTTAAAGCCAGATTCACAATCTTCACTCAGCCCTTTTTTAGCCTCAGCATGCAGTGTAGCACCATTATTCACTTCCACAGAGTTGGCCAACTTTGATTGGCTAGGCAACTCGCTGGAAAGAGTAGATGCTGCAGACCTTGGTTTAGAGCCAGATTCACAATCTTCACAGAGCCAGTCATCGCGGTGCTCCTCAAGAAGGATTTTCATACAATACCTATGATTAAGATTAATAATTATGCTGTGAAAAACAAATAAGAAACTCAAAACTGACGAAAGGAATGACATAATACACAAATACAGCAGATAAACCAATACAACCAAACAGCTTTCCCACCCATGCCAGCATGCTACCAAAGACATCTCTGCTTCAATATCCACCCAATCAATTAACATGCCAAAGCAGACATGCACGCAAACAGATGACCAGCTAGCAAGTGATGGATGGAGGGCTAGAGAGGCACTGAGGGAGGGAGGGTGTACAAGCAAGAGAGACATAAAGTAATGGACAGAGTGGGAGATCTCACATATGCTCGTTACTACTTTTACACTGAGAGCAGGCAATTAGGGCTTCTTGTACACCAATGTCACCACATACGTCACAGTATTTTTCCTGCAGATAGAAGATTTAGCATCAAGCTCCTTATAAGTGAGTTAACTTTATACTTGACATATAAAGACAAATGACTATAGAAAGCTTAGATATTTGCATCGACTGTTGAGCGCCTATTAGATTAGATTACAAAGCAATAAACAAACATCTTCTCCATCATCTAAAAGTATCAGACACGGAACTCCACCACTGCAAGAATTAATCAGGAAAACAAAAGGAACTAATTTACTGAGTAATAGAATTACCAAACATGAAAAAGGAAATGCAATGACTGACAAACTTAAGGTAATAATAATGATGAAGTAGAAATTGCAAAAGGGAAAGAAATTTTATGCCTTATTCATATGGTATAGCACAGACAAATGTATAAGATGTTGAAACTTAGTGATATCCTGTAAGATGTGAAATCCAGTGCGCAAAACTAACCAACCCACAATCAGCAGTTATGACTAAGCAACAACTGGAATGGACTATTGTTGTCATTCGCACTCATGAATGTAAAAACTAAAGCTGAATCCTTTTCAACTCTCTAAGGTACAAAAAGCGAGTCCTAGACAGTTGTGGACAATTCAATTGGTGATGCAAGGGAAGAGTTATTGACAACTCATCAAATACTTTTAAAATCAAACTAACATCGCCTGAGTGCAGATTCACAAAAGGGTGTAAAGGTCCTTCACAAAAGTGGGGTTTCTGATCCATCCCTTCCAGAAGTTCTCTCTTGAGGACCAACGCATTTATGGTTACTTACAATTTGAAAAGCCAAGCATCCGAAATCAAAATTTTCCTAAATTCTTTTTCTTCCCAATGCTTCCCTTTAGACCAAATAAAGCATCAGAACACTTCAGAGAGGACATGAAAGAGAAGATGTAAATATTGTAAGAAGCACAATACAATATGATTTTCTCACTTTCCTTCCCCACTTCAGTTGGAGGAAGCAAAGCATTGCTCTTGGATGGCAGCATTCAGAGAAAAGGTTATGCTCGGTGCACAGAGTCCAAAGAAACAGCATAAACAACCTGACCATAAGTAAAGAGAGCGATCAAAAGCTGCGCTACAAATAACTGATGGGTGGGAAGGATCTCCCCCTTTCAATTTTTGTTAAGCCTTCGATGGAGGAGAAGTGAAGCAAAATTGCAAAGAGATAGTTCACAAGGTAAGCCTTTAGTCACACACCAAGAAAAATGTGGACTTGCACATTATAAAATGTACAATAGTCTCAATGTTCTTTTGATAAAAAGGATAAAACACACCTTGTTTTACAGTAAATGCAGATCAAAGTTGATTTGCCTACTCTAGGTAGTTTGTCTGTTTTAACTCCTATTCATTAACCATGAGTGATTTAATCTGGAAATCACATCCACAATCGATTTGACCATGTGGCGTGCATTTAGAATCATTTTCAGGAAGTACATTAGCTAAGTTTGACAAGCATAACTCATTGAATATTTAGTACAGTTCTAAACAGATTGTAGGAAGCAAATGAGAACTTTTAACTTTACTACATGCACGGAGAAAAAAAAAGAAGAAGAAAAAGGATAGGGGGTGGAGGGAGGCCAAAAAAGGATGAAGCTGCACTACGCAGCCAAGACAGACATACAAGTCATTACAAAAGTAAGTGCCAAAGCACTTCTGTAGCTTCAAAACATGTGTTTACTTTCGAAATGTTAGTGAGAACAATTACCAGCAAACTAGCAAAGAGTCTTGCCTATACCAGTTATGTAGAAGTGGTTAGTTGCCAAACTCATTGAAAAGGTCAGCAAAAATACATTTCGGACCCGTTTATTTGGCAAGGAATGTCATGTTTTACAGGAATCTAATTCCAGAGTATCATATTATTTTTTTGATAACATTACTTCAAATTTGTGAAAGGAAATATATTGCTCAAAGTTGGGAATATTGCACCAAAATCAGGGAATATAAATCCTAATAATTTGGTGGCATTCTTATTCCATGTCATTGGAATCTACTAATATAGACTTCTTCTTAATTTTCTTTATCATTCTTATTTCTTTAATCTCAATTTGTAATTTTATTATATTTTAACTTTTTATCTATTATATTTATATAATTGATAATATGTTTGTGTAGGTATGTTCAATCTAAGATAGATATATATTTATATTTTGTGCGCAAATATGCATTCAATATATTTTAGATTATTGTGATAATATTATATATATTAGTATAAGCATAAATGCATACATATACATATATATGTATGACGAGGACATTTTTGTCAACTTATCAAAATATAATTCATGTTCCCTCGTCATAAATGGTATACCAAACATTTGAAAGAATTTGGATTTATGTGCCTATTTAAATCGGCTACACCATCCAAACACTTGAAAATGGAATATGATGTTCAGCAATCAAATTTCTGAAATTAACTTTTTTGTATGAGATTCCATTCCCGTCAAACAAACAGGTCCTTGTAATATTAAGTTGGCATCACCAGTTGCACTATATAGTGGATGAATAGTAACATGAAGTCTCGAACCAAGTTTAACCCAATAATGCAGACCATCCATCATATACGTTGCACTTGGCCTACGGCTCTATAGAACCATGAAATGATTTTGATTTCCTGAATGCGGATGTACAAATTTGTTTTAAATAGGAAAGGTTGGACACCACTTGATATTAGCATTGGACTTGGAATTTAGTTAAGAAAAATAAATATTAAATATTAAAAATTCTCCCCCCCCCCCCCCCAACAAAAAATATAAAATAAAATAAAATAACGGAACATAAATTAAATGGGACCAATTTTCTTGAGTGGAACCATACTATTGAATTATATCTGCTTAGTATTTCTATGGATGGTCATCTGACTAATGATCCTCCTACGGATGACTCTAGATTGTCCTGGGTTGCGAAGATGCTCGTTTGGATATACAAATTCATAACTCTATTGATAGTGAGGTGGTTCGTCTGGTTACTCATTGCAAGACAGTGAAACAATTAATGAATTATTTGCAGTTCTTATATTCTGGAAAAGGAAATTTCTCTCGTATCTATGACGTTTGCGAGAATTTCTACAGGGCAGATAAAGGAGATAAGCCTTACCAGTTTTTATGGACTTCAAGAAAACATACAAAGAGCTCAAAATGTTGCTTCCCTTCAGCACTGATGTGGAGCAACAACGAAATCAACGAGAGAAGATGGTTGTTATGAGTTTTCTAGCTGGTCTTCCGTCTGAATTTGAGACTGCCAAATCTCAAATTCTCTCCACTTCAAAGCTCTCCAGTCTAGAAGATGCTTTTCGGAGGGTTCTCCATAGAGAGAATACGTTACCCACTCAGCCTAACAGTGTTCTTATTAGCCGTACTACCACATCTGACTCAGGAAAACAACACTGCAAGAATAGTGGCAAGAGCATGGGGTCGGGGTCCATCAACTCTGATAAGAATACAGGAAATCGCGGACAGGAGCAAGCAGAAATTGTATGTCACTATTGTCATAATCGAGGTCATATCAAGCGAGAATGCAGAAAGCTGCAGTATAAGAAAACTCAATCTGCCCATATTGCATCTAGTTATGAGAACTCTGAAAAATCTGTTACGATATCTGCAGATGAGTATGCCAGATTGACTCAGCTTCAAGAAACAGTGAAACCACCATCCGGTCATGTTACTGCTCTTGTCAAGACAGGTAAAATCAATACATGTCTTGTTTCCTCTTCCTCAAAATGGGTCATTAATTGTGGTGCTACAATCACATGACAAGTAATCCCAGTTTACTTTCTAACTTTCAGCCACATAAATCTGCCACTCCCGTTACTTTAGCCAATGGTTCAACATCCAGTGTTATTGGGTCTGGAACCATAAATCCTACATCATCTCTCCATTTATCATCTATTTTGAGTCTACCACAACTATCTTTTAGTCTAATTTCTGTCAGCAAACTTACTCGTGCCCTTAATTGTTGCGTCTCATTTTTTCCCGGTTATTGTTTGTTTCAGGATCTCATGACGAAGAAGATTATTGGTAAGGGACATGAGTCTGACGGTCTCTACATTCTTGATAGAAAGAAACCAAGGTCTATAGCCTGTGTCAGAACAGTCTCTCCCTTGACACACATTGTCGATTAGGTCACCTTTCACTTTCTATGTTAAAGAAACTTTATCCTCAGTTTTCTAACATTAATTCGTTAGATTGTGAGTCTTGTCAGTTTGCAAGAAACCATCGTCTTAGTTCTAGTCCTAGAGTCAATAAGCGAGCTACTACTCCCTTTGAGTTAGTACACTCTGATGTTTGGGGTCCTTGTCCAGTTAACTCTAAAACTGGTTTATGATATTTTGTTACCTCTGTTGATGACTATTCTAGAATGACATGGCTTCATTTGATGAAAAATCGCTCAGAATTATTTTCTCATTTTTCTTCCTTCTGTGCTGAAATTCGAACCCAATTTGGTAAACCTGTATAAGAAGTGATAATGCAAAAGAAAACGTTTCAGGAAGTTTTCAAAAATAAATGCTTGAGCAGGGTATTCTTCATCAGACTTCTTGTTGACACCCCTTCTCAAAATGGGGTTGTTGAGAGAAAGAATAGACATCTTCTTGAAACCTCTAGAGCTTTGTAATGCCAAATGCAGGTTCCTAAATGCTTATGGGCTGATGCTGTGTCTACTGCTTGTTTTCTAATCAATCGCATGCCTTACTCTGTTCTATCTGGCGATACTCCTTTCCACACTCTATTTCCAAATAAGCAATTGTTTCCCATAGAACCAAAGATATTCGGGTGTACCTGTTTTTTTCGGGATGTTCGTCCTCAAGTTACAAAACTTGATCCCAAGTCCTTAAAGTGTAAGTTTCTGGGTTATTCCTGTGTGCAAAAAGGGTATCGGTGTTACTGTCCTAGTCTTGGTAAGTACCTTGTATCTGCTGATGTTACCTTTTTGGAACAAACACCTTTATCTTCGTCTCCAGGTTCTGTCAGTCAACGGGAGGATGATGATTTGTTAGTCTATGATGTCATACCAAATTTGGGTCCACGTCCCTCTACACCAGCTAAGCCTCCCATCATATATACCTACTCGCGTCGCCCACAACCGCCTACTTCTGACTTGGTCCCTGAGGCTCCAGAATCATGTCCTGATAAACCAGTATCTTCTTCATCAGATCCGACCATCCAAGATGATCTTGATCTTCCTATTGCTCAAAGAAAAGGTAAACGTGCATGTACCTATCCAATCTGTTCAATTGTTTCCAACAATCATTTGTCTTCCTCTTGTGCTTTTCTTACATCCCTAGGCACTATCTCTATACTTAAAACTGTTCGAGAAGCATTAGCTCATCCTGGATGGCGGAATGCTATGATTGAGGAAATGAATGCTCTAGATGTCAATGGTACATGGACTTTGGTTAACTTACCTGCAGGTAAACAAGCAATTAGATGTAAATGGGTATTTACTGTCAAAATTAATCCCGATGGGTCCATTTCTCGATTGAAAGCTCGCCTTGTTGCTAAAGGATATCCTCAGACTTATGGAGTGGACTGTCATGATACATTTTCCCCTGTTGCTAAACTTTCTTCTGTCAAGCTATTTATCTCCCTTGCAGCAACTCATGACTAGCCTCTACATTAGTTAGACATAAAGAATGCCTTTCTTCATAGTGATCTACAGGAGGAGGTATATATGGAGCAACCACCTGGTTTTGTTGCTCAGGGGGAGTATGGGAAAGTTTGTCGTCTACAAAAATCTCTATATGGCTTGAAACAGAGTCCTCGGGCTTGGTTTGGCAAATTTAGCCAGGCTACTGAAAAGTTTGAGATGCAGAAAAGCAAGTCAGATCATTCGATTTTTTATAGACAATCAGATAGATGTATTATTCTGTTAGTTGTATATGTGGATGATATTGTAATCACAGGTAGTGATTCTACAAGAATTTCGTCTATGAAGTCCTTCGTTCACGCTCAATTCCATACCAAAGACTTGGGGATGTTAAAGTATTTCTTGGGAGTTGAAGTTAGCAGGAGTAAGAATGGAATCTTCCTACCTCAAAGGAAGTATGTGCTTGATTTATTGGCGGAATTTGGAAACTTGGGTGCTAAACCATGTAGTACTCCAATGGTTCCTAATTTACAATTAACCAAAGAAGGTGAATTGTTTGCATATCCTGATAGGTACAGAAGACTTATTGGAAAGCTGAATTATTATTCCGTGACACTTGCTAATATTGCTTATTCAGTAAGTGTGCTAAGCCAATACATGTCATCACCAACTGTTGGTCATTGGAAGGCGGCAGAACAAGTTCTGCACTACTTAAAAGGTGCTCCTGGGCGTGGAATCCTATATGGCAATCATGGTCATACTGGGATCGAATGTTTTTCAGATTCTGATTGGGCAGGGTGTAAGGAAGATAAGAGATCTACTTCGGGATACTGTATCTTTGTTGGGGGAAATTTGGTTTCATGGAAGAGTAAGAAACAAAACATAGTCTCACGATCAAGTGCGGAAGTTGAATATAGAGCTATGGCCAGATTGTGTGTGAAGTCATATGGGTATATCAACTCCTCGGTGAAGCAGGAATTAAGTTCTCAGTACCTGTAAAACTATGGTGTGATAATCAAGCTGCACTTCACATTGCTTCCAATCCAGTCTTACATGAACGAACAAAACATATTGAGATTGTGTCACGTTTTAGCTGAAAGTGCGACTTTAAATGGTGACCGTCAGATGAAAGGGAAAGAGGGCGACCGTCCGATCAAATCAGATACGGAGATTAAAGAAATTAGGGGCGAGGGTTCAGGGGACGGCGTCGTTTTGGAGGACATTAGGGCTAAATCCCTAATTCCCGAATTGGTGTCGAACGATAGCATTTTAGAAAAAGGGAAAAGCAGCCGACAAGTCGACACCCGTCAGCTGAAGGGAAGGACGTCTGCGGCTCTCTGAAGTTAAAGCTGGGTTCGAGCCTTTCTGTCAGCAGCTTCACCAATAGTTAGCTTGGAGATTTCTCTTGCTTCATTTAATTTATTCAGACACCTTTTGTAAACTTTGAATTCAGGAGATTAGGGTTATATGGTGTAAGCTGAATTTTCTACGCATTCAATGAAAAACTACAAGTTCCCTGCTTCTATCTTTTCTCTTCTCTCTCTCTTTTTCCCTTATCCTCCTCCCTACTTCCCCATTTTTCCTTACTGAATTCTGGAAAATTATTCAAAACATTACATTTGGCCTCAGAGCAATACGGTCCTCGAATTTTAAGCAATGGTTGAGGGTACTAGATTGAAAGAAGCTCCAGAAATCCAGAAAAAGACTGAACTTATGGTTGTTGAGGAAAGAGCAAGAAAGCAAGCTGGTGAGGAGCAGGTTCACATTAGACTGGATAAGGTAGGAGAATCACATGATGGACTGCAATCTGTAGTTTTTGGCATGGAAAGTGCTATCTCAACCATGCACCAACAGCTCCAGAGTTTAGCAGAACAACTGCATATTTACCATAGAGACAAATCCATATTGGGAGAAGGTCCACCCGCATCTGCAGAAAGGGGGTCTTCCTCTAGAGCAGCTTATCAACCTGCTAATGTGAATGAGAACACAAACACTCACAATGCTGCAACCTACAGTGCTTTACATCGCATGGAATTTCCCCTCTTCAATGGAGAGGATGCTATAACTTGAATTAGAAGGTGTTTAAGGTATTTCAGTATAATACCTATACCAGAAGATCAAAAGGTTCCACTGGCTGCAGTTTACCTGGAGGGAAGAGCAGAACGTTGGTACCACAACCATGTGGAAAAAAGAGGGATAGCAACTTGGAATGAACTGGTGGTAGCTGTTCTAGAGAGATTTGAGAATTTGGATTATGAGAAAGTGGTTTCAGAGTTCAATAGGCTGGAACAAATCAATGAGGTGGATGAGTATCTGAAGCACTAGAAGATATGGAGGAACCAATGCGCATATTTAACAAGAACCTAGATGAAGAGTTTTTCATGATGAAATTTATTAGTGGGCTCAAAGAAGAGATAAAAGGGTATATAGCTAACATGAGACCCTCCAATATGAACCAGGCAGTAGTTCTGGCCAGGAAGCAACAGGATGCCATGAGATCCATTATCAAGAAGGCCCAAGGGAATCAAAGGAACAATCAAAGCAAGCCCATCCCTAAACCTCAAAACAAAGCACCACCTTATAAGCCATCTTTCAGACCTAGGATAAGAACCAGAAATGATAACCCTTATCCAAGGAGGCTGTTGAATGAGGATGAACTAAGGTTCAAGAAGGAGAAAAACTTATGTTACATCTGTGATGAGATCTTTGTGCCTGGGCATAAATGCAAGGAGAGGTACTCTTATATGCTGATGAGTGAGGAAGAACTTAAAGAGTATGGAGAGGATACTGGCCAACAAGAAGAACTGAATGAAGATGTTGAGGAGGAAGACATCACCATTTCACTGCATGCTATGTGTGGGAACATTGGCAGTGGCACCTTAAGGGTCAAAGGGGTAATTGATAGCAAGGAGATTCACATTTTGATTGACAGTGGTAGTACCCATAGCTTCATTGATGAGAAGGTGGTCAGGGCCTTAGAGGTACAAACTGAGTACACTTCACCTATGGCAGTGAGTGTAGCTGATGGATACAGGCTGATAAGTAGGGTGATATGCCCAAGACTCAGCTGGGAAATACAAGGGTACCATTTCACCTATCCAGTGAGGGTGTTGAAGCTTGGGGGATGTGATTTTGTACTGGGGTGTGATTGGTTAGGAGCTCACAACCCTGTGGGGTTAGACTTTCACCAACTCACAGTAACTGTCAACTTAAAGGGTAGAAATATTGTGTTGAACACCTTACCTCATAAAGCTGATCTTAGCTTGATGTTAGTAGACTCCCTGAGTAAGTTACTGGGGAGAAAATCTTATGGGATTTTTGGACAACTATTCACTGCTAATACCTCTGAGGAACAAGGATCTCAAGACCCCAAGATTGTAAACCTCCTCTTGCAATATGAAGAAGTGTTCCAAGAACTTAAAAGCCTACCCCCTGAAAGATCCATTGAACACAATATTGAACTAGTTCCCGATGCAATTCCAAGAAAACAACACCCATACAGATATGCATATGGTCAAAAGACTGAGATTGAGGACATTGTCAGGGAGATGTTAAAAAGTGGGATCATTAGAACTAGCCAGAGTTCTTTTGCATCTCCAGTGCTATTAGTGAAGAAAAATGATGGTGGTTGGAGACTGTGTGTTGACTATAGGTATCTCAACAAATTGACAGTGAAGCATAAGTTCCCTATTCCCATCATAGATGAGCTACTTGATGAGCTTCATGGTGCCAGATATTTCACCAAGGTGGACCTGAGGTCTGGGTACTTCCAGAGCAGGATGAAGAAAGAAGATGTGTCCAAAACCAACTTCATCACTCATAGTGGACACTATGAGTTCCTTGTCATGCCCTTTGGGCTCTGCAATGCTCCTTCAACATTTCAAGCCTTGATGAATCAGGTTTTTGAACCATTCCTTAGAAAATTTGTGTTAGTTTTCTTTGATGACATTCTGATCTACAGTAGAAGCTTGGATGATCATATACAACATTTGAAAACTATGTTGGATCTATTGAGGACACACCAACTTTATGCTAAGAAGAGTAAATGCTCCTTTGCTCAGTCGCAAATAGAATACCTTGGTCACATCATATCACATGACGGGGTAGCTACAGATCCTAAAAAGATAGAATGTATGAGAAGCTGGCCAATCCCAACTAATGTTAAGGCACTAAGGGGTTTTCTGGGATTGACAGGATATTACAGGAAATTTATTAAAGGGTATAGAGTGATTAGTAAACCTCTCACCACCTTGCTAAAGAAGGAGGGATTTATCTGGAATGAAGAGGCTGAAGCAGCCTTTGAAAGATTGAAGAAAGTGACACTGCACCTGTATTAGCCCTGCCTGACTTTACAAAATCCTTTGTAGTGGAAACAAATGCAAGTGGAAAAGGGATTGGTGCAGTCTTAATGCAGGAAGGAAGGCCTATAGCTTATTTAAGCAAGGCACTAGCACAGAAAATCATAGGGCTATCCACCTATGAGAAGGAGCTCTTAGCACTTTTGCTGGCAGTTACTAAATGGAAGCACTATCTGCAGGGAAACCATTTTGTTATCAGGACTGATCAAATGAGCCTAAAACACTAGCTTGATCAAAGAATTGATTCAATCCTACAACAGAAAGGAGTGACTAAGTTGTTAGGACTTAGCTATGAAGTCCAGTATAAGAAGGGTAACTCAAATAGAGTTGTTGATGCTCTATCCAGGATTGAGCATGGATCTGTTGAAGCTCAATTCAATGCCATCTCCACACAGATACCTATGTGGATGCAGGAGTTGCAAAACAGCTATGAGGGAAACACCCTATTTCAGACAGTCATTCAAGCCAAGGCAGTGGATGATCAAGCCTACCCTGACTACACTTTTGAATCTGGGATATTGAGAAGGGGAGGTAGAATCTGTGTTGGGAGCCATAGGGGAATCAGAGAAAGGCTCAACAAATTTCTGCATGATTCAGCCTTAGGGGGACACTCAAAGATGAATGGAACTTACCAGAGAATTAAACCACTATTCTACTGGCCTACACTGAGGGAAGAAGTTCACAGATGGGTGAAGGAATGTGAAATCTGTCAGAGAGCAAAACATGATAACAGTGCCCACCCTGGACTCCTTCAGCCTCTACCTATTCCTGACCAAGCATGGTCCTGCATATCCATGGATTTCTTAGAGGGATTACCCACCTCTGAAGGGAAGGATTCCATCATGGTGATTGTGGATAGACTCACCAAATACTCTCACTTTATTGCCATCAAACATCCCTACGCAGCTGCCACTATTGCTAAGGTTTTCTTTGATCACATATTTAAGTTGCATGACCTACCAGTCAGTATTGTGTCTGATAGAGATAAAGTGTTCACCAGCAGGTTTTGGAAGGATCTCTTCAATCTGGCTGGGGTGTCTCTAGATATGTCTTCAGCATACCATCCACAAAGTGATGGTCAAACTGAAAGGGTGAATCAATGCCTTGAAAATTACTTGAGGTGTATGTGTCATCAACAACCAAAGAAGTGGGCACAGTGGATAACTCTGGCTGAATTCTGGTTCAACACCTACTTCCATACAGGCTTAAAAGTCACTCCATTTCAGGCCTTGTATGGTTATCCACCTCATCAATTGGCCATTGGACCTTACTTGCAGAGCCATCATGCAGAGGTAGAAGAGCTTATCCAAGAGAGGATCAAGGTTACACAACTTTTGAAGGAAAATTTGCATCAGGCTCAGAATAGGATGAAGCTCTTTGCTGACAGAAAGAGATCTGAAAGAGAATTTGTTGTGGGTGATGAGGTTTTCCTCAAACTGCAGCCTTACAAACAAACTACAGTTGCATTGAGGAAGCAGTTGAAGTTGTCTGTGAAATACTTTGGGCCGTATAAGGTGCTAGAAAGGATAGAAACGGTTACATATAAGTTGGCACTGCCCCCTAGATCCAAGATACATCCTGTCTTCCATGTATCTTTGCTGAAGAAAAAAATAGGATCCAAATATTTTCCCTCCCAGGAGCTGCCTGAATTTGCTGATGAGGTGTTCAAAGTGTACCCCATATCCATCCTAGCTCGAAGATTGGTGCCAAGGAACAATGTGGGGGTTCCCCAAGTACTTATACAATGGTCTCATTCTTCACCCGAACAAGCCACTTGGGAGGATTACCATGCAATAGCTGCAAAGTTTTCAGATTTTGATCCTTGGGGACAAGGAAGAAAAATGGAGGAGGGGCTGTCACGTTTTTAGCTGAAAGTGCGACTTTAAATGGTGACCATCAGATGAAAGGGAAAGGGGGCGACCATCCGATCAAATCAGATACGGAGATTAAAGAAATTGGGGGCGAGGGTTCAGGGGACGGCGTCGTTTTGGAGGATATTAGGGCTAAATCCCTAATTCCCGAATTGGTGTCGAACAATGGCGTTTTAGAAAAGGGAAAAGCAGCCGACCAGTCGACACGCGTCAGCTGAAGGGAAGGACGTCTGCGGCTCTCTGAAGTTAAAGCTGGGTTCGAGCCTTTTTGTCAGGACCTTTTGTAAACTTTGAATTCAGGAGATTAGGGTTATATGGTGTAAGCTGAATTTTCTACGCATTCAATGAAAAATTACAAGTTCCCTGCTTCTATCTTTTCTCTTCTCTCTCTCTCTCCCCTTCCCTTATCCTCCTCCCTTCTTCCCCATTTTTCCTTACTAAATTCTAGAAAATTATTCAAAACATTACAGATTGATTGTCATTTCGTTCGTGAAAAGATTCAACAGGGCTTGATCACTACAGGTTATTTGAAAACTGGAGAACAATTAGGTGATATATTCACAAAGGCTCTTAATGGGGTTCGGACTGATTATCTATGTAACAAGCTGGGCATGAGTAACATCTATGCTCCAGCTTGGGGGGGGAGTGTTACAGATTCTATATAGGCTGATTTGTAGGCATGAGATGGTTAACAATTATAGGCTGATTAGTAGGCTAAATAATAGTAATTAGAGAACTAGTTTTGTTTAACTTATATAGGATATTATGTTTCCTAATATAGGATTTCTGTACTTATATACATAGTCTTTTAATCGATGAACAAGAAACAAGATGATCATTCTCTATTTCTGAGAATAACAAAGGTCAACCATGATCATGCATGTAGTTAAATCCATACTACACTAGGTGCTTTGTGCACTGAATGTGTGGATAATTGTCGCATACCCCTCATTTTCAAACATAGGATGTGTGTCAATCATCAAATTACCTAGTCTCACTAAACATTTGGTGTAACATTTATAAGTCAGTCTGCATATTGCCAAAACAAAGAAAGAAAATCTGACAAGGGCAAAAGGCTATGACACATTGAAAGTAGTACATTTTGATTTGCTACCTCTAATTTATACCCAAAGGCATGCCTCAATATAGTGTCATCCATTCTAGATAATAGTAAAGGCAAATACAGAAAGAACAAAGAGAGTTAAAGATAGAATGAACACCAAACAACAAAATATTATATGATTTGCAAAAGCATGCAATAAATTTCTCAATAAGATACAAGAAACTTTATCGGAGCAATAAAGAGCCCAAACAAAATCATAACAACTTTCAAATGGGCCAAGATGATACTTTTCCAACTTCTATGATACCTATTGGTAAGGATATTTAGTGGATTAAACATTTTCTATCTAGAAAAGAAAGAAAACAAAAGAAAACTAATTTTAATAAACATGTTAATGACTGTTAAAACATCCAAAAGTGGCTTGCAAAATTCCTCCACATCATTTCCATTTTGAAAAATTACAAAGCCAAGAAAGTACAAAGATTTAACCACACTGCTGATATTCTTTTTCTTCCATAATTACAAAATAAAAAAATTTACCAGATGGAGCCTCTACAGCAACAGTTCATTCACAGACCAATTACTAACTCAAGACTTTATCTCGGTAAAGAACCCATTTGCTTATTAGGTTATGTTTCTCACGCATGCACATTTTCTATCAAAAATTGCAGAAATGCTCAAATAAATATCAAAAAAAGAAGTAATTGAATTATACACAACTGAATAACCAGTCCATTTTTGTTTTCAAGAATCAATCATTTCATACTTTGTAAATCCCATTCTGAAAAGTCATTCAAGAATCCATTTGCAAGGCACACAATAAAGTCATTTCTTCACAAGTTATTTTACATTTCTTCAACAAAATAAACAATTAATTTTACAGAACCTTTAGGTCCCACCCAACACAGCAACTTGCTCAAAAGAGAGATTATAGGGGACGAATTATCATACTGAACCAAACGGAATGGAACCGAACCAAACTGAAAGTTCTTGGCATAACGAATACCTAACTGAATTTCCTAGTTTGGTTCAATACGTCAATTAATCAAATTTTAAAAAATAACAATAATAAAGAAACAAACGGTAAAAGTGTTGTACTTTTAAAAAGTGTTAAATATGTATTAACACGTATTAACACTTTTTCATAGTGTAAAGTAAGGTAATAAGTATTATATATGTATTGATGAAGAAAAAATTTGATATTCGATTCAATTAATTGGTAACCAAAATCAAAATCGAACAAAATATCAAAATTCTGCAAAACTTCTACCGAATACCAAATCAATAACAATTTGGTATTTGATACAAATCAAAATTTCGATTTCAACACAATTAGATTGGTTTTTTGATCCACCCCTACTATATAGCAACCCCCTAACCCCATTTCACAATGTTTGTTGCCCTTTGCATCCAGAAGGCAAGAAAAGCTAAAGACAAACTATCAGTATATTTGTACTATTTATCTATTCTATTTATGTTCTTGGATCTCTATGAATAACTATTTTCTTAATTAATGTTTCTTATTTATGTTCTACAACTCCCATTTTCTTTTGCTTCTTTCTCTTCAACCCCTCCTACATGTTATCCCCAGTCATAAATATTTGTTTCTCCTCCAATTATGTTAAGTAATATATCTCTCATGTACTAAAATATTTTCTTCTTCATTTTTTAAAGAGTAAATACATAAAATACAAGTTTCTGTAAAACAGTAATTCATAATTTGTATGCATGCCACACACCTTAATCTATACTATCCAGGCCTATTGGTGCGTTTTTTAATACATTGATAAAATTACCCCTGTTTAAAAAGATAATACCAAATTAACTTTTTTGTCTTTCTCTATCTTTTTCCTTTTTCCACTCATCTTGGTGTTTGTTTACTTTTGTCCTCCCTTATCTCGCTTTCATTATCTAAAGTTTTATTTTTTATTTTCAATTATTGTATTTTATTTCATTTTACTTATTCTTTATTTCACTTATCACAAATCAATAAATACTTAGATAATTAAAAAGAATATCCCATAACAAATTTTAATAAATATTTAAAATTTAAAATTTAGAAATCAAACAGCCGCATCATCGAATGTACAGATGATGCTAGTATATATATATATATATATATATAATTAAATAAACACGCATCTATATATATCTACAAGCATGCCACCGTATTCAGTGAGATCCATTTATAGCAATCAGTAAAATACTAAGGGAAACAAATCTGAACTTTCAAGTTTCAACAACCACACCATTACTTTTCTGATCGCGGATATATATATATATAGACACACACAAGCAAACTAGGGTTTCTTTAGGGTTTTCTCACCATGATGTGGGCCTGAGACATTGACAGCGAAAAATGTGTGGCGCCGGCTTTCTCTGAAAATGTGTGGCGTCTGAGCCCTCAATTCTACTAATTAATAATTCTTCAGCATCACTGACTGCATGTTCGTGAATATATCTGCGACTGTTTCTGTGTTGTGCGCTAGTGAGAGAGAGAGAGAGTGAGTGAGTGAGTGAGTGAGGGGCAAGTCTGAGTTGTATATACAGATAAGGACAACACTTGACCAATCACATGTAATCAGTAGTTAAGACTGACATTCCACGAATAAATTTAAAAATTTTAAGTCCATTGAATAGATGGGTGGTTGTTTCGTTTTATTAATTTAATATAATTTATTTTATAATTTTTAATTATATTAATGTATCGATTAAATTAATATACTATTTAATTATTTAATTTATTAAACTATTAATATAATCATATAATTAATATTTTTATAAAAAGAAAGGACAAGACTTGGACCCGCTCCAAGTACTAGACATTTTGTTTTGGTTGTATTGATTTTTGTGTATATTTTACGTAAATGCGTTGGCTCTCTAATTATACAAATACTCATTATTTTTTGTAAATTATAAATATAATTTTTAAGAGGGTGTTGATATAATTTAGAAAAATTATAGCTACCTCTCTTAAGGTTTGATATAATTAGAAATATCCCTCGTTGTTTGAAAAATTACAAATACTCTCCTTGGGGGTTGTAACCGTCTAACAAATAACCAAATTTCATCTATTTTATGGGTGAACTTACCAAAATGCCCTTATGCAGTTTATTTAATTTTTAAAATTCTTTGAATGTTTTTGGACTACAATGCGCAGGAAGAAGTTCTTAAGTGTTTTACACAGATGAATTAATAATGCAATTTGCTTTAGCTGATTTTTCTACAATTTAACAAAAAATTCAAGGGCAAAATAGTTAATTCAAGCCTTTGCTTGAAAATTACAAACCTCGTAGGGGTATTTGTAATTTTTCAAACAACGAGGAGTATTTGTAATTAGTCAAACCTCATGGAATTTAGATGTAATTTACCCTATAATTTATCAAATAAAGAATATTTCTAGTTACAAGTACAATATCGGATAATGTATTTATATTATTCTGAAGGATAATAATATTTATATAATTAAACTTAACTTCACAGCGCCTAATGTTTTGGGTAATCAATCAATTTATAAATTTTTTCATGAAAAATTGTTTATGTATTTGTGGTGTGCTGACCAAGAAACAAAGTAGTGGGAGATAGTTTTTTATTGGTTGCAATGTGCAGGGAATATCTTGGAGTAGTGTATTGTTGAATTGGTACTAAAAGTGAATCAATTATACTATATATTAAAATACAATGAAATTTATATATAATCTATTAAATAAAAAATTGAAATTATTTAGTAATTGTTATTTGTGTGTACGGACATTTTCTATACTCTTTATATGAGTCATTTTGACATGTAGAAAATTAATATTTTTTTCTTTAATTAATATCTATATATCTATATATATAATCTGTTGTTCAAACTATGGGTTAAGTTTAATGCTTAAGTCCTTGCTCCAATCTCAAGCCATAGGTTTCTTTCAAGCTAACTTGCATTTACAAAGTAGGTTATACATAACCAAGTATGTTTTAGTTATAGCCGTTTGATGCTTATATTAGTGAGCTCAGTATGAGATGAAATCGGTAATTTTAAATTTAGTAAGAAAAAAAAGAACTTGAAATTCGGGAATTATGCATTTATAGTAGTGATTGAGTTGTATGATTCGTCGTAAACAACAATCAATTATTAGTCAAATAGTCATAAAGACCAAGTATATTATCAACTGGCATTGTGACGAAATAATATATTCAAAGTAGTCAATCACTTTATTTAAATTAAAATCTGCGAAAAAATAAAATAAAATTCAATTTTCTATTTCCCAAATCATTTATACACAATTGTCATTTAGACCTGTCAATGGACGGGTAATACCCAGACTCGGAACCCATTACAATAGTTAATATCATACCCAAACCCTATAATTTTATATTAGATCTAGACCCGGACCCATACCCATTGGAATAAGTCTTTTGAGTATGGGTAGGGTCTAGACCCTAAAATATCCGTGGGTATGGGTATTGAACGGGTAAATTTTAAAATTCTTCAAATTTGTAAATTTTTTATATATCAATCGACTCGATTTACTTGTCATGTAAAATTAGTTAAGCTCGACTAACATATGAAGATAGATTTGTTTGAATTTGAATTGCAAAAACTCATTAAATTAAAGTTGAACGCAATTTCAAATTAATAAAGAAAATGTACCAATGATCTCTTGGCTTGGTGGTTAAGGTTGAAGTCCCATGACTTTAGAGGTAATGGGTTCGAACTCCACCAATGTGTGGGAGGATAGTCTACTGTATAGCAGGATTGTGTATACTGTAATAGTAAGTGGTTGTTTAGATTGAACTTATGTGATATTTTGATCAAGTTATGATTGTTCTAATTGTTGTAATAGCCGACAGGATGGATTGTATTCAATTTATTTCAATTAATAATATTCATCGCTTTCACTTCAAAAAATAAAAAATATGTATTTCTAAGTTAAAGCCTACTTTCATACTTATTTTTTCTTACCGTTTTTCAATTTATGTTCATATCTTGAATCTATGTAGATTATATAATTGATTAATAATGATATTTGAGCAAAGTCAAGATCATTATTTACATTTCAATTATCGATGTTCGATTTGCAAATGTTGAAAAAATGAATAGCTTTTAATTTATTTTATCGATTGCAAATTCATGGAATATTTTTGTTAATTAATTTTGTAATATGTTTTGATGATATCATTATAAAAAAAAGTATGTATAATGCTTTATCACTTTAACAAATTAATATAAGTAAGACCCATATTGGACCCAATTACTATGGGTATAGCATGGGTAAGACCCAACGGGTATTATATGGGTAGGGTCTGAGTAGGGTCTATAAATAATAACTATGAGTATTTATTGGGTTCGAGTTCGAGTAGGATAATGCTTGCCCGTTGATAGGCCTTTTGTCATTAATTAGTTGGAGTGCTAAAATGCAGTCGAGCATATAATAATATGTTAGCCACAGTCGCGGTACAATTAAATTTCGTTTCAAGTATATTTTAGACAATATGGCAACTTAAATAATAATAATTAATTATTATCATTATTACTCATGTGTACCAAATTTCAATAGCATTACAATGGTCAAAATACTTTCATGAAAATTTTAAGATTAAAAGAGGACTAACTAGCAAAATGGGGGTTAACTCTCTAAAGTTTAAATCAATAATGTTCTTACTGAATAGATAATGGAAAAAGGGCCATTTATATTTTTATTATCAAATAAAAAAAATTTTACATATATATCGCCAACGCAACCCATTTTTTATTTTCATTTGTTGGGTGTGAGCTGGGCTCGCGACCTTCGCGATTCCTTCCTTTTTTTTTTTTTTGTTTTTATAGTTTTTTTAATTTAATTATTTTTTAATTATTAATTAAGGTTATAAAAATAATAATTAGTAATTAATTATAGATACTTAATAATTAATATTGATTATTTATAATTTTAAAATTTAAAATTTAAAATTATATTTAATAAGTTTTATCATTGGCGTCGATGTTCTTTTCTTTTATCACTTATTATAAGAAAATTCACTATTGGTTACACATTTATTGGCTATGGATTAAAATTAATTAATATTAACAGCTATATTATCAAACATAAAAAATATATAAAATTAGTAATAATTATAAATTATGATAATGATCATCAGTCTTATAAGTATGTCGTTGGTATTGGTATCAACCTGGACAAGCAACGTCCTGGTAAATAGTGGTGTGTTATCTCATAAACATATTTTATTCTAAATATTTTTTTTTTATTTCCACATGCACTTAGGCGACGACCTAGGGAATAGCGATAAAAGCATAATTATAGAACCGACGGATATTATTAAAATTTTGTACTTATATTTTTTATGTAAATTTTTAAATTGATTAGTTAATACAAATTAATTATTAAGCTGTATAATTACAATGCCCTATAGTAAATTATCAATTAAATTAATTATAATTAGTAAATTAATAAAATAATTAAATACAAACATACAATTAAATAAAATTAATTTAGTTCAATTGTATATTTTAATTTAATTATTTTAATAATTTAATAATTACAATTAAATTACTTCATTATAATTAATATAATCAAATAAAATTAACAAAATAAATTTAGAAAAAAACTAAAAACTAAAAGCCCAATTATTGACCAAGGGTCGCTAATGCAGATAGCGACCCTTGGTCGTGACCCAGGCTCACAAGCCTGGGTCATTTTTTTAATAAAGAAATAAAAATAAAAGGCTGGTCGCTAGTTCAACTAGCGATCAATCATAAAAATATAAATGTACCGCTTCCTGCAGTATATTTATATTTATTTATATTTTTTATAATATAAATATAAATGAGCCAAAAAAAATTTAAATAAATATGAGAATAATGGTTGAAAATGATGCTAAAAGAAAACTGTGTGGAGTGTAAAAGTAAGCTAAAAATAGTTTAGAAATCGAGGAACTTAAAGAGCTACAGTTTGATGGAAGATGTTACCGATATGACTCAATTTATAGGCGGTCAGGGAGCAAGATTCGCAAGGTGGTTAAGGTGGACCATACACCGTTGAAAAATTGCACATGTTAGCTACTCAACAGAAAAATTGATTCATGATTTAGACTTATCTAGATAAAGATACGACCTTTTGATTTAGCTTTATCTAACCTATCCAATAATTTGGGAATCTGTTACTTACCTGCTTAAATAGTTGATTTCAGTCGGATTATTTGGCGTTAGTTGAAGATCTTTTAGTATGACGTGTCATGGGATGTCAGCGGCATGTGACGTGTCGTCCCTGTTGTATGGTGACTCACCTTGTTGTATTGGGCTAGTTTCTTGGGCTTGTCTGGTTACTAAGGATAAACAATATGTTATGGGCCTTGACACCTTGTTCATGGGCCAGCATGGTCTGACCCATTGGGCTGCTCAATAGGGACTCACTCTCTTATTTTTTAACTTTGAGAAAAGTATTTGAGGGAACATCAATTATCTATACTATATTTACACTATAAAGAGAAGGATCTTATAGATACAAAGTGGTAGTTTTTATACTACTAAACTAAATTCTTATAATATCAAAAACATCATTCAACTTCTCAACTCATGTAATTGAATTAACTATCCGATTAAATTCCTTTAGAAAATTAATTCTATGCAATTACTGTACTAAAAAGTTAAATTTACTCACATTTTGCTTAAGTTTATTGTTAATTGAAATAAAAATAACATATTAGTATTTGTGTTGCATGTATATATAATCGACCTTATCAATATAATAAATATTCTACGTACAAAGTTTCAATTTTTAATTTAGTGTGAGTAAAATTTGTATTGATAATTAATGCATTAAGGTTTTATATGTGAGATTGTAAGACAATGATAAATTATAGCAATAAATTATAAGTTTCAATAAAATAAAAATATTACTAAAATTTATGTGCGTATGTATTGCGTGTCATAGTTTCCAGTATAATTAAATAGGGGTGAATTAGTGTCTCAATCATTTTGGTATATCAATTTAATGTATAATTTAATTGATTAATTTATTTATTAACTTCCCACCCACACGCTCTTTGAAATCCCCAACCCACTATCTCCAACGACAAAACTACCTTAGTAAATAAATATTTATTATCAACTATTTTTATTTTTCTTTCTCCCATTTCAGATTTTATCTTTTAAATTATATATTTTTATGTCAATTATTTTTATATTATTGTTTTCTCTTAAACAAAAATAATCTCTCCATTATATTTCAATATTATATTTGGTATGCTTTATTTATGAAAAAATTAATTAAATATTTTCACACACATCGAACGGTGCCACGTAGCTCTAGTTATTGTTATTTGTCATTATCCAAGATGAAGAACGTTGTGTTTTAAGTGAGGTCTTAAAAATTAAAAACATATGTTTGCTCCCATCCTTTACATTTACTATGTGGAAAAATTTTACTTTTGGTCCCTTAATTATATCTTCATTCAATTGTGATACCGTTATTCCAACTTATTAATATTTGTACCTAATGACCAAAATTCAAAATTCCCATTTTCCTCTTATAAATTTATAAAATTTTTGAAATCTCTTTTTTTCTTTTTCTTTTTTTTTAAGTGACAACGATGAATATTATTAATTGAAGTAAATCGATTACAATCAATCCTGTCAAATATTAATAGAGACAATTACAACAATTATATCTTAATAACAATGAGCAAACTCTAATGTGTTCTATCTGGTCTGTTGACGGTCGGTGGACGGGAAATTGGATTTGGTGCCCAAAACTCCCTCCAACAATGAAATCCTCAGGTTTTAGTAGGAAGATAATGGTAGGGGACCAGATTTGATGAATTTTAATAGGAAAAATGCAAGCAATCCTCTTATAATATTGTAAATGAGCAAATTACCTCATATGAAAAATAAAATAACAATTCACTTTCTTGTGTTTTTTTAAAATGAATCAATTTACTCATTCCGTATTTTTTAAAATGGAGCAATTTATCTTCCTGTCTAGGAGGTAAATTGTTCCATTCCAAATAACACGGACAGATAAAATGTTATTTTTTTTATAATGGAGTAATTTGCTCGTTTATAATATCACAGGAAGATAAATTACATTAAACTCGGATTTTAATAACGCCAAGGACTAATATTGATATGACCTAAAAATTAGGTATCAAAAATTAATGGATGACATAGTTAAAGAACCAAATGAGAATTAATCCTAATATTGTGAACTCGAATTAATGAGAGGATATTGGGGATTTCTGAATTTAGGTCATTAAAAATGTGGCTGGTGAGGAATGATTTAGTTGGCCAAAATGAGGCTCCATGATCATGAGGTCAAATGTTTAAATCCCACCAATGCATGGAATGTTGGTTTACTGGTCTACCTTAAAAGTAGTTGTTGGTTAGTTATAAATATTTGACACTAATAATGTATATTTCCATCCTTTTTTTAATTAAGATTTACGATATAAATATAATCGATCGATGCACTAAAAAAATGACCATTAAAATATTGGAACTGGAGTAATAAGTTCCCTTCTCAACCTTAACACGTACCTACAAGCACACTTTAAGCGAGAGAAACCAAATTCAGTGAATTTTAAAAACATCATAAACAAAATCGATCCTACCTAAACAAAAAGTACCAAATTTAAATTAATGACAGTTAAAGGACTAATTACCCCATATTCATCATAAAATATTCATTTCCTCACAATCAGATTTTAAAATCCAACAATTATTATTTATTTATAAATTTAATGTTACTATTAGTATTGCCCCAAGAATGTCGTTTATGGGCCAAAACATCTATTTATAAACAATTGATGATCTATCACGCGCTGCCCGCTGCCCGATGTGAAATGACAAATCATGAACTCTGCGCCGTAAACAGAATAATAAAAAATAATATTTTTTTTTCAAGTGCTAGTGCCTTTGCTTTAATAGATTCTTTCTGCATTTTACGTACGTGGCACACTTAAATATGTGTATAATTAATTTTAAATTTTAAATTATTTCTTTATAATTTTTTTACCACTAATTGTTATAATTATTAATTAACATTGGTTAACTCATTGGTGTTTGATATATTAATATAAATATTTGATGGGCAAGAGTTACAAGAAATTAAAGAAAAGATTATCGATAAAATAATTAAGCGATAATTTTAATATTATCACTAATTATATATTAAGTGACATGAGTTTTTATATTATCACAATAATGAGTTTCGTAATTTTAATAGTGATAACTAATTAATAAAAGTTGTCGCTAGCAAAACTTAGCAACCAAAAAAACAGTGCATAAAGTTATCATTAAAAATTATCAGTAACGCATTGATGGTGATAATCTAGTGACAGTAAATTATCAATTGTTATTTCAACTATGTCACGAATTATTTACTGTGACAACTTTATGTAAGATTCTTGTCACTATTAATTATTTCGGTAATTAAACTTAGGGTCAATTACATCCACCTCCCATGAGGTTTGGCATAATTACAAATACCCCCATGAAACTTGTAATTTTTAACCAAAAGCCTGAAATTGATTATTTTGCCCTTGAACTTTTTATTAAAATTGTAGAAAAATCAATTGAGGCAAATTGCATTATTGCTCCCCTGTATAAAAAATTTAAGAAACATTTCCCTGCGCATTGTAATCCAAAAAAAATTTAAGAATTAAATAAAAATAATTCACTGTATAAGGACATTTTGGCCAATTCACATAAAAAAAAAATAAAAATAAATTATTTGTTAGGATTACAAACCTCAGGGAGTATTTGTAATTTTTCAAAAGAGTATATTTGTAATAATACCTCAATAGAAGTAGTTGTAATTATCCTTAAACTTAAACACCGTTTATTCCACTTCTTAGAGAAGAATCATCTTTAGAATATATAACCAAACTTTGATCTATAAAACTAGGAAATCTCAATTAAATCATATCAAATTTCATTCTTTAAATAGTATAATAAAAAATATAATCTACCCCAAACATACCCTCAATTATTATGGTAAAATAAAAAGATTACTTAGGAACTAATTTTAAGATTGAAGATGCACTAACATAGAACTTAGGCACAACAATAGATGTTACAACAAAGTTATGATAACATAAAGCCAAGTTTCAAGCATTATGGTCCTAAAGATAAGACCCCAACATCCACTACATTACAAATTCAAAAAAGAATCAAGAAGCCCATCATCTTTCACTATGAGAGGGGTTGAAAGAAGAGAACAAAAACCAAAGGTTGTCTCAAGATCATGATCATTTTCCTCAACATCATCATCATCCTTTGACATGAATCTTGAAACATCCAAAGCCAACCACAACTTCCATCCATCCATCCCTATCAAGCTCACCAGAAAAGAAGGGTTGATGATAAAGTGAGGATCATGGAGGAGAAGAGGAGGATGCTAGTCGGGAGCCGGTGACCGCCTTTGCTCATGTCGGTGTTCATTCCTGACGGGCCTAGGCCGCTGTTAGCCCCTCCTAGAACACCGGTTGTAGGGGTGTTAACCATGGGGGATCCGCCAGGCACGGTGGTGGTGGGCGTGCCAGAGACTGTGGTCGTTGGTGTTGTTGATGTCCCTGGAGTGGTGGTGGTAGCACTGGAGAAACCAACAAAAGAGTTGGAGTTAGGTATGAATCGTCTCCGGATGAGTGAATTATACTTTTCATGTGATTGGTTAAATCGAATCAATATTGATTTGAGAAACCTTTTTTAGAGGAACTACAAAGCATATTTTGCTAGAAATTTGAATTATGTTATGTACAATCTAAGTGTGAATAAGTACAATGTTCACACAAGGGGAAAGGAGGGGCCACAAAATACTATTTAATTTTCAATAAGACCCCCCCCCCCCCCCCCCGCCCCTTGTTGTCTCTCATCACTCTTTCTCTCTCTCTTCAACTTCCCTTGAAGGTGGGCCCATCACACATCCCCTAAACCTAATTGTTCCCCAGCTTCTAAAATGACCATTTTACCCCTATTCAAATGTTAAACAGCCAAGCACACAACAAACATTTCCCAAGGCAACATATAAACAACAATTTTCATTGTAACTCTCAGGATGTCTTAAGACTCCGAACCCAAGACAATCACAACCATCCATGTACGATGAACATACATCATACACCAATGATTGTGATTGTCCAAGACCCCAAATCTAAGAACCTGCTAAGAGTTACTCAACATTTCATCTATTACAAGTGGAATCCATTCTCTAGCAAGCAGTTACAAGTTCTAGCCTGCAAGACCCTGTTTGGCTTCCTCTATGTGGAAAAGAAAGATAGGCCTATTTGTCATTGCCAATAAACTCTTGAAATACCCATCACAACTTTTTGACCTTAGGAACCATTAAAGTACCCTAAAGTGTGAAAAGGGTTATAAATAAAGCAGCTAAATAGAGAAAAGTACAATGGTATCTTTCAATAAAGTGATAGATTCAAATTTCAAACACCTAATTTTACCCTTGGCAATGAACAAGAAAGAGTTAAAAAAGTTGCATTGGATCCTCTCCATGCCAATTATGCATTTGCACCATCTTTTCAAGATTGTGCAAATTTGCATATTTGTTTCCCCTATGGAAAAATTCAACATGAAATTCGAATTCGTGTTTGGATAAGAATTTTCCCGATAGAGAATAAAAACTTTAAGCAAAGAGATAACGACTAAATCCCAAAGATCGAAACATTTCTTGTATGATTACTTTGAATGGGAAGACATCACCAAAACTAAAGACAAAAAGGAAATCGCGTTAACGATATCAAAAGTGATAAAGATACTCCGCGTATATTGATGATGCTATGCAAATCATTGAGGTAAAGAAATCACAATGGAAATCAATGGATGAGACTGAAATCCTCCACAAAGCCATTCTTTGTGAAGAATATTTGGCTCATAAGATGCTCTCCCAACTAAGATATGCTAACACAAAATACCTTTCAGAACAGAATCGAACATTAAAAAACACATAAAGCAGCTAACAGTCTAACACAACAATCTTAAACATTGTATAGAAAACTAGAAGGAAAACAATGAGTAATAAGAAATGATATCTTTACAAGTAAAGTTTTAACATAGCAGTTGCTGACAATGTTGGTGAAACCAACATATTAACTGTCAATGATCCACGTCAACCGTGTGTTTAAATAAGTTTTTTATACACATCGCGTGTATATGTGAATCGCAGCACGAGAGATGCAGCACTAATTTGCAACAGAAGATCCGGGACTGCTCCTTCATCGGTCCCGTGTTCAAAAACAAGAGTTCTCCATTCAAAAACACCGTTTTCGCTTAAAGTAAACGTGCGACCAACGTAGCAACTCTTCTTAATCACTACACTAATTTAAAGGGTAAAAGTGCAAGGACTAAAGTGTAAAAGCACATTCAAGATGAGGAATTCAAATTTGAGTCTCCATAGTGAAACTCAGCACACAGACAAAGCCAGTTGATAAATGCAGTCTTGGTAAAACTTCAGAGACTTTAAAGATTGAAATTTGAAACGGGGTGGGCCATTTCGGACCACAGCTGGAGGGCAACATTGGCATGACACGAAAAGGTTCTCAGAACCAACAGTGAAATGTCACATTCATGGATTGATATACCATTAATACACTGCTCATAATACAGTAAAAAAGTAATCTTTTTTTTTTTTACCATTGCCAAATTGTATACAGAAAGTTCTTACCTTGCAGAAGCAGGATACATACAACCAGCTGTGCCTGTAAATCAACCAGGAAAGGAAACAAAAACAAGAATTAAAAACTATGAACCAGATCTACAAGTGTACATATTTCCAAGTGTGAAAACAAGAACTCACTGGGGTCAGAAGTAACAATGGTGGCAGTGCCAGAGAAATCACAGGCAGTAGGTTGTTGGCGATTTTTCTGGAAATAACTGTTGACAGCATAGCTGCAGTGAGCCCTGACGGTATTCGGGTTGAAACAGGGTGCGCCTTGATGGGTCGGGTTGCAGTCCGCCCCAGCTCCACATGCATAGTCCAGAGTCTTTTGCAGGACTGCATCACTACCGTCCTTGCAAATACACCATGTGGCACCTATTCACATAATAAATCAAAAAAACATTTCCAAGATTTCATTTTTTCAATTCTTTCTTGAGAAACAAAAGCTATAAAAATTTGAGAAATCCATAAATGCAGAAAGAAATGTAGCTCCGGTGAGAAAGATGAGCTAATCAGGCCATTATCCGCTGATTTTCAGCTCAAACAGTGAATTAAACACAAGAACAAGCTCTTATCTTGAAAGCCCACAATTTTTTCTTGAAAACAAAGCGTTGAAAAAATGTGGGATGAGACTCAAAATCTTGCAGCTTTGAGCTGAAACAAGAAAAGGGATAAATGGGCAGTGAAAAAGCTTACTTGAGTGACCAGCCATGGCCAAAAGGAGCGCCACAAACACCAAAGCAACAGCCATTGAGAATAGGGAAAGACTGAAATGGGATCAAGCAGAAGAAGAACAGGAAAGAAAATGGCACTGCACAAAAATGATAAGGCCTGGAGCAGCAGAAGATAATTGGTAGTAGGGAGAGTGAGTATAAGTGAGTGAGAGAATTTCTCTTTGGTGAGTGTTTAAGACAGAGAGAGGAGAGAGAAGGGAGGGAGAGAGAGAGAGAGGAAAAGCAATTGGTAGAGAGAATGTATGTACAGAGTGGGGGTGTGGGGAAGAAAGTGGCCCAGGCTGGTGAGTTGGTGTCGGCTTGTGAGTGAGGAGTACTTTTTTGGGGTGTGTGTTTCTTTTTTTTTTTCACCTTTTTTTTTCCTTCTGTTTTTCTGGTTGCCCTTTTCATGAATTACAGTGCTTTGATTTGCTTTGATAAGTACAGTGCTTTGATTTAAATTTTAACTCTTTTTGTTTGGTTGTGGGGAGTATGTGTTGGAGAGTTTTGATGAGAAGATGCTTCTAGGTTTTGGTTCAAAATTAGAACTAATTTATTGTATTTTTATGGGAGTAAAGTTATGCTATGTATTACCATTTCTAGAGTGATGGATTTCCCATCTCCTTTTTATTTGAAAAGAAACTATTGTGTAGAAAAAATTAATGTAAGAATTTCATAGTAGCGTAACGGCTATATATTGTACCATCGGTACAGTAGTTTGGTGGTCGAATTTTCAGTTTTCGGTTTGAAAGTTATAAGTTTGAACTTCATTAAAATAATAGAGCTCGTTACTTCATGTTGGGTTTATTATAATATTTAATAGGGACAATTACATTTATAGTTTATACTAATCATTTTCATGCCTTTTTCATAATTAATAAAAAGGAAAAAATGCAATTTTGGTCCATTAATATAGAGGTGGTGGCACTTTGGTCCAGGGCTTTTTGAGAATAGCAATTCAGGACATTATTTTTGAAAAAGTCGCAATTTTAGTCCACGGGCCCTAATTTTGCCGGATTTAGTCATGTGATTGGCATGCGTCCTGAATAAATTGGGATTTTTTTAGATTTCGACATCAATTGCTGACGTGGAAAAAATTGCTCTGTGGAAAACATTGCCACTTTTTGAAAAATATTGTCCTGAATTGCTATTCTTAAAAGGCCCTAGACCAAAAGTGCCACCTCCCCTATATTAGTGGATCAAAATTATATTTTTCCCTTATAAAAACCACCACTGACGCAGAAAAAGGGTAATTTGTGTTATGATAATTGACGTTACTGGGGGTGTATGTGTAATTTTTCAAAAAGCAAAGGTGATTTGTATAAATAATATTGATATATATCATGGTGTATGTGTAATTATCCAAAAAACAATATAGTTTGTATGAACAAATTATAAACAGCGGGTGCAAATATAATTATCTCTATTTAATAATGGTGATTGGACTTGATACACCTAGTGTGTTAATGGGATTGTGATGATTGAATTAGGTAATATGTTTCGACGAGCTCCCATAGAAAGTTATTTCATACCAATTAATTTTCCTTTATTGGGGTAGCCACAATGGGTCAAAACCCAAACCAACGCTTCATTTACCAAGGAAAAATGAATATTTTGTAGCAATTAGATTCCCTTAATTGGACTAATGTAATGGAATACATTCATACATAGAAAATTGATTACTAAGAAAGAAGACGATCCTACTATATAATTATACTCAAGATTCGTTCATTCGCAAATTGTGATATTGTTACGTTCTCCAATGCCCAATTCATGCATACCTTGTGTGGTGTAGGCCCTCCACCAAGCTGACTCTTACCTCGAGCACTGACATACAAATTCCACCACTAGGCATGGATAGAGTTCTGCTCTGATACCACTTATCATAGATCACGTCCATATCTATAAACTCTATAGGCTCATGAAGAAGAGCCACATTGTTAAACTCAATCTAACCTTTCATTTTTACCAAAAAATAAAAGGGTTTTCATGTCATCATGCCAATTTTGAAAAATTAATTATAAAAGAGAAAGAATATCGTCTTACATGGCAAGGAGTTACATTCTCTCTTATTCAATTTGTGCACGTCTTCATTTAGTGTGAACTCTTTATTGTGTGAAGTTAGATTGTTCATTTATAGATATGTCCAAGTAACAACAATAAAATTATACTCTAATACTATTTTATTACAAGTTCCGTCCATCAATATGTAATAAAATATAGTTCAAAATAGAATGAAATAAATTAAAATATTTTGAATTTGGAATTAGTCAAATAAAGCAGCTTCAAATTTATCAATGTAAATGCAATCAAATAGAATTCACATATCTCTAGAATTAGAATTTGTGATAAAATTCAATTCAGTGATATAGAATTGGCCATATTTCAATCTCCTTTGAAATGATAGTTGCAGAGTTTAATCAATTTGTTTGTCAGACCAAATATACATTTTAAAATATGAAAATACATTGTATTTATTTATTTATTTTCATTTTTTTTAAAGAATGAGTCATATTTTTTTGCATAGTGATGGATTGAGCTGATAATAAAATAGTGTCTGAATAGTATCCTACTATTGGAGGAAGATCAATTCATCTTTTGACAGCAAATGTTTTTTACGAATGCCCACTATTTTTGTGTAATCATTAAAAAAAAAAAAAAAAAACTCAACTTTAAAGTGCTAAACTACGTATCAAGTGATGCTATTTTATAAATGAACCTATATTCTATCAAGCGCCCATGGCCTAATGGATGAGGCGTCTGACTTCTAATTAGGCGATTGTGGGTTCGAGTCCCACTGGGTGTGAATATATTTTGATTAATTAATTTATAAGTTTGAGTTTCAATAAATATATCTTTATTTATTTCTCTTTATGTAAAAACGAATTGAATTTACATTATGAAAAAAATTTATTATTTTGAGTTAGACGTATGATTTTTTTAAAATGTTAAAATCGCCAATTTTGTCTCAAAATGTAGTCTTGATTTTAATTTTGGTCCCGTTTTGTATTAGGTAACAAACTTATATATAGTCCAAAATATTTGAATTCCCCCCCCCCCCCCTTCCTGAGCTTATATATACCTAACCATCATCCAAAAAATATGTTAACATATCCTATTTCAAATTCTAAAATATTTTTCTTTCACGCACCTCTTCATTGACGGGAATAACCAAAACCCAACCATTCATCAAGCGTTGACTCACACTATAAGTCTAAAATTGTTTGGTTTAAATGGGATCATGGTAGAGGAGATACAAGGAAGACGAAGTGTTCCACTACCGTGAACTTGAGGTGGTCGCCAATTAACTAAAAAGTATGATTTAACATAATATAAGGTGAATTGCAATGACATTTTTTGAAGTTTGACATAATTACATATATTCCCTCATTATTTCAAAAATCACAAATACCTCCCTAAAGTTTGTAATCGTCTACAAATAAGCCAATTCCATTTATTTTTAATGGTGAACTGACCAAAGCCCAAAGTTTGTATCCTTTACAGGGATTAAATATTTTTCTTGTATCAAATACTAGGAGATTTGAGTAATATGTAATCCTTTTATGATATATGAATGAAAAGGTTTTTTTTTTTTTTTTTTTATGACTATTAAATTCCTATATTGGGCTTCTTTTGTAGAGTGGAAGCTTTGTAACTTTTTATGCCCTCCGTTCTCTGCCTGTAGAACTCCCCTGTGGAACTGAAGGTTTCTCCTTATTTTGATCCGTGAGTCAAATCTCCGTGAGGTCCCCTCGCTCGCCGCCCGTCGGTATCCATCCCATCTCTCTTCCCTACCCCGCTTCGCATTAACTCCCTCCATCCAACTACACCCTCCTACTCCCCACATTTATTCCTTGCCTTTAATCCCTCCTCGCCTGCTTTAATGGAAGACACAGACCCTGTAAACTGCATCATTGCCAAAACCAATCATCTAGAATTCTCTGATGATGAAAATACCCAAGATGACCAAACACCCAACACGAACCACTTTCCTATCATCGCCAAAATCCTCTGCGAAAAACCCTTAAACAACAACGCCATAAAATCCACCCTCCTCAAAGCCTAGGGGCTAACCCCAAAAAACCCGCATCAATGTGATTGAACAGAACACCGTAGTGTTTCTCCTTGAGGATGAGTCCGACTGCAGACGTATTTGCCGGCAAAGCCCATGGTCCTTCAGGGGGAACCTCATTATTTCACAACCGTGGCACCCACACGAAGCCCTCGATGAAGTTGATCTAGCTAAATACCAGATTTGGATTCAAGCTATTGGTTTACAAGTCATGTACATAAACAAAGATTCCGCCGGAAAGATTGGAAATTCCATTAGAAGTTTCATTAAAGCATACCTGGCAACAGAAGGTCACAAATGGAGGAAAGCCCTTCGTGTTCGAGTTGAAGTAACTGTTGATGACCCCTTAAAAGATCATATTGTGTTCAACTGCAAAGATAGGAAAAACGTCATGCTGGAAATAAGGTACGAACGACTCAGAGACTTCTGTCATTTTTGTGGTATTGTGGGGCACAAGATATCTTCCTGCCAGTCCAAATTAACACACATAAAAACCACCACCACCCTTTCAAATTTGGCCCATGGCTGAAGGCGGAGAATAGCGCGATCCCAAATCCCTTCATAACCAACTACAAGAAAAACACTACCTATCCCCATACCAACCAAACCCCCCAAGAAAAACAATAACCAAAGCAAAACCTGATCGGAAACCATGGAAACCGCACTGCCTCCGACGACCAAACAGCTGGAACCTGGAAACTTTTCCTAAATAGTATAGTTGACGAAAACTCAAAAAGGCCTGCCACAACTTTCATAAATTTGGATAGGGCCAAATTAATTAACCCTGACACAAGCCACCTACCAAATCTGAAAACTGATACGACCCACCCAATCCCCGAAAAGTCTCCACGCCCTAGCCAGATAAACCCCACCAAAACAAACAGGACAAACCCTGGGCCCATGGAAATTGAACCCCAATCTGATCTCCCGAAAGGCCCATCCCTTTTTAACCAAACCCCTAACCCACACCATCACATACCTAATCGGGCTGACCCTCCACAAAAAGCCCAACCAAGCCCCACACTGACCATATCCCCAACAATCCTAAAGGCCTTTTCTCCGCTAAGCAGCCCAAGGCGAGAAACCCAACAAACCTCCTCTACCACCTACCCAATTGCCCCTGGTATTAACCCAAACAAAGAAAAATAAAATATAAACCCAAACACCACACACCTTTTCAGTTTAGTCAATCTCATTCCATCACCTGAATCGCCCCCCCCCCCCCCAAAATTCACGCACTGGTTCACAAAAGAACCCCAACCTCGCCACCATCCCAGAAAAGAACCCCAAAAAAGCTCGAGCACTCAAAACCCCACTGGCATGGAATCTGGCAAATTAAAACCCCCCAAATATGAGTCGAAAAATCGTGTCCCTGTGCTTGACAATAAATGTGAATTTGTTCTTGAATTTGTGCAAGAAAAAACCACAGTCCAGAGGGAGAAAAAGGTTCTCCGAATGAAGGAAACAGCTCGAAGAAAATCAGTAGCTGAAACTGATATCCAAAAAAGTCTGGGTGATGTGGTATGAATAAGAGAAATCCCAAAAAATCTGGCAATGAATTTGGTTAACAAAGTCAACTTTTTCGAGGGCCTGGAGGGGCTGTGGGAGTGGTTCCAAATGAGAATCATCGCCTAGAATTGCCGTGGGTTGGCCCGGCCTGCGGCAAGGAGAATGCTACGGGAGTTACTGCAATCACCAAAACCAGACGTTGTCTTCCTGTCCGAGATTAAAACACCAAACACCGATAAGACCTCCTCCCTTCTTCACTCTGTTAATTTGCATAATATTGCTTTCGTTCACGTTTTCAATAAAGCCAGGGGACTCTGCTTAGCATGGTCCCCTAGCATCACTGTTAATATTGTTTTGCTTAATCCATGGATGATTAATGCCCTCATAACTCTGAATGCCGAACCTTGTCCATGGCAATTTACTAGGATTCACTGCACTGCAATCCCCACCCTCAAGCCCCACTTTTGGCAATGTTTCAATCAAATTGGTTGTTATTTTGACGGTCCTTGGCTAGTGATGGGGGACTTCAATGAGATCCTGACTCAAAGTGAAAAAAGGGGGGAAAATCTTTTGCTTCAGCGTCCCGAAACGCCTTTGGGGAGGAGCTTGATGGCTGTAACATTATTGATTTGGGGTTTAGGGGAAACATTTTCACTTGGAACAACAAAAGATCTGGCCTGGCCAATATACAATCTAGGTTGGATAGGGGTGTCGCAAATACTGAGTGGTGCCTTCTGTACTCGAAAACACAAATAACACACCTCCCGGCAATTGCCTCAGACCACTGCCCCCTCCTCTTAGATACCCACCCAATCACTAAAAATACACCAAGGCCTTTCTATTTTGAGGAAATGTGGTTCCGAGAGTATTCATGCGAAAACCTTGTTGCTGACGTTTGGCTTTCTAGTGTTACAGGTAATCCGACCATTAGGTTGCACAGGTTGCTTTAAATGCTCAGAGAAAAGCTGCGGACCTGGAACAAGAAACACTTTGGATGGTGCCATGACAGAATTGAACTCATCAAACGGAACCTCGAGGTGCTCCAAAAATCTGACCAAACTGAAGAAACAATTGCACTGGACCAAAGCCTCCAACTGGAAATGGATGAACAACTGAGAAGACTGGAGACCAAATCGATGCAAAAGGCAAAACAGAAGTGGCTCAAAGAAGGGGATGCAAACACGAAGTATTTCCACCTCACTGTTGTCCTTCAATCAAAATCGAATACAATCCGCTCAATTAAAACAAAGGAAGGTAACACTGTCACGGAATGGGAACTTATCGATAAGGAGTTCTCAGATTTCTTCAAGGATCTCTTTACTTCTGATTGTTTTTGGTCAAATGAGGAACTTACTGATTGTATTTTTGAGACTATGACTACATCAATCACAGCAGAGGAAAATACTGAGTTGTGCCAAATTCCAACAGCAACTGAAATCAAGGAAACAATCATTGGTATGGGAGCTTTCAAAAGTCCGGGCCCAGACGGTTTTCCGCCTAGCTTCTATAAAAGGTACTGGCATATTGTGGGAAGGCATGTAACAGATGTTGTCACACATTTCTTCATGACTGTCCAAATGACCCCAGCAATCAACCACACGTATATCTCCCTCATCCCCAAAAAACCAAATGCCCACTCAGTGGACCAATTCAGGCCAATCAGCCTATGTAACACCACCTATAAAGTTGTCTCCAAAATCCTAGCTAACAAGTTTAAGCCCTTGCTCCACAAAATTATATCCCCTTTCCAAATGGCTTTTGTCTCTGGCAGGAACATAAACGAGAACTCCATCATCTCACAAGAAATAATGCATTACCTTCACAACAAAATAGGAAAAAAGGGTTTCATGGCTATAAAAATTGACCTTTCCAAAGCCTACGATAGAGTAGATGGCCTTTCCTGCTTAAACTGCTTGAAGGTTTGGGTTTCTGTGAGACTTTTGTAGGATGGGTGTCTCAATGTCTCTCTTCTACCAGTTTCTCCATCCTCGTTAATGGCGCAGCATACGATTTTTTCAAGCCAAATTAGAGGAATTCGACAGGGAGACCCTCTCTCCCCTTACCGCTTTATTATTTATGCGGAATTTTTATCACGCCTCTTGCTCAATGAAGAAAGAATGGAAAATCTAAAAGGAGTTTAAGTATGTCGTTCGGCTCCTGCTATTTCTCATCTTTTGTACGCTGATGATCTAATCATTTTTTGTAGGGCAGAAGAGAGAGATGCACAAGCTGTGAAGAATTGTCTTTCTAAATTCGAGGAATGGGCAAGTCAGGCTACTAACAACCAAAAATCATCGGTCCACTTCACCCGAAACATCTCGAACAACCACAAAGAGGCCATCCTGAATATCCTTCATATACCTGAAAGCAACCACCGCTCAAAAAACTTGGGTCTCCCATTTTGCAAACCCCCAAGCCGAAACAGAGCATCCCAGGAACTCATGGAAAAATTAACCTCAAAGCTCTCACTTTGGAAGGCAAAAAATCTCTCCCGTGCGGGGAAGATGGTACTCATCAAGAATGTTGCCCAATCAATACCAGTCTATCATATGTCAACTTACCTTATCCCAAAGAGCATCTGCAACAAGATGGATGGAATTGTCAGACGGTTTTGGTGGTAGCAACAAACAACTGATCAGGATAAAAGAGTTCTTGCTCTTAAATCATGGCAATCAATGTGCAGACCTAAAAGCCTGGGTGGACTTGGCTTCCGCAGTTTCTCTGATTTCAATGAAGCCCTACTCTCTAAACTTGCATGGAGCATAACTCAATAAACAAACCATCTGTGGTGTCAAATTCTTTCGGCTAAGTATTTGAAAAATGGCTCTGACATCCCCTCATCATTGCAGGTCCAAAATGCATCGTGGGTGTGGCAGGATGTGATGAAATGTGCAAAAGTCATCAAACTTGGGGTATGCTTTCGAGCCTCAACACGAACAACCATCAACATCTGGGAACAACCATGGATCCCTTCAATCCCGTTGTTCAAACCGCCCAGACCGCGCGGACCCAAACCCTGAATGGCCAACTCTGGTCTGTGACCTCATTGACCATGCGTCCCTCAAATGGAAGATGAACATTCTACAGGAAATGTTCTCACCCCAGATTGTCAAAGAGATCCTCAAAATCCAAATTCCAGATCCGCTGGAACACAAACATCCGTTCTGGGCCCCCCTCCAAGTCAGGAAAATTCTCGGCCAAGGCGGCATTTCGAGCCATTCAAAATACGCAACTCACCTTTGACCAGGAGGAAGCCACTGTGGGGAAAAGAATTTGGTCTATTGACATGCACAATAGGTTCAAACTTTTCACTTGGAGAACCCTTTTTGATTCGCTCCCTACTAAAGGTAAAATCAATCAAATTTCCAAGTGACTGACACAGGTTGCGTTTTTTTGTGATTTCCAGGTAGAAACTGCACATCACCTTTTCCTCGAGTGCCCGTTTGCGGAGCGAATCTGGCTTTTCTCTAAGTGGCAAGTGAGACTCCAACCCCTGTTGCACTTGACACTTTAGGGAATGGTTTCTGGAAATCTCCAACACCACCAACAATGCCTTGCTAGACCGAAACATTCAACATGAATTCCTCATCTTCTGGTCCATTACAATGGAACAAATCTGGAGGGAAAGGAATGAGAGAGTCCATCGGAGTAAGCCCAAGTCACCAGAAGCATTGGCAAATTGCATCAACAGGAGCAATTCCGATCACCTCTCGGCTCGGCTGTCAAGGAAAACTATCCAACAATCAAATGTGGAATGGAACCCACCCCCCGCGGGATGGACTAAAGTTAATGTAGACGTTGCTCACAAAAACGATAAATGTGTTGCTGGTATCATCACAAGGAACAAAGACTCCTAAATTACACATGCATGGACGGCGATCATTCCTGTCTATACCACCTCCCTTGGAGAGTTACGAGTAATCAGGTTGGCAGCCGAATTACTCCACAAATACCATGAGGAACAAGTTATTTTTGAATCGGACTCGTTGGAGGCGATTAACTGGATTAAAGGCGAGATTTCAGAGGCGGATACTGCGGCCCAAATTGATGTTAATATCACTAAACAAATCTAGCAGAAATGGCCCAAATGGGAATTCAGGAAAATACCTAAACTCTATAATGGACTTGAGCATGGGCTCGCTAAATGGGCCCATGGTGCTAACTGGGACGGCCCAGTCCCCCCACCCATTTTCCCTGTAGACATTATTTGTGACCAGGGCCCAAAAACCCTGGAATTTTTGGCTGAAGTTTGAATGGAATTTACTTACGAGATCAAAAAAAAAATTAAATTCCTATATTGTAAATGACTATAACATAAAAATTATGGTAAATTAATATTTGCGATGATTTTTAACTATGCTAAAGTTTCGACTTCGTCTGCAGAAACAATTACTAATGGTCATAATGCTACTGTGGTTAATTAATATCCACTATTATATTTTATTTTTAATTATGATAATTAATTATGACAAGAAGTCATATTTCTTCTGGTATGCGGTTCTTGAGCAACAGTTTGGAAAAAGAATGTAACTGAAAATGCTAAAATATGCATCCACTCCTTTGATATCAGATTTTATAAATAAATTTATATTTCATCAAGCGCCCATGGCCTAATGGATAAGGCGTCTGACTTCTAATCAGGCGATTGTGGGCTCGAGTCCCACTGGGCGTGAAATTTATTTTTAAAGGGTAATTACCATGAGTTTTTTTCATCAAGCATCAGGTGCATTGATGATTTTTCAAACAATAGTAATTATATCAAACCCCATGGGAATTCGTTCCTTGTGTTTGATTTTAATTTTGGAATGTTTTGTTTTGTTTTGTGGAAATAGAGAGAGAGAGATAAAATAAGATAAATAAGTGTGTGTTAGAGATGTGGTGTATGTTTGGATTGATTTTAGGAGTTAATTTTAAATAGTGTAAAAAAATATATTGTATGTATTGTGTTGTATATTGGGAGACAAAAAATATTGTTCGTTGTCAAATCATGTCTCTTTTATATATTTTTATATAGGGTTAAATACATTTTGCACCCCTGAACTATAAATGTAGTCTTATTTAGGCCCCTAAAGTATGAAATATAACAAAAAGGCCCCTGATAAAATAATTTGACATTAAAAGGACAAAAATGCCCCTTCTCACTTATCTCCTATACATTTCATTTTATTCCCTAAAGGTATATTTTATTACTTCGCCAAAACTACTTTTAGAGATTGAAAATTTTACTCAAATTTTATTTAAAAAATAGTATTTAAAATTTAATTTTTTTTATTAATTATGTAATAAAAAAATATTTACAATCGCACTATATGCATATATATTTTACAAAGTAAATTATTTATGTTAAAAAATATATGTAATATGTGTAAATAAATAATGCATATAATTTTATAAAAAAGTATGTTATATAACCTATAATTTTTTATTTAGGTATATGTACGCATAATTAACTGATATAATATCATTACTCAAAAGATTATAGACTATTATAGATTAGTTGTATTATAGATTTGCATATTTATAGTGTATTATGTTCGATGTAATATTATTAAATTGTACCAAAATTATTATTTTTTTAAAAAAAGTTCAACATATATATAACACAAGCAAAAATTATGTAAATTTTTTAAACATTATGTAAATAATAAAAGGTCTGTAAATTTATAGAGTGTTATAAAGATTTTGTACTAATTATAAAAATAATAAATTTTGATAGTATTTATGTTAAATATAATTTTTATAATAATTCAAATTATGTCTTAGGAGAATGATTGAAATAAACATATTTTAGGGGTGTAAACAATAAGGACATTTTCGTCATAAAAAAAACAATCCATATCATAAGGGGACATTTTGTTACGTTTTATAGTTTAGGGGGGTAAATACATTTGATTTTGTATGTATTGTGTTGTATATTGAGAGACAAAAAATAATGTTTATTGTCAAATCATGTCTCTTTTATATAGTTTTATAAATGTATATATGTATATAATAATATTTATTTATTTGTAGGTGGATGTATGTATATATGGGAGAACGAGCCAAAACACCCAATAAAAGTATTTTGAGTAATATTATGTTTAGTTTTGTTTTCTTAGTGTCTCAAAAACAAGTCGAAAATGAAACCAAACAAAGCTATTGTAATTTACCCTACTTTAAACGATGACCAATTTACGAATTTGAGTTATACTTGATGTATGGGTATTTATTTAATTCGATTGGAAATTTATTTTCAAGAATGAAAAGTTCATGAACTCGAATTCTACTTTATATATAGGTAATTGTTTCACTCATTTGGAAATCAGGTTGAATTTTCATCTTAAATAAAAAAATTATTATCTCAAGTTAGACATGAATATCTGTTGAAGGGCAAGATTATTGTGTCTCATTATATGGCCCTACTTTTGTCTTATAATCTCATCTCTTCACTTATACATTACACCTCAGCTAAGTTTAATGAGGCTCCGATGCGGAGCTATTCCCATCTACTCAACCCATCAGGCTTAAACTGTTTTAGCCCAAGCACGCTTAATAGACAACAAGGGTATCAAGCCAATTGCCAAATACCCTGCTGACTGGGCAATGCCCAAAAATAAGATTCGATCTAGTAGGCCTAGTGTCGAATATCAAGCCAGCTACGTTAGTCGTATTCTGCACATCATGGGCCACTCACCATAAAAGGGCGAGCAAGGATGTTGTAGGTAGCTGGATCTGGCTAATGGAAGCCACATGTAACTAACCCCCTATATTTTCGACTGACCTAGCAAGATCTATTATTATTGACATATCTTTTTGAGGATAACTCGAACAACTGGATAAACACCGTCCCTAAAAGGTAAACATCCCAAGAACTTTGGGAATATCTTAACCACCTCCAATCGTTCCATAAATCTTTCAAATCCCGTCCTCTAAATATAAGTCTATGTAAGTCAACAAGATAACTAAGGTGAAGGACAAGCGGATCCGCCCGGGAGCGCGAGTGGAAGCGAGAAAGGCGAGAAAAGTGCGTAAATTTAAATCAAATTCAAAATACGCGAATCCCAAGGGGTGTACCCTTGGGTGCTCAACCGGGCGTTCGATGTAGGATGTGTAAATATTAAAACTATATTTAAACACATAGAGCATAGATATACAAATGAAATCAATCAAAGCGTAATAAATCGTTACCTTTGATTGTTTAGCGTATGCTCCCGGCTACTAGCGTTGTTCCTTCTCCGGAATGCTCACGAAATCCAAACGTATGGATTCTCCAAAGGTGATCCACACCACACCGGAAGAAACACACGTTCTTCTTGCTAGAAAAGAACGGGTTTATGAAGGAATCAGTTTAAGAGAAGAACACTATGAATTAGTGTTCTCTTAAACTTACTTTGTTCTTCTTTTTGATTCATAATCAAGTGAAGAACACAAGTGTAAGAGAGGGAGGGAGCACGAAATTTTGAGAGAGATGAGAGGATTTTTGTCTTCTCTTTTTCCTAGAAAAAGATGAATAATGAATCACTTATGCTTGGTGTTGTATATTCTAATATATATACATAATTAATGTGATTATTGGAATGTGTCTAGGTTCATCCAAGGATGTCTAGATTCATTCCAATCAATCACCATCAATTCTTCAATCAAGCCTACCAAAATTTATGGTATGATCAAATCATACAAAAAGGGAAGAGCTTGATTGGAGTTGATTTGTCTCTTTCCAAAAGAGACAAGTCAACATACCACCTAGCATGAAACATGGCTGATTTTGCTTCCTCCAAGGGAGCATGTCGGCCATATTTAATTAAGGGAAGAAGTCCAACTTCTTCCTATTCCAAATTAGGAATTATTTCTCCTCTCGGGTATAATTTAACGGACCGGGTTTTATCGTAATCCAATTACGACGAACCCAATATTAAATCCAATTTAATGTCCACTTAAATTATTCCCGTTGATCTTTTAATCTAACTAAAAGATCCAACGTCTCAACGTCTCAACTTTCCATATTTAATCGAAAATCCAATTTACCGATTAAATGAAAGCCCGATGCAATATCGGCCCGTCCATCCAATGGACTTTCCCTTAAGTAATCCAATTACTTATTTTATCCTTCGAGATTGACTCCAAGTCGATCTCTCAACCTCCTCGGTGATTTGTGTGTGACCCTTTAGGTTCACCCTCAGCTAGACTTGGGCCCGTGTCCCACAAGGGCCCGTTACCATGGGTGGCCGTCTAGCAACGGTCCATGGCACTAGAGACTAGGTGAATTGGCGTGAACATTTAGGCGCCGATTCCGTACGGGTATGATCCTTCCGTCTACCGTCTCCCGGCCTTAGTCTAGGGTATGGAATTGGGCGTCGGTTCCCATCCTTGACTAGGCATCTATGCTTAATACTCGAGACCACGTATGCTTCATTGCGTCGACACAGGAAACCATTCCCTGTTCGACCAACCACTGTGGCCACAGCTTCAAACAGCATGTACGTGTCTCCGAGTGCATAGGAGATACCTCTGTCATATACTGACAGGGGACGGATCATCTTCTTGGAATCCACCGTCCTCGCTACACATTCCGACTGCACTGGACAAGGCTTATAATGATCATCTTACAGAATGATCACCTCTCGCCAGATCCAAGATACAGCCGTCCCGTGCACGTGACTGCCATGATTCCTCAAGTCTGAGGATTACTCCCGTACTATCGGAACCGGGGAATCTAATCATACCGACCAAGCCTACAAGGCTTCCATATGATGATCCCCGCGAGTCAGTCCAGTCGGCTCGACCCCAGTCGACCAACCCATCAAGATCGTGTAGGCGTCCCACGCCTGCCGCCGATGAAACACGGCACTCATCCAATGAACACGACTCTTGACGCAAGTCTCAATAGGACTCTCGATGCCCTATCTCGAGGTCCTCGACTTGGAACGTTTCAGACCCAACTCTTAATCAGTTGGTTTCATGACCACCATCCAATGCGTGGCCCAACTGCACGAGTTGTTATCCATGGTCTGTGGGCTTTGTTGCGATATAAGTTAAATACCGGTTTAACAAATGTAAGATGAGCGCAACAAAGAAGGTACCATTGGTGACGAACACTCATCTTATTCATCACATAATAATATTACATTCACATCAAGTTGTCGGATAGGTTACAAATTGCCAAACCTATTGGCTTTCTGGTCACCTATTCCAACAAAGGTAACCAAGGTAACTACACTTCTCCAACATCAAGGTTGCTCGTCTCATTTTTCGTCACTTTCCACACGACATTCTTCAACATTATTTTCACACTTTCAACACTCCATCTCCGACCATTATAATTCATTTCATCACAATCTCATGTTTTTACTTGAGTTTTATATTTTATCTCGTTAAGTCATTTACTGACTTAAATATTAAAGTACTAGCTTCTATTTTACAAATTTAACCCTATGGTAATCTTAAAATTTTTAAAAAGATACTTTAATCCTTATCGTGCTGCTAGATCCGATACGCATACTAATAGAAAAAATTCATGTTCAATTAATGATCCCATTGATAAGTAATATAATTTATCATTGATACATAATAAGTACACTTGCATAATTGCAAAAATATATAAATTTTTTTATTAATTTTTCATAGCAACTTAATGAAAAAAAAAAGGAGCTAGAAGCAATTCCTACCGTGCTTCTAGCTTTTTGCTGAAAAATACTTTTAAAATAGCTCAAAGCATAAATTACCTTTCCAAATACCTTAAAATTACTTTTCTAAAGCTGAAAGTTAAAAAGCGTTGTTCTTAAACTCTTGCAAATACTCACACAAATCCAATAAAATTTAAACAATGTGTTGCACGTGCAAATTCTTACTAAATTTAGGGAGAAATTCCCTAATTTTCTTTTAAATTCAAAAAACATAAAACCACTAACATTGACCCTTGATCCGTAATTAAAATGCACATTATCACTTTTACAATTTATTATACTAGTGATCATGGTCCACTCGATGCATATGTAAAATATGGCAAAAATTCACTTAATAATGTCTTTGAACATAGACTAAATTGGACATATAGATACTATAAAAAAATTAATTATTCATATATTATAAATGACTACAACACAAAATAGGTGGCAAATAAATAACTCTACAACAATCAAACAAAATCAATGCGAACACTTAATTTTTTATCATAATTAATTAATATTTATCATGATTTTAGCTTGATAAGAAAATTTACTCTGATTTTTATTTATGATTGATTAATATTTTGATCTCGTCTGTAAAAACAACGATTAGTAGCTGTTGTTCAGTCATATTTAGTTTGATCATTCATATAATAAGTCGAAATAAGTACCAACAAGCGCCCATGGCCTAATGGATAAGGCGTCTGACTTCTAATCAGGCGATTGTGGGTTCGAGTCCCACTGGGCGTGTACAATTTGAGTTTCAGTTTTCTTCTACTGTTGCTTATGTTATTATGTGTGAGTTCTTATTTTAATCTCTCTATGTCAAATAAAATTGAATTTTATCTTAAAGTAAAAATTATTATCTGGAGTTAGATATATGCTTCTCTTTTTTTTTTTTTTTCAAATTCTGTCTGATAATATAGAAAAATTATAATTTTAATCCCAAAATATAGGGTGATTTGCAATATTAGTCCATAAAACTATTATCTCGAGTTAGATATATGTTTTTTTTTGTTTTTTTTTGTAAAATTTTCTCTCAATATAGAGAAAATCGCAATTTTGTTCCCAAAATCTATGATGGTTTGCAATATTAGTCCCATATTTTTTTAAATAACCAACATTAATCCGATACTTTAGAAAAGCGTTGCGAAGCTAGTCTCGCCATAACAATATTAGTCCCATACTTTAAGAAAATATTGCAAAATTAGTCCCACATTTTAGCATAATGTTGCAAAATTAGTCCCAAAAGTTGCAATTGTTTTATGGTGGGACTAACTTTACAATATTTTCCTAAAGCGTAGGACTAATATTGACTATTTCAAAAAGTATGAGACTAATATTGCAAATTATCATATATTTTGAAACCAAAATTACAATTTTCTCCACAATATAGCTCCTAATTTTTGTTTTGGTCCCATTAGTTCAATAAATTTAAGAAATTAGCTAACGTTTGTCGTGCCTACCATTGCCGACATATTTTTAGATGAAAATTGTTAACGTTCAAATTCTTATTAAATGATTTTTTAAATTCAAAGAACATAAAAACAGTAATAGTAACCCTGAATTCGTATTAAAATCCACGTTTATCGTTTTTACAATTCATTATATAATTACTAATTCACATTGGCATTTAATTTTGTAAGTGAGTACATAAATCATGAAAATCATACTTACAATATGGTGGTCAAAGATATCATTATAATTATACAAATAATAAGAAGTTTTTATAGTTATGTCAAACTATTGTATTTAATTAGATGCTGATATCAATATGTATAATTTAAATTCATACTTGTACATAATTATATAGTATCCAAGATATGTAGAATTGATTTATCACGCACCCATACTATAAGAGGGTTGAATATGATTGCCTCTTGTGTCAAAATTTATAATCGGCAAAAACGACCCCTAATTTTATATATGTGATTACGTCAACATCTCGATAAATTGATTTATCACGCACCCTTACTATAAGAGGGTTGAATATGATTGCCCCTTGTGTAAAAAAAATTAATCGACAAAAACGATCCCTAATTTTACATATTTGATTACATCAACATCTCGATAAAATGATTAATCACGCACCTTTACTATTAGAGGGTTAAATATAATTGCCCCTTGTGTCAAAATTTTAATTGGCATTTTCTTTTAAAAATATAAAACACAGAACCCCCCCCCCCCCTTCCTTTTTCTTTGAACAAAACAAACAACAATTTACCCCACTATGTGCCGGAGTGGCAGAAGATACTACTGATAATTATTTTGGATCTCATTTTCTTTTAAAATAGTAATTACATATATCATTACATCAACATCTCGATAAATTGATTAATATTTGTTATTGTCCCCACTAGTTAATATAAAAACATATATACTAAATAACTTTTTCATTTGCAATTAAACAATTATTTTCATGAGCTATTGAGCTTCTTATTTACAAGGTCATAGGGGTGTTTTATTTTCTTTTTCATTTTATTTAAGATTGTTTTTGGTTCATTTTTACAATTTCAGATGGCTAAGATGTCATTTACCCTATTATAAAATAAAGAATAGTTTTATCATATTTCTCTCATTTATTCAACAATTTTGAATGAATTAATTCACTATAATTGCTCAATTAAAGAATTACACTATAAGGGTGGAGTGGAGCCCTAATCAACCATTTATGTCACCATATGACATGGTGATTTTAACTTTCTTGTTTTGTTGAGTAAAATAGTGTGTGAGTGGCAACAATTTTCAGACTTTATAAGTATCCCTTTTCGATCGGAAAAATGCAAGCAATCCTTACGTGAGATTACAAATAAGCAAATTACCTCCCTATAAAAAATAAAATAGCAATTTATCTTTTTATATTTTTTAAAATAAATCAATTTACCTCCCTATATTTATTAAAATGAAGCAATTTAATTACCTCCCTGTCTAGGGAGATAAATTGCTCTATTGATGTAAAATGCTATTATTTTCTCATAGCGGGTTAATTTGTTAATTTACAATATTACAGGGAGGTAAATTATGTTAAGCCCCTTTTTCGGTCGAAAAGTTTTATAAGGACATAAATAAAATTTCACTGCTTTATCTGAAAATTAATCCTATAAAGTAAATAACATATTAACTTACGCAATTCTCGTTATCTCTTAAATAATCCATTCAATTAAACATCCAATAAAAAAGTTATTAAATTATCATATCTCATAAATAATTCAATTGATCCTAACCAATATTTCTCCTACACACAGAAGTAAACGGCCCTATTAGGTTTTAGGAAAAATATAAAATCACAAACAAGAAAAAAGAAAGTCATCCCCTTTTTTTCAGAAAAAAACAAACAGAAAACTGGAAAAAAGAGAAAAGGGTTCTGCAAAAAGGATTAAAAAGCTTGTACGGGCAAATAAGTCTTGTTTTTTCTCTTCTAATAGTGGAGAATCAAGGCAGGTAAAATGGATATTGCTAGTGGTTCTTTTTTCTTCTTTTCTACCTCATATCTGAAGATTCTTTGGTCTTTTAATTTAATCAAAAGTAAAGATTCTTTTTTATCTATTTTTAGTAAATGTTCTATGTTATTCATTTATTCTTTTCATTTTATTCATGTCCGAGCTTATATCTTCTTCTTTTCAAATCTAGAAATTTCACTGATGATGTAGAACTATATGTAGTCTTTTCAGGACAAAATTGTGAGATTCATATGCAGTCAAAGCGGATGGCACCTCGCACAACGGGTCACTGATCGAGTCGTAAACCACATATTGGGGCGCCTCAACCTGCGGCGGCGGCCATGGCCCCTTCTCTCGCGATAACCCCCCTTGAAACCCCCCCCTCCCCCCCTCGAATTAACTGTCAGACATTTTACTAGTTGATATGTGATTGTTCTCCAAGTCCTTTGAACACTCATATTCTCGGAAATAAAATTTACAACAGAATAGAGGAAATGACGAGGGACAAAACACTATATATATATATACCAAAACTAACTTGCTTAGACATATTGGAGTGTTTAAATCAAAAGCAACTACTCAGACATGCGAGGACTGAAGGTTGATTAAAGCGCCATCAGAATTTATAAGCACGTCAATTGGAATTGTAGCAAAAAAATAAGGCTTATTTAAACTCCCAAATATCCCCTCCCATACTTTTTTTTTTAATAATGAGCGATAAGCTATTACTTTAAAAGAACAACAATGTTTCTAGAACGACCAATTGCTATTACAATATTCATTGCACAATATAACAACATCTATTCAGTCCACGGTATAATAACATATCCACATCTACCAACATCAATCAAAGGAACAATACAAACATCTAATAAATTAAACAACTCCCTACATTCGTAGTACTCGAACCCACGACCTTTTAGTTATGGACCTCAACCTCATCACTTGGACTCTCATACTTTGGGAGTTGGGGATTGCACCGTAGACACACTCACTATTTGGATCTACACGAAAAAGAAATAGAAATTGTATAAAAATAGCTTAGTATCAACATAAAGTCCGTGAATAAGATTATACTCTATTTATTGATTAGAACTTCACATTTTGTAAAAGTATATCGCAATTATATTGTTGTAGTCGTTCTTTGAAGAGTTCAGACCCTAGCGAGGAAAAGTAAGTCTACGTATAAGGATGTCAGAAGAAGGGAACCCATAAATTAATTTTTTTTTTTTTTACTTTTTGATTGCATTCGTTATGAGATTGATATTTTTGGTCATAACTTACAAAAATTTATATTTTTGGCCATCATTCACTTTTTTTTTTGTCTTTTTAAGTATTTTTTTATTGGAGGAAAAAATTCAATTTTTATTAGAGAATAAAGAAATTATATTTCCTTGACCTAATTTCCTTCAAAATTTGGTTAATTTTTTCCTAAAAATAGTTATATTCCCCCTCCCCCGCCAAAGTGTTGCCAAGTTGAAAAATGCGTTAATTATTCCTCCAACCAAAAATACTTAACAATCACGTACAGGGCATGTAGCCGACGCTGTTAAAATATAAACAAAAAAGTAAGGACCAAAAATGCAAATTTTTGTAAGTTGTGGGACCAAAAATATCAATCCCACAATAAATTGGATAAAAAAATAAAAATTGACCTCAATTACAGGATCAAAAATATTATTTTTCCCTATGAAATCACATACAATATAGTGATATATATTAATTTAGAGGGTAAATTACATCCACCTCCCTTTAGGTTTGGCATGATTACAAACACCCCCTCATTGGTTGAAAAATTACAAATACCCCCCTAAGGTTTGTAACCATCTAACAAATAACCCATTTTCATCCATTTTATGGGTGAACTCACTAAAAAGCCCTTATGCATTTTATTTAATTTTTAAAATTTTTTTGAATTTTTTTTGGACTACAATGCGCAGGGGAGAAGTTCTTAAATTTTTTTACACAGAGGAGTTAATAATGCAATTTGCCTCGGCTAATTTTTCTGCGATTTAGCTAAAAAAAATCAAGGGCAAAATGGTCAATTTCAGGCCTTTGGTTAAAAATTACAAACCTCAAAGGGGTATTTGTAATTTTTCAAATAATAAGGAATATTTATAATTTATGCCAAATCTCATGGGAAATAGATGTAATTTACCCTAATTTATAAGCAATAACACAATAACATATTATAGCTTCATAAGCTTATTTAGAGCCTAGACATGTCTCTTTTCCATCGATATGGTTTGAAGGAATCTTTTGGACATAAAAGATGCTTCAATCCACAAAGGATTGACAACATTATTTTCCCTTGAAATCCTAGTAGTTAGTGCAATAATCAACACTATTATTGTTGCATGAGAGGCAATTAGTGCATATTTTCTTTTGATCAAGTTAGAATAAGCGACATCAACTTAGTATCGTCTGTGGGGAAAGAGCAATTTTAACTTTGAAGATGAATATCGAATCAAGAGCAAGGAACGAAAACGTAGGTCTAGAGGAGTTCAAGGAGTCTTCGAGCACGCCCTGCGAAAGACTGCCCAGAATTAATTAACGAGAAAATAAGACATCATTTCCCGGCAAATATGTAAAGAAAAGGGTGGAAAAACGTTACTAGATGAAAAGTTACTTGCATTTAGTTATTCAGAGGAAATTTTGTTTAAGTTCTAATAAAATTACTGTAAAACAAGAGGCGAATGCATTTTGGAAGCATTTGAATAGATAGATGTCGAAGTATACTGCTTGAAATGTGTGGTTTGATGGTGGAACTAATGGTCATGACTTTTGATAGGAGAGGTAGGGATGACAATTGGACCTGGTCCACAAGGACCAACCCCAAGACCCGCTATTATATATATATATATATATCTTATTTTGTAGGCATTTCCCAACCCTAATTCTGTCTTCACCTCTTCATCTTCGGTCTCTAAATCTCCTGTTCATACTCTTCAGTCTTCACCGCCACTCGCGTCTCTTCATCGCCGCTCGCGTCTCTTCACTGCCGCTCGCGTCTCTTCACCGACGCGTCTCCCTGGCCGTCGCTCTCCTCTTCCCCCTTTTCTTCTTTCTTTTACGTATCTGTAAAAAAAAAAAAAAAAAAAAAGTGTGTCGGGTCAGACCCGCCTCTGTAGGTTTTATGGCGGGGCGAGGCAGAAGAAAGCACAAAGAGGGGCGGGCCGCGGGTCTGTCTCAAAGTTGGCGGGCGGGTCCACCAAAACCCACCCCATATACTCGCTCCGTTGCCATCCTTAATTACAAAGTGATTTACCTATGTACATGATTGTCTTTTCGACTATTGTTACGGCATTTCTTTAAAAATCGATATAGACCCATTTGTTGTTGGCATGAGATTGTCTACTACCATTGTTCACTCTATGTCTTTCTTCATTATGTAGGATTTAGGAGAGCGTGGGTGAGGGAAAATTCTAACCTGAACCTGACTCGACCAAATTTGAACCAATTATATGGCAAGTGGAATATACTTACCGTGTAATTGGTGTACAGTTCAGAGAAAGTGACCAATCACATAGTAAATATACAACACTTGCTCTATGATTAGCTTGATTCGACAAAACTTGGTCCGAAAAAAGAATTTTCTGTGGGTGAGTGCTGCCAGAATTATATACCAAATTCAATAGATTCACGGACATGCAATAACCATATTATCTAAACTAAATGCTTTTCTAGAAAGAAAAAAATTTGAAAAAATGAGAATTCAAGAAATGAACCAAGATATATAAGTTCAACATCGAATAACACCCCACAACATCAAAACAAACAACGAAAAACACACAAAACAACAAAAAGCTAGAAAATAACATTATGTGGCAGCACTTTCCTCGACTTCTAATCTTCATCAAGTAGCCTTTCCTAGTTATCACATCGCATTTCTTCCAGCTATTCTATCTACCCTTTCGATCACCCCGTCCAATGACCCAGATTAGATTTTTTACTCCGAATCATGTTGCATCTCCTACCCTATTAATAGGAAAAAAATGCATTCCCTCCATAACCACCCTATGATATTGATAATGTGCAAAAACTCGCCTGTGAAAAATGTACCAATTTACCCCCCTTTAAGTTTAAAAATAGAGCAAACCCCCAGTAGAGATAGTCAATACACGCGCACTTTGTTCTAATTTTTATGATTTTTAAGGGAAAAAATTTATTTTATATATAAAATATATACACAATATATTAATATTTATATATAATAAATATATATATTTTTATAATTTCCCCCACCCCACCAGCCCCTCCCCGTGCTATCGCCAGACACCCCCCCCCCTCCACCCCTACGCCACCGCCAGCCCGCACCATCGTTCTTGTTGCCCGCGCTAGGGCCAGTTGTGCCGCCCCTTCCCCTAGCCCAGCCACCTCTCTCTCTCTCTCTCTCTCTCCCCCCCCCTTCTCTCTCACACTCTCTCTCTCTCTCTCTCTCTATGTTAGGATTAAATGGAATTTTCGTCCTGTATTTTGGCGTTTTAGTCTTTTATCTTTCTAGGATAGCAAATAGGTCCTGTAACTTTTTAATTTTTTTGCGATTTTGGTCCTTTCATCGCCGGAGTTTGCAAGTGTTGGCCGGAAAAGATTTTAATTTGGGGCTTTTCTTCCCATTGGTCAATTTAATGGACCAAAATCACGAAAAAATTAAAAGTTACAGGACTTATTTGCTACCCTAAAAATATAAAGGACTAAAATGCCAAAATATAAAAGATACAGGACGAAAACATGGTTCCATGCTGGCAGGAATTGACCAATGTGAAGAAAAGCCCCTAAATTAAAAACAGAATTATGGTAACATTTCCAAATTCCGGTGACTGAAGGACCAAAATCGCGAAAAATTAAAAAGTTACAGGACTTATTTGCTACCCTAGAAAGATAAAAAACTAAAATGCCAAAATGCAAAAGATATGGGACGAATAATATATTAAACCCCTCGATGTTATATATATATATAATCTTATATATATTACATAATTTTAATTATATATTATATATAATTATATAAAATTACATAAATAAAGAATTTTAAATCTACACCGTTGATTTAAATTAAGTAAAATCTAAATCATTGATTTGTTAGTCAATCTGAACCATAGATCCAAATCAAATTTCGACGGTAATAACATATAAATATAAGTTTTGAATAAAAATGAAAAAAAAAAAGGAGCGTGTGCACGTCACACAAATCACATGAGGGGTCTTTTTGCTTCTTTTTTAGAAATGCATGGGAGGTAAATTGCTGGGGGGATTTTCACAGGAGGTTTTTTTTGCTCTTTTAAATTAGTACAGGAGGGTAAATTGCATTTAACCCTATTTAATATATACATGTCATGTATATAAAAATTATGTTATTTATTTTTATTTAAAAAATTAATTTAGATACAATATGATTTGAAATATAAAATTCAATCCGCCCATGACATGATGTTATTTGAGAAAAATTTTCTTCAATTCCTCAAATTTTCCCTTGAGCAAGTCGGAAAAAGCAACTCGTGGACAACTCTTTGAAGTGGCGACCCAAACGACGAGTGGGAGTGCGGAGAGCCCATTGGGCTGCCTAGCACTAGTAG